>CM032449.1:39676931-39799431 GCA_019049505.1 Pachyrhynchus sulphureomaculatus
CTGACGACCTTGAAATTTGTAATATCATGATTCATGATGACTAGTAACCAACGAATAGGTAATAAAGACTAAATAATTTTATTTTATCAGTTTATATTTAAAAAAATATTTACATAGTAAATATTTATGTTTTAAACTTTTACTACTAGATTCTAGATTGAGCTAGATTCATTTAATGGCTATTAAATAGCTAATTTTTATTTTAAAGGTCATTACGTTACGGAACACTAATCGCGCAAGTCCAACTTGCAATTGACCGATTATTTTAAAATAAAGTTTATTTATCTTACTGGTTAGTATTAATAAAATGATTGATACCAGTGGCTGAAAATATAACCCCTAATTCCATAATTTTGCTTATATATATATATATATTATATATATATATATATATATATATTATATATATATTCCATATTTTTGCAAATATATATATATATATATATATATATATATATATATATATATATTATACATATATATATATATATATATATATATATATATATATATATATACATGGTGACCACGAAATTACTAGCAAAGCCCTTATTTTAACATTTAAAAAAAATATTCATTTATAGGGCTTAAATAAGTACAGAATTTGATCACGAAAAAAACAACGAAAACGAAATCTACTTCGTTATTTCTTATGGAACATCCTGTATATTATATCATATATATTAAGGATACCTCACTGCAAAGGTTTCCCTTCCTAAACCAATGGTCTTATTACTTGTTAAATTAAAAATATAAGACGCAAGCGACACGTATAACTCGTAGGCTGATAAGTTTTTAGTCTGACACATAGAGGTCGCCCTTTTCAAAGAATCCATATGATTTTTAGGAAGTACCAACCTTCAAATGATATGTGCAACAATTTCATGACATTTCGATGATTAGTTTACAAGTTACAGTGGTTTTAGTGACGCTACTTTTGATCTTTTCAAAACAATGAAAAAAATCGAATTTCGTGTGTTGATTAAACACTGTTTTTTGATGGAAAAAAATACCGTTCAAGCAAAGCGATGGCTTGATAAGTATTACGTTGACTCTGCCCCTGAAAAATCACTCATCATTTACTAGTATGCTAAATTTAAACGCGGTCGTACAGATACAAATGATACTGAACGCTCTGGACGCCCAAATAAGATGGTTACACTACACCAGAAAATATAAAAAAATACACAAGATTGTTTTGGATGACCGTAAAGTGAAATTGCGTGAGATAGTTGACACCCTAAAGATATCAAAAGAACGTGTTAGTCATATTTTGAATGAACGTTTGGGCATGAGAAAGCTGTGTTCGAAATGGGTAACGCGTATGCTCACAGTGGACCAAAAACAACAACGTGTTGATGATTCTGAGCGTTGGTTGGACCTGTTTAAGCGCAATAAAAAGGATTTTTTCACGCGATATGTAACAATGGATGAAATATGGATCCACCACTACACACCGGAATCAAAGCGGCAGTCAGCTGAGTGGAACAGCCGTGGAAGCCGTCCGAAGCGACTAAAGACACAACAGTCGGCTGAGAAGGTTTTGGCCTCTATATTTTGAGATGCACATGAAATAATTTTCATCGATCATGCTGAGAAGGGAAAAACCGAGCGAATATTATACGAAGTTATTGGTGCGTTTGAAGGCAGAAATCGCAAAGGCACGGCCCCAAATGAACAAGAAAAAAGTGCTTTTTCATCAGGACAATGCACCGTGTCACAAGTCAATGGTCATGATGGCAAAATTGCATAAATTGAAGTGCAAATTGCTTCCTCATCCACCATCTTCTCCAGATTTGGCCCCGAGCGACTATTATCTATTCGCAGAGCTCAAAAAAATGCTCACGGAAAAGAGATTTGGCTACAATGAAGCAGTTATCGCCGAAACTGAGGCCCATTTTGACAGCAAAGACAACTCCTTCTGCAAGAAAAGTATAGAAAGGTTAGAAAAGCATTGGTCTGATTGTTTCGCTCTTGAAGGAAACTCTTTTGATGAGAAAAGTAGACTTTTGTAAAAAAAATGTGTTTTAAGTATCTAGACCAAAAACTTTTCAGCCTACGTGTTAGTATAAAGACTACGAAACAATTCCAGGGAATTTTTTTTGAGCGGATTTATGTGTTATATATAGTATTAAATTCTAAACCAGACATGGTAATAAATCTTATAGTGCAGGCAAATGCAGTAAAATTTTCATGATTTTTGAAAATTTTTGGGTACAGCTTGGAAATCGATTTAACTACTTCGAAATAGTGCCAATATAATGTAAACGAGTTTTTTCAGCTTAATTTTGACCACAAGGCCACATTTCTTCTATTTTAGTACATTTTTTTTCACATTTTAACGCCTTCGGCTCATTATTTCTTAAATATCTTAGCTTCTGTTCATTGTTATGCGTAAAAAAATTTATTTCACTCGTCATAATTTTGCCTAAAAAACGGCGTAGAGTGTATTAAAAAATATTAAGTACATAACCTAAAAAAGGTATTTATTACGGCAAATTCAAAAATGATTTTTTTGCGGGTAACTTCCGTTCAATTCGATATTACATCTTCAAATTGTAGTAAAATAAAGCTATTATATTAACAAAAATATGTACCAAATTTTATTAAAAAGTATTTAGCGAATTGGTCAAAATTCACATTTTAGTCCAAATCTTATTGTGGATTTTTCTTGTGGGTTGTAGGAACTTTTTTTTTCTAAATATGCCAAATTTTATGCTGTTGAAGATGGTTAAAAGAAGATATAAAAAATATCAAAAAAAACTATCTTCTACTAGTCAGTATATATCACCACTACACCAAACACTTTATTTTTGCGCTAGACGGGCGATTCGCTAACGATGATACCTTCATCAGAAGCGATGATTGACTAAAGCTAAACTACAAATCTACCCTATTTATACTTAGCCTAACCCTTGAATTACTAAAGCGGAACTAATGGCATACGCGAAGTCATCAGTTCCGGTCAAGTAATCAGTAGAGGGGATTATAAGGAATAGACCCTCTGTCTTTATTTAAACTAATTTTACATTTTATAATTTTTATACTTTCGTATGCGTTCACCAATCTCCTATCAGATACATTTTTAATTATTCTTAGATTACCTAATGTTACAATATGATCAGCTTCAAGGGCATGTTCGGCAATGATAGGCTTGTCTGCTCTACTGTATTTTAATTGTGCAAACTTACTCATGAATAATAAATGATACTTTCGCAGTGAAGAATCCTTTAGAATTCATTAATAAAACAAAAAATCTAGTTCTTAATGAAGGTGAAATCTTAATTTCCTTTGATGTCAGTTCTTTGTTCCCAAGTGTGCCAATACCACAAACTTTACAATACCTCGAAAAATTACTTAGGATGAATGACTTTGAGGACGAAATTATTCATGAATACTTAACATTATCAAAACTTTGTATGGAACAAAATTATTTTTAATATAACAGTCAATTTTATGTTCAGAAAGAAGGAACAGCTATGAGTAATTGCTTATCACCTTTGATAGCCAATTTATTCATGAGTCAGTTTGAAACCGAAGCCAGTCTAGAAATTGAATATTTCCCAAGGGTATGGTATAGGTATGTGGATGATATTTTCGCGATTTTTGATACAAAGAAAGAAAATATTGATGATTTTGTTTCCAAATTAAATAGCCGGTATGATTCCATTAAATTCACTTACGAAATTGAGAACAAAGGACCACAGCCTTTTCTAGATATTTTAATTATTAAAAATAATAATAGATTAGAATTTAATATCTATAGGAAAGACACAGTAACAGATAGATATATTCCTAATGATTCATTTCATTGTAAACAACACAAATTAGCCGCATTACATTTTTTAGTTCATCGTTTGGTTACTTTTCCTCTGAATAGAGTAAACTTCAATAATGCAAGGAATCGTATTAGAAATATAACTAGAGTTAATGGTTATGACGTTGACTTAGTAAACCAGTTAATAAATAGTCATAAGTTTAGGTTCAACATTCAGAATTCAACCTTTTTTACACGCGAAGAAAATAACTCTAAGTATGTTATGTTTCCATACCATATAATCCGAAATATAGTAGGGGACTCAATAAGGTATTTAATAAGGTAGGCCTCACCTTAGTCTATAAGTCATCAGATAAGCTGAGGAATATCTCAGGAAATCTCAAAGATAAGGTTCCTAATTGTGAGAAAAGTGGAATTTATGAAATTAGTTGTAATGATTGTGACAAAAAGTATGTTGGGCAAACTAAAATGTCAATTAAAACACGATTTAAAGAACATTTAGCACACTTAAAATACAGTAGAACAGAAAAGTATAGCATTGCCGAACATGCCCTTGAAGCTGATCATATTGTAACATTAGATAATCTATGATTAATTAAAAATGTGTCTGATAGGAGAATGTTGGACGCATACGAAAGTATGGAAATTATAAAATGTAAAAGTAGTTTAAATAAAGACAGAGGGCCTATTCCTTATAGTCCCCTCTACTGGTTACTTGACCAGAACTGATGGCTTCGCGTATGCCATCAATTCCGCTTGAGTAATTCAAGGGTTAGGCTAAGTATAAATAGGGTAGATTTGTAGTTTAGCTTTAGTCAATCATCGCTCCTGATGAAGCTAACATGATTAGCGAAACGCGCATCGAGTGCAAAAATAAAGTGTTTGGTGTAGTGGTGATATATACTGAGTAGTGTCATTGTGCCAAAGATTCCACATTCCCAACTTAGTTAAAAAACTATCTTATTTTTCAGTTTTACGAAAAATTCAATTTCTTTCGTTTTTACTCTAGAAAAGGTCTGATTCATTCTTTTTATTTCTATTCAATATTTTATCTTAAATATAACATGAAAAAGTGATTTTAAAACAAATACTACATATTTTACAATAAAATTAGGATTTAGATAACAGAGACTTTTATTGACAAACCATTGATACATTAATACATTTATTTATTTAAATTATCACAAATGCAATATTTGTAATTTAAAAAAATCATTCGTGTTCTATAGTGCTCGAGCTTGTTTTCTGTTGTAGTCAAAATCATCCGATTAATCATCTGAATCGGATTTATACTGGCACGAGTATAAAAGGTTGGCGCTGTCTAACTCACCCAGCATCTTAATAGTTTTTAATAAAATTTGGCTCACTTTCTTGTTATTATAAAAGCTATATTTTTCTATAATTTGAAGCCGTAATATCGAATTGAACGGAAGTTATCCGTAAAAAAAACATTTTTCAATTTGCCGTAGTAAATACTTTTTTTTAGGTTATGTACTTAATATTTTTTAGTGTAATCTACGCAGTTTTTTAGGTATTTTATGACGAGTAAAAAATGATTTTTTTGTCACATAACAACGAACGGAAGCTGAGATATTGATGATATTGTGAGCTGAAAGCGTTAAAAATGTGAAAAATGCACTAAAATAAAAAAAAATTTATATTATGTTGGCACTGTTTCGAAGTTTCGATTTCCAAGCTGTACCCAAAAATTTCCAAAAATCATGAAAAATTTTACGGCGTTTGCCTCCACTATTAGATAAAATGGTAAGTAATAAACTGTAATGTTTACAAATGCAATAAAAAAAATACTGTTTTGTTCTCTCTGCCACGAAAATGCAATAATTTTTTTACTTCCCTTGTTAAAAGGAAGTATACTAATCCCTCCGAGATTTTTGCATTTCTTGACGACTAAGGGTCCCCAGAAGACGAAGAATATAGTTTCTTATTTCCGTTGGTCTATCTGGGGGCACTACCGTGCCCCCGCTAAGTCGAACAGAAAGCACAGCCGCACCATCCTTTTTTCGAAGCCACTCACGGCACTTTCGACCCTCCTGTAACTTCGCTATGGATAAAGCTAGAAGCCTGAATTTTCAGTGACCAAGAGGACATACTATACTAGCTATATTCCTAAATTACATACTATTTATACCTTATAGTTTACGAACTATCACCAGTCGAAGTTCTTTAATTTTGTCACTGACCCACTCATCGATCATCAAAATTCTAAGGTACTTCTAGCAGACACACAAACTTCAAATTTTGAATTTAGTTAGTATTTAGCCTATAAAGGAAGGAAAAACTGAATTATCCCGAAATTTCAGTCCCATTTTCTAAACTGTACAGTCACTTAAGCCAAAAAAGATGGTCAACCTCGGAATGCGAGATAATAAGCTATAAACTTGTATAAACCTTTATTTTGGCATTCTAAAAGTTGTCTCAAAAGTCTCATAAAATCTCGTGTCCGATATGTATAGCCTATGCTATTACCATACACAAAAGTCAGGAGCTAAGTCTAAACAATGCACTGATAGACATCGGTTCTTCAGTGTTCACACGCGGTCAAGCATACGTGGCACTTTCGAGAGTGACAAGTCTGGGCGGATTACATCTAATTAATGTCGACTTCGGTAGTATCAAAGCTCAGGAGTCCGCAATCGTTGAATAATCGACTTAGAAGCACTTATCATCCAAACTTGTCAAAAATTGTTACATCATAGCCTTTGAGAAAAACCAGTAGAGACAGGGAGTGGGCTTTAAGAAAATCCATAGCTGACGTACAAGAAATATTACCCGAGAAGAAAAAAAAGAGGACAACCTACAAAAAGAAATGAGATCCCATCAAAAACATAAAATGTAAAAAATGCCAAGTCTCGCAGGGCAGTCCTTCCACCACAAAAAGGTGTGAGATCTCATGTAAAACCAAGTCAGTTATTTTAGTTAGTATCTATGGAAGCACCTATTCAACAACTTTATCATAAATTGTTATCTATTTAGTTACCTACCAACATTTATAGTGACTGTATCAATATTAGACATCTTTATTTCTATAATAAATATAATGACTTGGCAATCGCACGGCAACATAATCACATGAGATTAATCTACTATTTAAAATACTTTATTCTTAAGTGCACTGTTTAGACTTACTTAGCAATCGAAATAGTAGATTATTCTTATGTGATGCCAAAGCATTATATTTATTATAGAAATAAAGATGTCTAATATTGATACGGTCGCTATAAATGTTGGTAGGTAACTAAATAGATAACAATTTATGACAAAGTTGTTGAATAGGTGCTTCCACAGATACTAACTAAAATAACTGACTTGGTTTTACATGAGATCTCACAACTTTTTGGGGTGGAAGGACTGCCTTGCGAGACTTGGCATTTTTTTTACGTTTTATGTTTTTGATGGGATCTATTTTTCCGTCTCTTTGTCGGTTTCTTGGCACGATGTGGTGGCCCGTAGCTCCGTAGCGTAGTACCTTGCTTACGGTGCAGAAGGTCGAGAGTTCAATGCCGCAGTTCGGTATACTTATTTATTAAATTATTTAAGTATATTTGGCTTAGCCACGTACATAGGTAGTAGTTGTTCGCAGAAATGCAATAGCGTCCGTGGCAGCACTACATTGTCTAAAAGGTGCTGTGAAATACAACAACCGCGTCAAGTGCAAGTTGAACTTGCACGATTAGTGTTCCGTACGTTGATTGCTTTTAAAATAAAAAATGTTGTTACGGTGGTATAAAAATGATCAGTGACTTCACAAAACACACCCCAAATGAGTTTTAAACAAAGTTTGTTTCCAATCTTTACTGAAAACTGGTAATGTTGTTTAAAGGTAATGCACTCGTGATAATTTTCGTTCAATCTACACCCCCTGGAGAAATATTCCAGAGTTTTTTTTTTCAAAATTTTTTGATCAGTACTTTTCGAGATAAGGTGGAGGGACAGCGATTTTTCGCGATTTTTTTAAAAATAATACAAAGAAAAGTGTGCACAAGCATTACATTATATATATATATATATATATATATATATATATATATATATATATATATATATTATATATATATAATATATATATATATATATATATTTTTATATATTTTACTCGTGTTTTCACAAGCTTTCATTTGACACCACACTCGATGACCTACTAAAAAAAATTTTTTTTCACTTCCGATTTCACCCCCCAAAACTAACCCCTTAAGTCAAAATTTAACTTTCAAAACTACAGGGCTTTAATGAGGCCATTAATTCCTATATTATTACCAAATTTCAACTTTCTATGACAAATAGTTTCGGAGAAAATCGGGTGTGACAAACAGACAGGCAGACAGACAGACGACAGACAGACAGACAGACAGACACCGAAGTCATCTTATAAGTGTTCCGTACGGAACACTAAAAATGTATGTTTCGGCACTTGGACAATGTTGACGGGTATTATAATATCCTGTGGATACGAAAAAAGGTAAAATCCCTACTCAGGCGGAGAGTTAAACAATAAAAAAAAATAAAAAAAAAAACTCTCTAACGAAACGAAATGTTGCGTTTAAACTCGAAACACTGTAATACTTAAAGTAGGAAAAAAATCTGAAGTTTCCGGAATTATCGCTTCAGGAAAAGGAAGTGAAAAGGATTCGGTCAGTAAATTTTAATTACGAGTAGATATTATTAGAAAGAAGATTAGAAACTTTCATGGTCACATAATGGATAAAACTATTTGAAAGAATAAGTAACACAATAATAATAAACAGTTAAGGTTAGAGTCATGAGAAAAGGAGATAGAAGTTATATAATCTTTTCGGGATTCTCGAAGTCGATAAAGCTGACAATTATGCTGTTTGTGGATTATTTCAAATTTTAATAGAAGCCTTCTCTCTGTTCAACTTATCTTTGTGATTATTATCTTTTTTTAGAGTACCTATGCTTTACAGTCTGTCAAGTAAGAACATGACCGCTCTTATTCTTGAAAAAAATGTGTTTCGAGAAGATTTTTTGCCATTAGTGTATTCTTTGGTATGCTAACACCGGTGCAATTACCTTAATGAGTTGTCCAATCGCCTCCTGCATCAATTCGAGACATGCTATCGACGAGATATTCTGCAACGATCTCCAAATTTTTCGAATCTCGAGAGTCAAGTGAGTCAAAGTCCTCAGAGTCTTTCCTCTGAGTTTGCTTTTTACAAGGGATCGAAAGTTTTCAATAGGGTTGGCATCCGGCTATTATGAGGGCCACTCTAGTATCTTATCGTAGGCCCAAGCGAGCAGCTTCGCAACATGATTTTCTCCCACCAAATATTTCTTCAACATGCTTCAGAACTTGACATCATTAGCACGAACATGTTGTCGAATGGTCTCATGGGACACATTCAAACCCAATTTTCTTAATTTTGCCGCTTCTTGACGCAGCGTCAATTTCGGGTACCGCGAAAACAAAGACACGATTCGTTTTTCGGCTTTTGAAGTGACTTTGCCTACCGAGCCACGTTTTGGCAAATCGTCTACATTTTTCTCTCTCTCGATTTACCTACTTTTTTACAAACGACACCGACTTGTGTCATTTTAAGCCCCTGTGGATGAGAACAAAGAAAGCCTGCCTCGAACCGACGCGCAAACGAGTGACTCATTTTAGATTTTACGTAATTGTGACGAAACATCGGAATCGATTGATACTTTTTGTTGAATCTCTAGAATCTTATCTGTCAAAAATGAATTATCGCGTACACGTTCTTACTTGACCGACTGTAAACTATCGAGTTGTATTAAGTTTCATTTCAGTGCGATAAAGTCAAATTCAGTATATTTCCAACGGAGGTACTGACTAAATTACTTTACGGATTTTTACTTTATATTCTAGGTATCAGTTTATCATAAAACTTTTAGAAACAACAAGCTTACTAAATAGTGACTTTTGTGAAGAATTAATAGGCATAATAGTGGAACCTCTGAACGAAGCGGCAGAAAAGGCTGAATACACAAAAGGCTCAGAAGAGAAAAATAGGAATTTGTATGAATATTTGAAACCAACTATAGATCTTGTATTGGAGGTAGGTTGATACTAAAGCTTTTATCTATTTGAAAATATTATTGGCCAATTCTCCATACGAACACTGTTTTATCTCATTCAAATATTTATATTGACCAGAATTATTAATTTTTTTTTATGGGCATACCACATGTGCTTTTTTTTATGGGTCTAGCACACGTGCTGCAGGGGAGTCCCTAAAGCGCTCCAGGAGTGGCATGTGTGCGGAAAAAGCGATTCACGTTGTTCTTGAATCGTTGTAAATTCTACTCGGTGGGAAACACAGCGCTGAGCAAATCATTCCAAAGGGATGATGTTCTCCATATATAAGACTGCTTGAAAAGCGTTGTACGCGGAGTAACAAGCTGAACCTCATACGGATGCGAAGCACCAGCGCGACGTATATTTCTAACATGCACCGCTTTGGGAGGAATTAAGCGGGCTACATCCTTCGAACACTTTCCATGAAAATACTTGTAGAACAGACTCAAGTCGCCAACCGTTCTTCGATGTTCCAGCGAATCAAGGCCGCCGGTCAATTCCGGGCCCCAATCAGACGGACAGCTCTTCTCTGAACAGAATCCAACAATTGCAGTATATGTTTGGGAGCGGAGCCCCAAACGTGGGAGCAGTATTCCATAGTTGGTCGAATTTGAGCTTTGTGAAGAATTAACAGTTGTTGTGTGGTGTAAAGCTTTCTGGTTCGGTATAATATTCCCAACTTCTGAGAAGCTCTCCTTGCTATGCCTGCAACATGTTGTTAATGCCAGGACATATTTGCTCTCAAACTAATGCCCAACAAATTGAGCGACGATGCTAGGGGAATGGAGTCCCCCCGACATAATTATGTCGGGTTCAGCAACTTTAACTTTTTTAGAACAAACTGCCGCCTGAGTTTTTGTAGCGTTAAATTCCACTTGGTTACTGTCACCCCAAGATAGAATTTCTTCCAGGTCTTTGTTAAGTTGAACGACCTCCTGCTGTCTGCGGATATTCGCCCAAGCTGCTGGAAAAGACCGGGGATCCAATCTATAGCTTTGCAGACGACAGTACGCTTGTCTCTTCATTCACCTTGAACGCTCGGACATCGGCTGCTCAGGCGAATATCCGCAGAGAGCAGGAGGTCGTTCAACTTAACAAAGACCTGGAAGAAATTCTATCTTGGGGTGACAGTAACCAAGTGGAATTTAACGCTACAAAAACCCAAGCGGCAGTTTTTTCTAAAAAAGTTAACGTTGCTGAACCCGACATAGTTTATGTCGGGGGCACTCCATTCCCCTAGCATCGTCGCTCAATTTGTTGGGCGTTAGTTTGGGAGCAAATATGTCTTGGCATGAACATGTTGCAGGCATAGCAAGGAGAGCTTCTCAAAAATTGGGAATATTATTTAGAACCAGAAAGCTTTAACACCCCACAGCAACTGTTAATTCTTTACAAAGCCCAAATTCGACCAACTATGGAATACTGCTCCCACGTTTGGGGCTCCGCTCCCAAATATACGCTGCATTTGTTGGATTCTGTTCAGAGAAGAGCGGTCCGTCTGATTGGGGACCCGGAATTGACCGGCGGCCTTGATTCGCTGGAACATCGAAGAACGGTTGGCGACTTGAGCCTGTTCTACAAGTATTTTCATGGAAAGTGTTCGAAGGATGTAGCCCGCTTAATTCCTCCCAAAGCGGTGCATGTTAGAAATACACGTCGCGCTGGTGCTTCGCATCCGTATGAGGTTCAGCTTGTTACTCCGCGTACGACGCTTTTCAAGCAATCTTTTATATGGAGAACGTCATCCCTTTGGAATAATTTGCCCAGCGCTGTGTTTTCCCACCGAGTACAATTTACAGCGATTCAAGAACAACGTGAATCGCTTTTTCCGCACTCGTGCCGCTCCTGGAGCGCTTTAGGGACTTCCCTGCAGCACGTGTGCTAGACCAATAAAAAAAAAAAAAAAAAAAAAAAAAAAAAAAGCAGCCGATGTCCGAACGTTCAAGGTGAATGAAGAGACAAGCATACTGTCATCTGCAAAGCTGTAGATTGGATTCCCGGTCTTTTCCAGCAGATCGTTAATGTAAATGAGAAAGAGAGTAGGAGACAGTATGGAGCGCTGCAGAGAAATCCCTAAAGTGCTGCAAAGGACGCGTATACAGAAAAAGCGATTTATGTTGATCTTGAATCGCTGTAAGTTGTTCTCGGTGGGAAACACAGTCCTGAGGATATCATTCCAAAAGGATGATGTTCTTCATATAAAAGACTGCTTGAAAAGTGTCGTACGAGAAGTAGCAAGCTCAACTTCATACAGAAGTGATGTATTAGCGGGATGCGTATTCCTAGCATGCACCGCTCTGGGAGGAATTAAGTTGGCTACATTCCTCAAACCCTTTCCTTGAAAATACTTGTAGAATAAACTCAAGTCACAAACCGTTCTTCGATGTTCCAAGGTATCAAGGTTTCTGATGAGTTCTGGGTCTTCAATCAGGCGAACGGCTCTCTTCTGAATAGAATCCAACAAATGCAGTATATGTTTGGGAGCAGAATCCCAAACATGGGAGCAGTATTCCATCGTTGGTCGAATTTAAGCTATTAATTGTGAAGGTAAAGAACGCTCTCTCAGAAAACTTGGGAACTATAAACAAAACCCTTCAGACGTACCATAAGAGAGTAACTTAGCCAACAATCCGTCATGCCAAACGCGGTCTAATGCCTTGAATATATCAAGTGAAACCGCTCGAGATTCTGCAAAATGTTCAATTGAGTTGTTCCCAACATGTGTTACATAAGTTAGAAGATCTCCTATTGATCTTTGCTTACCCAAAGGCCATGTTGATGACCGTTAATAATGTTGAATCATTTTAAAAGATGCTGATTGATAGCCTTTTCCAAAATTTTCAATATTAGTGAGAGCAGTGCGACTGGTCGGTTGTTATTTGGCAAGGTCGTTTTTTGACAAAGTCTTTTTTGGATATTGGCTATTAGCTGAACTGTAGCACACTTCCAACAGGAAGGTAATATTCCTTTTCTGTATCATAGATTAAAATGTCTACAAAAAACTGGAGTTAGTTCGCTTGCGAGTTTTTTCAGTACTATGGCGGGTATTCCATTAGCGCCAGAAGCTTTTGGGTGTCTAGCTTCAATAAAATACGTTTTATGATACACTGTCTGAAGACAATATCCAGCATCCTTGACTGCGCTATGGGAACAGTGAGAAATCGACAGTAGATTGTAAAGTAAAGAATTCAACACATTGGCTTTCTCAGCAACTATTGCTGCAATAGTATTATTTGGACGTGTGAGTGGTGGTATAGTTGATTTGGTGAAATGTTGGCTAACGATCTTAGCGAGTGACCAAAATGATCTGAAATTATTGGGGCAGACAAGAAGTTTGTTTTTAATTCTTGGATTGAGTGACGCCTTGGTTTGTCGAAAATTGATTTGCAACTGTTCCGGGTACGAACAAAGATATTTCGTTTGGATTTTTTTAGGATTTTCAAATTTTTCACGCCGGCCTATCTCTAGCGATTCTGGTCAGTTTTTCCCCATATATTATGTTTTTATGAGTATACCATTATTTTGTTCATTATAGTGCTCAATTATTTTTGTCTTTCACTTGACACAAACGCCAGATGATTTCACATCTTTCTCTGTTTAGCAATATTTTATTGACAATCCGCTGAAGTGTTTTTATTTCCGAGTCTCCAATAGTCTTTTTGCTTTTATGTATCTGGTCTCATTTCGGATCTACACGTCATAATTAGTCTAATCGTCGCTTTACAGATTACACAGGCCAACGTTTTTCAAACCCTGAGACCAAACTATACTTTTCCGAAGATTTTTGGTGCACTGAATCCAAATCCGACCTCAGAATTCCTCCATCACTTCAGGTTTTCAAGTTATCCTAACCTAAAAATGCAAAAAACACGGTTTTTCTCTATATTCGGGATTATATACACCACGAACTAATTTTTCTCTACAAAACTTACAGCATCTGAAAATACTACTGTTCTCCTTCAAAATGCATTTGATTTCTCAAAGAAGAAATAAAATATCTGAAAAATTCAAAATGCATTTTAATGGGGAAAAGTAGTACTTTTAGATGTAGCAACGAGGTTTATGGAGAAAAATTAATTCGCGGTGTAATATAATCCCGAATATAGAGAAAAACCGTATTGTTTGCATTTTTAGGTTAGGATATCTCGAAAACATGATGTAATGGAGGAATTCTGAGGTCGGATTCGGATTGAGCGCACCAAAAACCTTTGGAAAAGTATACTCTGGTCTCAGGGTCTGGAGTTTCTTCCCATTTTGTCTGCCTGATTTATTCTCTTTGTGTCTCGCCTTAACATTTTATTTCGTTATTGTATATTATTAAAACATCATCTCACTTTATTTATTTAATATAAATCTAAAACACTTGTTATAGAGAACTTCACAAAATCGGAATTTTAAGAAGATAACATAGAATTTTGATTGATACGAGGGCTACCTGTTAAGTTTTTACAATAACAATGAAGGAAATCGTTTTATTTTTTCTCAAAATATCCGCCTTTAAGATTTATATACTTTTGCATGCATTCGAACCAATTCTCGAAAAATTTCCACTTTAAAGTTGGTACCTCAAAACATGGTTATGGAGGATTCAACAGCTTCTTGAGGTGATGAAAATCTCTGTCCACGCACCTTTTTTTTTTTTGACATTTGGTAACAAAAAAAAGTCGTTTTTTTTTAAGCGATAAATCAGGTATATACGAGCAATGAGATCATTTAATTCGATGTTTTACTCATCAAATATTCAAACTATTTAGCCGGACCAGATCTTTTTCACAGCTAAATGTTCATGCCAAATCGAGCGAATGTATTGCAATTTGCAGTTAGGAGGCCTTTTAAATCGTAAAAAATCGTCCACCATAAACCTTCAGAGAAAATTTCCATTTGCGTGTAGCCTTTTAATCGAAAAAATGTCACACAACTATTTTTTTTTTGAAATAAATAACCACCGCCAAATAACTACCGACCAATCGCACTACTTTCAATAATATCGAATGTGTCATGGAAAAGGCTATCAATCAGCATCTTCTAAAATAATTGAAGGATTCAACATTATTAGCGATCATCAATATGGCTTCCGTAAAAATAGATCAACAGGAGATCTTCTGACGTATATAACACATGTTTGGAACAACGCAATTGAACACTTTGGAGAGCGGTTGCTCTTGACATATCCAAGGCATTTCGACCGCGTTTTGGCACGATGGACTGTTGTGCTAAGCTACGCTCTTATGGTATGTCTGAAAAGATATGTTTGTGGCTCTCATGTTTCCTCAGAGAGCGTTTCTTTACGAGTGGCCAAGTCGACGGATTTCTTTCTAACACCCTCATTATCAACGACGGTGTACCCCAACGGCTCCATACTGTCTTCTACTCTCTTTCTCATATTAGATTAACGATCTGCTGGAAAAGACCGAGAATCCAATCTGCAGCTTTGCAGATGACAGTACACTTATCTCTTCTTCACTTTGAATGCTCGGACATCGGTTACTCAGACGAATATCCGCAGACAGCAGGAAGTCATTCAACTTAACAAAGACCTGGAAGAAATTCTATCTTAAGGGTGACAGTAACCAAGTGGAATTTTAAGCTACAATAACCCTCTAAAAAAGTTAACGTTGCTGAACTCGACATAGTTATGTCGGGACACTCCATTTCTCTAGCATCGTCACTTAATTTGTTGGGGCGTTAATTTGGGAGCAAATATATCCTGGCATGAACATGTTTGCAGGCATAGCAAGGAGAGCTTCTCAAAAGTTGGAATATTATTTCCAACTAGAAAGCTTTACACTCCACAACAACTGTTAATTCTTTACAAAGCTCAAATTCAACCAACTATGGAATACGGCTCCCATCTTTGGAGCTCCGCTCCCAAACATACACTGCATTTGTTGGATTCTATTCAGAGAAGAACTCTTCGTCTGATTTGGAGATCCGGAACTGACCGGAGGCCTTGATTCGCTGGAACATCGAAGAACGGTTGGCGACTTGAGCCTATTCTACAAGTATTTTCATGGAAAGTGTTCGAAGGATGTAGCCCCACTTACTTCCTCCCAGAGCGGTGCATGTTAGAAGTACACGTCGCGCTAATGCTTCACATCCGTATGAGGTTCAGCTTGTTACTCCTCGTACAACGCTTCTCTAGCAGTCTTTTATATGGAGAACATCATTCCTTTGGAATAATTTGCCCAGGACTCTGTTTCCCACCGGGTACAATTTACAGCGATTCAAGAACAACGTGAATCGCTTTCTCCGCACACCTGTCGCTCCTGTAGCGGTTTAGGGGGACTTCCCTGTAGCACGTGTGCTAGACCCAGAAAAAAAAACACTCACTGCAAACAAACTACTCGACCAATTTATGAGTTGCCACTGTTTTAACAATAACAAATATCAAATTTTGCAACAATGGTAATGTCATATCTCAATAGGGCCATCTAGTGGTTGTTCGTAAAAATTTCAAAGGTAGCCCTCGTATTATTGTGAAGAAGGGTTTACAAATATTAATTGAAAAAATACATTTGCCAAAAGTTTTAAATTAATTTTAGGTAATCGATACACTACTGAAAAACTTCAACAAGACTAATTTTTAAATCTATTTATCGACATGGAAACTCCCGAAGCTATTCAGAATATCCTAAATTTCTCCCAAATACAGGATTTTTCTTTCGACTTGTTAAAAATACGATTACATTTTTGTTTTACCAAATGTGTAGCAAACTGGAAGGCATAAGACAAACTACTCATGATGCAGACACATTATCTGACGTCAGGATAATGTTTGAGCTAATTGAAGCGGAAATTAAAAACGGTAGGTATTTATCTACTTTATTCTCATTGATACCTACACACACATTATGTGCATAGATGCAAGTTTAAAAAAATAGAAAATAGTATTTATTTGTTTATCGGACAAACGTCCAACTGACTACTTACAGTCCCTGGCCAAATTATTAGACGCACTGCAAGATTTCATGTAAAATATTAATTACCGAGTGATATTGTACCGTTTTATTATTTTAAATTGATTTGTTTTTTATTTTTATATTATCCAATCAATTACCTATTTATTTGACATAAATAAAACAGCATTAATTTAGAAAAAAGCATAAGTTTATTAAGTTTTAAAGAAAAGTGAAATTAATGTTTGTAAAAGTCAATATTTAGTTGAGCCACCTTTAGCCGCTATCAAAGCTTTAATTCTGCGCGGCATGCTATCAATGCAAGATTGTACTGTCTCCTGCATTTGAGGATGATGATTCCACACATGAATAATCTTTTCTAGGAGCTGGGTTTCGTTGGTAATCACATCTTTAGCCACTTCTCTTTTTCATCAGCTCCCACACATTTTCAATGGGGTTCATATCAGGGCCAATCCAACAGAGGGATATTTTTTTCTGCCAAAAAAGCTTTAACAGACCGAGCAGTGTAGCAGGGAACTCCATCTTGCATGAAACTGAATGGTTCCCATTTGGAAACCATTCTCTGAGCTGCGGAATCAACCGATTTTGTAATACTTCTTTGTACTGATCTTGCCTCATTATTCCTTTGACGACGTACAGACGTCCAGTGCCCTTGCCGCTGATGACTGACCAAATCATCACTTTGGTGGGATGTTTAACCGTCGGGACGACACAATCAGGATGAAACTTTTCTCCATGGACGACGACGCACATACCGAGCTTTATTCTGCAAAATTTCGAATGTGCTTTCGTCACTGAAGCAGACCTGTCAAAAATAGGAAAAAAATATATAAACTTCCATGTTTATTTGCTTTATTTAACTGAAAATGATAATAATGTATCAATTATTGATTAAATTGCTGTATCTTACCGATCTCCAGAAGTCCACATCTTTGTCTTGCCATTGTTTGGCCCACTTCAGGCGCTTTGCTTTCATTGCAGCTGTTAACTTGGGCTTCCTGGCGGGGCGACAGGCCTTAAAATCTAATTCTTTCAATTTTCTTCGAACAGTGCGCTCAGAAGCATTTACGCTAGCATCCTGGAGTTATGATTTTATTACCTTTGTGGTAGCAAATCTGTTTTCTACACAAATTTTCTTCAAACATCTCTCTGACCGTGGAGTGAAAATTGGTTTTCTACCGCATCTTTTCTTTCTTTTCGGGCTTAATTCCTTCCCCTGACTCAATTTTCTTTTTTATGCGTCGTACACTAGCTTCAGAAACCTCCAATTTTCGTGATATTTCTCGGTTTGTAAATGTTTTCGCAATCACAAGGGCCTTCACTTCAGCTTTTTTGCTTGGTGAAAGATCGCCTTTTCTACCCATAATGAAAATAGTCCAATTACTTTTTTAAAACACTGCATACAAAATAAACTAATAACTGAGTAGTATAAAACTGTTAAACAAACAATCACAGTCCATAAAGCCACAGTAACACGTCCGTACCTGACTCGATTCCGATCGCGACTGATACAGGTTTGTACTTATTTACGTTCATGTATCACTTTGTCAACACAGTGTTGCCATATGTTAAAAATAAATACAAATATGTAGTCTACAACAATTCTTTTAAATAAAAATCAATAATATTGTAGTTTAAATATACCATTATTGCATAAAAACTCTTAAGAAACATAAAATTACTAAAAAAAAATACAGCGCGTCTAATAATTTGGCCAGAGACTGTATTGCAAAGAAACTCTTTCTACCGCTTTTCCTGCGTAAACCATAACCAACCAACCAAACCATAATTTTTAGATCATGTTAGAACGGTAATGAAAATCTGTAACTTCGCTAATGCGTTATACTGCAACTTGGATACCCACGTACCATTATGTATTAGAAAAGGAGAATCCATCGAATTTCAAAACCAGATGTTGCTATTTATGCTTGTTCCAGTAATAGTAAGTTTTAAACAGATTAAAAAATTATGCTTAATCATCCTTTTAACTTAACCTCATATTCAAATGGTAATGAATTGAATATCATTATTCCTAATTACAAAACACTTAACTGATAAAAAAAATACACTTAACTTGCATCAGCCATCTTTTGAGAATCACTTTTAAAGTAATAATTATAAAATTTAAAATAGAATTTCAAAAAATAGAAATTTTATTTTACCATTTTATATTTTTGTAAAATTCTTTAAAAAAAAAACGGCCATATGCAAGACTGCAATTGAGGCACTGGATTGCAGAACTGCCTCTACACGTAACCCTGTTTCCCTAGTAGGCAGGAGAGAGAATAACGCAATTTACAAAGCAATAGTCAACTCGTCGTTTTTCTGTTAATAATTAACGAATCAAATTGATTTTTGCTTAGAAACACTCTTTAGGCTTGTACGCTTCTTAAGGATATAGTCGTTTGATAAAGTTGTTTAATTTGTTATTAACAATGAATAAACCCTACACCGAAAAATTTCAATATTTATTAAACAATTGGCGAAAATGAACAATGTCTGCTTATTTTCTATACATTTGGGAGTATTATAACAAAAATTCAGGTCAGTATGTTAATTTTTTTTATTCGCAGTGAAAATTTGTTTTTTGAATGCTTTCAGCTGCCCAAAAAACGAAATATCGTTTTCTGATTTGGCTATTTCTTTTCAAAATGAGGAAACCAAATATTAATGTTAGTTTGTTAAATTATCGTAGCAAAATCAAATAATAAACTAAACGTATGTAGATATAACGCTTCAAAATCGTTTTTAGAATTCCCAACGCCAAAATTCAAAAATCATTTGGTTTTACAATTTGGCTTTTCCTTTTGCTTAAACTATTAAGAAAACTAAATTGGAGGACCAAATAGCGCTAGCGTTTACAATAATGGTTACCATTTTTGAAAGTATCAAATTTTTTGTATAAAACTTTCTTCACTATTCGATTTCATAAGTACTCACTGGAAAAAAAAAGTTCGGAACGAAAGCTTTTTCTGTATAGAGCAAAAAACTTGGACTAGAGACTATTTTAACGTAAAAAAAAAGTTTTGACTTAAAACTTTTTTCTATTTTTAGAAAAAAATTTCGTTTCTAAAACTTTTTTTCTGACTGTACAAAGAATTATCCTGTTTCGAAGCTGTCGAAGATTCAGTAATAATTGATTATTGTAAAACCAACCAGGTTTTTGAATTTTAGGGTAAAAATTGTTACAATGATTGTAAAGCGTGCATATATCTTTTTACAATTTTTACTTGAAGAATTTTATATCTACATACCCTTACATAAAAACACTCCAAAAAACACTTAACTAATTGAACGTATTTTCGTACACTCAATTTGACGGTTTTTCCTTACGAAAAACACTCAACTTCAGTGTTATGTTATTACAAAAAAAAAACAATGAAGATTTTTTTTAGTAGAATAACCAAATAAGAAAACAATATGCTGTTTGGCCGCTGAAAGAATTCAAGAAACAAATTTTCACTGCGATTAACTGCATGAAAACGCGCGCGTGCACTAAAGGCTCGTGTGCGCAAATGTACGATAAACAAGCCGACATTGGTCATTTTGGCTAACTATTTAGTTAATATTGAAATTTTTAAGCGTAAAGTTTATTCATTGTAAATAACAAATTAAACAAACAATTTTATCAAACGACTATATCCATAAGAAGCACACAAGCTTAAGCAATCGACTTGATTTGTTAATTATTAACAGAAAAACGACGAGTTAATTATTGCCTTGTAAATTGATTTTGTCCGTCGATCGACGGGTTCGCCTCTCTCCTGCCTACTAGAGAAACAGGGAACGCGTAGTGGCAGTTCTGCAATCCGGTTGCCTCAATTATTGTGTTCCGTAAAGTGATAAAATAAAATAAAATCCTTACCTAGGATAAGTTAATTAGGTCCCTGACATGTATATATCTGAAAATCCAATATGTATTTTCACATTTTTTCTTAGTCAATAATGAATAATAGTTATAGCTTCTTAGCTACTTAATTGCCAATAAATGAATCTAGCTCATTCTAGAATCTAGTAGTAAAAGTTTAAAACGAATAGTTACTACCTAAATATTTGTTTAATTATAAACAAATAAAATAAAATTATTTTATCTCAGTACCTATCCGTTAGTCACCAGTCATCATCGAAATTTATTTCAACTGAGATTGGTTAAATGCAGGAATTTACTAAAAAGTATATGAGTATATTACTGATTGAACCGAATCCGTATTGATAATTTGTAGTTCTTAGTCCCGATTAAATTCACAACTTTCAAGGAAAAAAACCTTCACCTCATTATCAAGACAAATAGTTTTTTATATACCAAATAAAATATCAAACTTATTGCCCTAGTGATAATTTTCGCTCAATTTGGACCTTATGGAGAAAATTCCAAATTTTTTCAAAATTTTTTTATCAATACTTTTCGATATAGGGGGGGGGATAGCGAATTTTTGACATTATTTAAAAATCATATGATGAAAAGTTTGCGAGTATTACATCATATATAGTGTCAAACTCGTGTTTTCTTAAGCTTTCTATGACACCCCACTCGATGACCTCTATACGGCTCTGGTTGGTCCATCAATTCCTATGTTTGTGCCAAATTTCAATTTTCTATGTCAAACAGTTTCGAAGAAAATCAGGTGTGATAGACGAATACCGAATCGATCCCATAACTGTTCTGTACGGCACGCTAAAAATGAAACAATACTTACCTATTTATAAAGCGATTTATTCATTTTAGGGAAAAATCCATTTAAAATGGGTGTGGCAATAATAATTGTGTTTATGTTTATGTAAAAGGTGTTTAGCTGAACAAAAAAATGTTTTCTTGGTTGTTTTTATTAAATATTCGGTAGTCTACTACAATGCGTAATTTTTAAATTTAATTTATAGCAGGTTAAGCGGTAAAAAAGATAAACATGTTATAATCGTACAAGTAATTCATCAAAATACTAACTTTTATTAAAAGTAATTTAAACGTTCGATTATTTACAACAACGCGTAATTTTTGTTAAAGATTTTTAACCCAGCGGTAGAACAGAGAAAAATTATATTAAAATGTATATTGTTATATTTTTCTAGGTTCTTTGTCAGCAGGTTATTGGAGAATCTCAATCTGCGAAGTTAATATTATATGATGAATTAAGACAAGATTTTTATATCAAATTGTCTAAAATAGGCGCAATCAAAACACTTGAAATGAGTAAGTATGTGTATACGTAAATTGTCAAAAAATCTACGTATATTTCAGTGGTGCCTTATTTATTTCTTTTAGTTTTTAGATGGCAACAACGATTATTTAGAAAAGTAGATCTTGTAGAAGATGCAACGTTCAGTTTACAAAATATACTAAAATCAAAAAAGTTAATAAATAAGGAACAGGCAGCATTTATATTCAAACCTTTGATTTATTCCCTTCATGATTGTGTAGGTCGCCTGAAGATGTATAGGGACAAGGCGATGAATGTAAGGTAAAAAAAAAAACAGAAATTTTTGTCAGAAACATCAGAGAAAATTTTATTTAAAATAACAACAGAAAGAATATATATAGGTATATATTATATATATATATATATATATTTATATATATATATATATATATATATATAGATATGTATATATATATATATATATATATATATATATATATATGTATATATATATATATATATATATATATATATATATATATATATATATATATATATAAGCCTGTCCCAAAATATAAGATCCTGATTTTTGCCGTTATATAAATATTCTGACCATTTGTTTATGATAGGTTGCAGAGATGGACTTAAGAATTTTATTCATTAATGCAAATAAATAAAATTATAAGTGTTTTTGGAGATGTTTATTTATAGATGCATGTAAAAACAAATGGGTAAGAAGTACAAATATACAGCTTGAATGAATGGGGTTTACAAGAGGGGACATATTTAACAACGTGCTGAATGGAATTCTTCCAGCTTTCACAAGGTGGTTTCACACATTTATAACTTTTTTGACTAATTCAACCACTGACACGCTTAAAGCAGGAGAAACATTTTGTGCCCTTATTTTTGATTTAACTTGATGCCAAATATGTTTAATTGGATTAAACATACAATAATACGGAGGAAACCGTAAAACAATGTGTCCCATATTCTCAGCCCACTATCACAAACATATTTCTTTTTCAATTTATAGTCTTTCAAAACCTCCAAAAGATCACTTTTTTATAACTAAAGTGAAAATAAATGTCATTTTCTAACATATATTCCTGTATTTCCGATTTGGTGTTGGCTGCATTAGGAACCTTATTTAGTAGGCGACTATGGTAACTTGCATTGTCCATAACTATAACACTCTGTTCCGGAACATTTGGCAAAAGGGAATTTTGAAACCAATTTTCAAAAAGTTCTGCGGTTGTGTCTTCGTGATAGTCCAAACTAGAATCTTTTATGTTTTTTGCAAATAATAGTAGACAATTTGAAACCAAGCTCTTTTGAGATCCGGCATGCAAAATGGTTATTCGTTTACCTTTATTTGAAGGTGCGTTAGTCTAACATTTTGTACTGCTGTCAACCCACCCTTTTTGCACATTGTCATGGGTATCGAACCATGTTTCGTCAAGTAAATTATTGGGCAATTCTCTGATCGATACTTTTTAATTTCTTGTAAATAAGTAAGTCGCAAGATTCGTAATCTTTGTGACTCCATCACTACTTGCCTTTTGTTGATTTTTCGAACGTGAATCTCATTTCTAAGAGAATTCTGTGAAGGGTTGATCGGCCACAATGTATATTGGTCCCGTCCTGCACCAGTCTTAATTGCTCTTCATAGATAGAATATATTTTTCTCCTGATGACGTCTTTTTCACAATCGTCTACATGATGAATTTGAAAATCTTTCCATTTTTTTCTGTTCCTGGGTGATGGTTTTCCTACAATATCCTTAATCGTAGAAAAGGAGGGTTTTTGTTAGTTCACTGGTTTTTTGCAAAGTGCTTTGTTTATTCAAATTTCTTTTTACCAAACTGTCGTAAACATTTTTCACTATTTGTTTAGCGTTAAGTGATAAATGTTTTCTTTTGCGATTGCCACTATTGCAATTTTCCCACGGACGCGACATAATTAAAATAGAACCGTTACGTTGTACGTTGTAACTAAAAACTAAAAACAAAAATAACAAAAAGTATCTTTCGAATCATAATGGGGACCTGTGGTCATTAGGCCTATATTATCAAATACAGTAATACCCCGCTTAGCGCGACCCCGTTACGCGCGGTTTCACTATATAACGCGAATTTCAAATTTCGCGCTCATGTAGTCATTAACTTCTCTATGGTCGCGGGGGGATCCCCGCTTTCTCTGAATATTCTCTTTGAAGAATTGGGAATTCCCTGTCCTTCGACTTTGTTCTATGGGGATTTCCTCGTTCGTTTCGTGTGTTCATTTGTTCCGTAATGTTAGTTCGGTCGGCTGGCAGTTTTGTTTTAATATTTATTGGAGATACATACATACATAATTTAACCCTACGTTAAAAATGCCGCCTGTAAAGAAAAAAGAGCGTAAAAGCGTCACTTTGGAATTGAAGATGAAAGTGTTAAGAAGAATGGAAAATGGAGGCAAAGCAACAATTGTTGGGAGAGATTTTGGACTCTCAGAATCGACTGTGAGAACGATTTATAAAAATCGGGAAAAAATTAAAATCTCCAGCGAAGGTTCAACACCTATAAGTGCAACAAAACTTTCTCGTTCGAGATCATCTATCTTAGAAAAAATGGAGAAATTACTGTCAGTCTGGATCGAAGATTTGAATAAGAAGAACACACCACTAAGTCAAGATCTCATATGCACAAAAGCAAAATCTTTGTATGAGATGCTGAAAACAAAAGAAGGAGAAGGGAGTGCCACTCCGACTTTTGCTGCCAGCAGAGGCTGGTTCCATCGGTTCAAGCAGCGTTCTAATCTTCACAATATCCACATAACAGGCGAGGCGGCCAGCGCGGACATTCAAGCTGCAGCTGAGTTTCCAGACAAGTTTCAAGACTTCGTTAGACGAGAGAAAATTCCTGCTTGTCTCATCTTCAATGTTGATGAGACCGCACTTTACTGGAAAAAAAAATGCCATCTCGAACATTCATTTCTAAGGAAGAACGTCAAGCCAGTGGTTTCAAAGCTGCGAAAGATCGACTAACACTTCTGCTGGGTGGTAATGCCACTGGTGATTTCAAACTGAAACCTTTACTAGTGTACCATTCAGAAACACCCCGTGCAATGCGAGGCACAGACAAGACAAGTCTACCAGTTGTGTGGCGATCAAACAGAAAGGCGTGGGTTACACGGGAAATTTTTCAAGAATGGTATTCTAATAGTTTTTGCCCATCAGTCAAATCATACTGTGACAGAAATGGGCTTGAACCTAAAGTTATATTACTCTTAGACAATGCCCCAGGACATCCAACCTCACTTGATACGCCCAGAGACTTAAAAGTGTACGTAAAGTTCCTTCACCAAACACTACGTCAATATTACAACCTATGGACCAGGGAGCAATAGCAAACTTCAAAGCTTATTACCATCGCCGCACTTTTAGCCAACTAATTCATGAAACTGACGGGGAAGGAAGACAGTCTATGCGAGAGTGGTGGAAGTCATACAACATTATGAAGTCTATTCACAACATAGAAGAGGCTTGGAAGGAAGTTAAAATGAGTTGTATGAATGGGGTGTGGCGTAATCTTTGGCCAGATGTAGTGGAAGCACCTAGAAGAATTGTCCAGATGCAGAGACAAGTGCTTGAAGACATTGCTGCAATGATTGAGGGGTCTGAACTTGAAGATGTCACGGTAGAAGATCTCGTAGAACTTGTAGCAACGCACGACGATCCTATTAGCAATGAAGATCTGATCGAGTTACAGAATAATCCTATCTACGATGAGGAAGAACAAGTAGAAGAGAAAGTTTTATCTTCAGGGGAAATACAAAATGCACTTTCAAAAATTTATTCAGGTTTGGACATATTGCAGAGTATAGACAATAATGATGACCGTGTCTTGACCGTGTGTCAAACAATTAAAAACAGTGTTGGGTGTTATGAACGTATTTTACAAGAACGTAAACAAAACGTTACCCAAAAGACAATAGATGTATTTTTCCGTAAAAAATAAGAGTATGTATTGCATAAAGTGTTCTTAGAATTAAAGTGATTGATTAAAATGATTTGTATTTTTTTGTATTAAATTTTGACTATGTTTAATCATAAACCTCGATATACGCGAATTTCAGTTAACGCGATTTTTTTCGGAACGTATCCCTCGCGTAAAGCGGGGTATTACTGTACTTAAAGGGCTCCAAACCGGGTTGCCAGGTAGTAAATATATAGGTAAAAATAGATCCAATATGATTGCAGGTGCAAGTGAGGGTGGTATACAAAGCAAGTAAAAATAAAAATACGTTTATCGTAATACTAGCTGCTATACACAAAACCTTAATAGGATCGTTTATTGCTCCATTGACAAAGCGAAAAGACATGATCTTATATCTTGGGATTTGCTATATATATATTATATATATATATATATATATATATATATATATATATATATATATATATATATATATATATATATATATATATATATATATATATATATATATATATATTATATATATATATATATATATATATATATATATATATATATATATATATATATATATATGTATATATATATATATATATATATATATATATATATATATATGTATATATATATATATATATATATATATATATATATATATATATATATGCATATATAATATAGTAGTGTTGATTAGTATTGCGTGAGTCACACACGTTTCGCCAAAAATCTAAATGCTTAATTGTCACTGGTCAACGGTAAAATCAAAACACCCAAAACTCAAAACACTTTACCATCGACCATCTGAAAACCGATTCAAAATCTAGTTAAAAAATCGAGTAAAAAGCCAGTATTTTGCGTCGCTCCAGACGCATTTTGAAAACATAATAATTATCGGTGTTTAAGTAACCTTTGCTTTTGTGATTAAAAATGGCGTGTTTGGATGATTTTT
Organism: Pachyrhynchus sulphureomaculatus; assembly: GCA_019049505.1. Lineage (NCBI taxonomy): Eukaryota > Metazoa > Arthropoda > Insecta > Coleoptera > Curculionidae > Pachyrhynchus > Pachyrhynchus sulphureomaculatus. The sequence goes on from CM032449.1 coordinate 39,703,767, forward strand.
CCAAGTGCTTGTCTGCAAATGCCTTGCCGTCGAATAATCGTATTTTAAGATTTTGTCTTCGTAATTATTGAACCATATAATTAAAGAAAGTGCTGCCATTGTATCTATGGAAACTGCAAAAATTTGGACATATTTTAGACTACCTATCAGAGATAAAAGAATTATTATTCCGAAGATTGAAAAAATATGTTAGGAATATTTATCTCATAAGAAACAGAACAATGTTCGTTCTATTTTTATAATTGAGAAAACAACTAATTTTATAGGCAAATTATACGAACTGTTTGAAATTCATGATATGTGAGGGGAGAAATTGTGCGCAAAATTCTGTTTATGCGAAAGCGAGGGAAAGTCGAAGAAAACCTCATTGTAACAGCGATATCGTAGAAGAGAAAGATAGCAATTAAGAAACCGCGGAAATCTCGTTTGCCCAGTGTAGATGCAAACTATTCCATTTTATGCGTAAAATAATTCTCGCTGAATTCAAATATGTATTAAAAGTATTGGGTTTCCATTTAAATTATCAATTTTGGGACTCATAGACCGTTGAGCCCAAAATCTAATAGGCCTAGTCAATTTTCAGGAATAAGTGCTAAAACTTTTATCTGAAGCATTTTCTCTGAAGTCTCTCTGTCCAGTTTTTTTGTAGGTATGTCAATCTTTTTTCAAACAAGGGGCTTCGTTTTCGCTGTCTTTGTCGCATATTACTCGTGCGCCATGAAATTTCTCAAAGATCTATGGCATATCTATGGTTTTGCATCACAAAACTTGCTCTACAATGCTTCCCGTAAATTTTGCGGAACTTTTTTGAAAGGAAAACGTATTTTTCACCCTTAATGCGCACTTAACGTGAGCATTGCGGAAAACTGAAGAATTTTAGGAGGAAACAGCCCTTGGGAGCGGATTCAATATCAAAAAATGCACCAGGAAATGTCTTCGTATTCCTTAAATTCCCCCCCCCCCCCCCAAATCAGAAATCTAACGGGGGGGCTGCTTAAGGGGAAAAAAAAACGATTGAGAGGTAGGACCCTAATATATATATATATATATATATATATATATATATATATATATATATATATATATATATATACGAGGCTGGTTTGAAAAGTCCGTGCAAAGTCCGAGAGATGGCACCACCGGCGCGTATCGAGGTCATGTTTAGTTAGTAGCATCTCTTGAATGAACGCACACCAAGTTTCAGCCATATTGGTCTATTTCTTTGTGTTTGGCATTCGTGTGAATCAAGGAAGTTGAGTGATTTTCAAGAAATGGACGAAAAAGAATTTCGTTTGGTGATTAAACATTACTTTATGAAAGGCAAAACGCCTCAGGAGACTAAAGAGAAGCTTGATAAACATTATGGTGACTCTGCACCTTCGATTAGAACAGTTTATAAGTGGTTTCAAAATTTTCGGACTGGCCATATGGGCACAAGTGACGCTGAACGTTCTGGACGGCCTGTAGAGGTTACGACTCCAGAAATCATTGATCAAATCCATGATATGGTGATGGATGACAGAAGAGTTAAGGTGCGTGAGATTGCTAGCGACTGAATGGGTACATAATATTTTGCATAAACATTTGGACATGAGAAAGCTATCCGCAAGGTGGGTGCCGCGATTGCTCACGCTTGACCAAAAACGGAATCGTGTGAAGTGTTGCAAGGATGGTTTGCAGCTGTTCCAGAAGAATCCGGAGGACTTTAAGCGTCGTTTCGTCACTGTGGATGAAACATGGATACATTACTATACTCCTGAGACCATACAACAATCTAAACAATGGGTTACCAAGGGGGAATCTGCACCAAAAAAGGCGAAGACCGTTCCTTCGGCCGGAAAGGTTATGGCGACTGTCTTTTGGGATTCGCAAGGGATAATCCTCATCGACTATCTGGAAAAGGGTAAAACTATTACAGGTGAATATTATTCATCGTTATTGGACTGTTTGAAAACCAAGCTGCAAGAAAAACGCCCGCGATTGGCCCATAAGAAAGTCCTTTTCCATCACGACAACGCACCAGCACACACCTCAGCAGTTGTGGTCGCAAAATTAATGGAAATAGGATTCCAACTCGTTTCACATCCCCCCTATTCTCCAGACTTGGCTCCCTCGGACTACTATTTGTTCCCTAATTTGAAGAAATGGCTGGCGGGACAAAGATTTTATTCAAACGAGGAGGTGATTGCAGACACTAATGGATATTTTGCAGACTTGGACAAATCCTATTATTCGGAAGGGATCAACAAACTCGAACATCGTTGGACGAAGTGTATAAGCCTAAAAGGAGACTATGTCGAAAAATAAAAAAGGTTTACCCCAAACACAGAAGTAGTTTTTATTTTTGCACGGACTTTTCAAACCAGCCTCGTATATATATATATATATATATATATATATATATATATATATATATATATATTTATATATATATATATACATATATATATATATATATATATATATATATATACATATATATATATATATATATATATATATATATATATATATATATATATATATATATATATATTTATATATATTGTGTCAGGCAGAAAGTGTGAGGACAATGGAATTTTTGTTTATTATTAAATTTAGAAGAAAAAAGGGAGGTGAATTCTGCATCACTTGAAACCCAAAAAATGATCTTGCAGTACATATTGTTGTTTGGCGAAACATTTAAATTTTCTCAAGTTCAAGTCTCAAGAAGTCGAAAGTCACTGTGTTTGGTAAAATATCCAAAACAGGCAACAACAATTATTTGAAATCTCATTTAATGGTAGCGTGCAAAATTTTAGATAGATTGGACACAAATCATATTTTGACCAATAAAAATATGATCTCAAAGAAGTTATTATTTTTTTGAATTTAAAATATATTTGTGAGATTAGTATAAGAATGTAAATATTATTTTTTGATTTCAAGTTATGTTTTGCTTATCAATCAATCAAAATTCGGATTTTCGTAAAACCCCAAATGTCGCACAAACAATTATCAAATATTTTAACCCTATTACTTGCAGTTAAGTTTTTTAAAGGACACTCTAGGGTCATATTTTTATTGCAAAATATAAAGGAATAAATGCAAACTAGATTATTTTTATAGTTTTTTTGTTTATTTTATTTGTGAAGTGTAATTTATTTATTTTTGTGTGCTGTATAGTCAATGTCTTTGTTACCTTTAGCAAATATTAATTCACTAGTTTTATTTTTCTTTATCCAATAAAATTATAATCTAGAATATCCCTAAAAAACACAAACGTCAAACTGTATGCTATAGCGTAAAAATATTCGATAATTGTCCGTGCGACAGTTACAGTTTTACGAAAATCATCATCCTTTAATTATTGATTGTGGAAGAAGTAAAACAAGACTCGGAAACAACAAATAAATTTTAAAATTCTTCTATCAATCCTAGTCCAATAGATCTAAAATTTTTCACTCTACCATAAAATGTAATTCTAAATACTTTCCTAATAAATAGTTTCGATATTTTAACAGAGTGACTTTTAGAGGGAAATACAGAAATTAAAATTTTCCAAATGACAATCGGCACTGTAAAATAATTTTTTAAGTTTCAGACTCCACCTATAAATTAACTTTTTTTTAAATTTAATAATAAAAAATTCTATACGTCGCCCAATCTCTGCCTGCCACTGGATATATATATATATATATATATATATATATATATATATATATATATATATATATATATATATATATATATATATACACACACACACACACATATATACATACATATATATATATATATATATATATATATATATATATATATATATATATATATATATATTTATATATATATATAAATATATATATATATATATATATATATATATATATATATATATATATATATATATATATACATATTTAGTACAATTCGTTGTATCCTACCTTCCTGTTCCGTATCTTAGATAAGTACCCGTAAATTCTGTTCTCTTGTTTGTTAATCCTAGCCCGACTGACGCGCCTAGATACGGCAAACGCATCTCGGGATGGATTTGACGAATAAGAGGATAGTCGGTAAAAAATAACCCTTTGTCCATTTTGAATTTTTTTACATTAACCATATATATATATATATATATATATATATATATATATATATATATATATATATATATATATACCCGCGACTCCGGTCGCGTGGACTTGATTCACCTTTATCGTCACTGCTTAATCGTTATGTTTATATTATTATATAGATCGAGGGGCCTTAGAGGCCCATGGCTTGGTTGCATACTTGTCTCCCACTTCTTTTTGTATCCTGTTAGCTCTTCCCAGTGCGGAATTCCCATCAACTCTGGATCTTGCTTTACTACCTGAATTTATGTAGATCGAGGTCTACCCTTCTTCTAACCACTCCTCTTATTAAGGCTTGCTTTGCCTGTCTTTCTTTGTTCATCCTTGCCAGGTATCCCAACCGTCTTAATAGCTGGCTTCTTATGATTTGGCTTATAAGGGGTTTCGTATATAGGTATTTTAATTCGTAGTTTGTTCTTCTTCTCCACAGTCCCTCTTCTTTCCTTCCTCCGTAGATTCTTCTCAAAGCTTTCCTTTCCCAGACCTCCAACGTCTCCTTTTCTCTTGCATTCAGTTTCCACGTATCGCATCCATATGTCACCGTGGGTCTGACAACTGTCATATATATTCTTTCTTTTGCTTTTCTTGATACATTCTTTGATTTCAATATTGGATTCATTGCTCCCAAACATCTCTGGCCTGTCGCTATTCTTTCTTGTATCTCCGTTCTTTCTTGTCCACTCTCTGTTATTGTTACTCCCAGATAATTAAATTTGTCTACTTTTCCAAACATATATCTTTTCCCTAAGTTGTTTATTATATCTAAAGTTTTGTTGTTTTTATTATCCTTCTTCTTTGTAATTTCCATGTATTTTGTTTTTCCTCATTTATCTTTAGTCCTCTCATCCTTCCCCTTTCTCTCTTGCAATCACTGCTACATCATCGGCATATGCCAAGCATTGGCAGGTTTGTTGGTATATCGTTCCATTGGCTTTTATTTCTGACTCTCGAATTATCTTCTCTAGTACCAAATTAAATAGACACGTTGACACTGAATCCCCTGTCTTAATCCTCTCTTCAACTTAAACTTGTCTGATACTTTGCCCTCAACCAATACTCTATTTTCTGTGTCATTCACGGTCATTCTCATCATGCGAATCAATTTACTTGGAATTTTCAGTTCTTCCATTATCTTGTAGAGTCCTTCTCTATTTACAAAGTCATATCCTTCTCTGAAATCCACAAAGACCAAGTGTAGTGCTAAATTTTGTTCTAAGCTATTATTTTGGATTTGCTTAATCGAAAATGCAATGCAATGCAACCGATCTATTTTTCCTGAATCCACACTGGTACTCTCCCAGAATAGATTCGGCTTTCGCTTCTAGTCTGTTTTTTATAGTCACCACACTATCTTGTACACGACATCTAGTAAGGCTATTGGTCTATATTTAGCACATATAGTTTTTTCTCCTTTTTTGTATATTGGACAAATGAGCGACTCTCTCCAGCTTACTGGCATCTTTTCTGTTTCCCATATTTCTTCCACCAACCGACATATTTTATTTTCTAGATCTACTCCTCCAGCTTTTATCATTTCTGCAGTTATGCAATTTCCACCTGGGGCCTTATTTTTTTTGGGTTCTGAGTATTTCTCTTATTTCTTCTTTGCAGGGTTTGTTTGTCCCCGCCTGCCCTTCAGTTAATTTTGCTTCTTATTTCTCATTCAACTCCTCATTTTCATCTCCATTTAATGTTTCTTTAAAGTATTCCGTTCATCAATTCAGTCTTTCTGACAAGCTTACTGCTAAACTTCCATCTTTTTTCCTACATATTAGCATTGTGTCTCAGTTTATTCCCTTTGTATTTAAAAAAAAGAAAAACACGTAAATCGGATAAGTGGTTCTTGAGTGCTAAGCGCACTAATGGACAGACAGACAGGGAGACGTTACGTTTTTATATATATATATATATATATATATATATATATATATATATATATTACATAGATTATTATTATGACTGTTCTCGTTTTTCTTTCTCACATTTGGTCAATGTGGTTCCATGTTTGGCTGACGGGCGCAAACCAAGTCAGCACAAACGCATTACCATTGTGTATTAAGGAATGACCTGACAATGTTACATGTTTTCAAAATCACTGACTTCTGAATGTTTTTGTGTATGTTTGTGTTGAGTCCTAATTGTACTAAGTGTGGTGTGAATGTTGTTGGTGTAAGGCCTGTGGCTGATATAATGAGGGGGACAATGATGACTTTTTCTTGTTTCCATAGCCTTTTTATTTCCGTTGCAAGGTCTGTGTATTTGGAAATTTTTTCTGTGTATTTCGTTTGGATGTTTGTGTCGTTGGGGACAGCTATGTCAATTAGATAGGTGACTTTTTCTTTTTTGCACTGAAAAATAATATCGGGTCTATTGGCGGAGACTGTTTTATCTGTATGGATACCGATGTCCCAGTAGAGCTTGTAATCTTCATTTTCAAGTATGGATGTTGGCGTGTATTTGTAGTAGGGATCTGTGTTTTCTATGAGTTTGTATGTTGTGGCCAGTGCTTGGTGAACTACTTTGGCAGCTGAATCATGCCTGGCTGTGTACTCTGTTCCGGCCAATATTTTACATCCGCTCGTTATGTGTTCGATCGTTTCTTTCTGCTGGTGGCATTTCCTACATCTGTCCTCTGCAATAGTCGGGTCTTTGATGATTTGCTTTTGGTAGTTTCTGGTTAATATGACTTTATCCTGGATGGCAAGTAAGAAGCCTTCAGTCTCAGGGAATAGCTGCCCATCCTGTAACCAGGTGTATGATTGTTTTTTATTTACGTGGTCTTGTTCTATGTGGTATCTGTGTTTTCCGTGGAGTGTTTTCTCTGACCACGTTTTCATCTTTTCCTGTTGTAATTGGGTGTGACTGTGTGTGTCTGCTGAGTGGTCTGCCCGGGCTAAGTCGAGAGGTGTGTAGTTTTTGTCTGCTTTCACTGTCGCTGTGTGGAGGCTGGTTTGCTTGCTGCGAAAGAATTTCCTAAGTGTTTGTATTTGTTTTGTGTGTAATGATCTGATGTCTATAATTCCTCTTCCTCCTGCCTTCTTCTCGATGGTAAGTCTTTCTTTGCATGCGTTGGGGTGTAATTTCCTGTATTTGGTGAATTGAGATCGTATAAGGATGTGAATATTTTCTATGTCTGTTTGTGACCATTTGATGATACCAAATGAATATGTGAGTATAGGTATAGCGAACGTGTTGATGGCTTTAGTGAGATTCTTAGAGTTGAGTTTTGTTTGCAAAAGTTTCGTCAGTCTGTTTTTGAATTCGGTTCTAAGCTCTGTTTTGATGTGAGTGTGGTTGAGTTTGGTGCTTTGTTGAAAGCCTAGATATTTGTATGTTTCTTTGTCGAACATGTTATCGAGTGTTTCGTTGTTGATGGTTTCTGTCTCATGGTGGCACTTCCATTGGCCTTTGTTGATGTGGAGCACTTTGCATTTACTTATACCAAATTCCATATTGACATCTAAGGTGAATATTTCTGTGATTTTGAGGAGTTCTTTCAGCTGTGTTTGTGTGGCAGCGTAGAGTTTTATGTCGTCCATATATAGGAGGTGGTTTATTTTATGTTGATTCACTTTTTGGTGTCTGATATTGAAGCCATGCTCTGTTCTGTTTAGTATATTTGAGAGTGGATTGAGGCAGAGGCAAAACCATAGAGCGCTGAACGAGTCCCCCTGAAATATACCCCGTCTGATGTACAGCTCTTCTGTTTGGATGCGTTCGGTTGGTGTTTCTAGGCGTATTTTGGTTTTCCATGTTTTCATAATTTGCGCGAGAAACTGCCTGAGGTGTTGGTTGATTTTATAGATTTCTAGGGCCCTGATTAACCAGCTGTGGGGTATGGAGTCGAAGGCTTTTTTATAGTCTATGTAACCGATGTGAAGGTTTCTGTGTTCTTTTCTGGTTTGTCCCATAATCACGCTATCTATAATCAGCTGCTCTTTGCATCCTCGACTATTTTTCCTGCATCCCTTCTGCTCTTCTGTGAGAATATTGTTGTCTGTTAGGTGTTGTTCTATTTTCTTCGAAATTGTGGCTGTGATGATCCTGTATAGGGTTGGAAGACAGGTGATAGGTCGGTAGTTTGACGGGTTTGTGGTGTCTGAGCTTTTGGGTTTAACGTATGTTATTCCTTGTGTGAGGAAAGTGGGAAATGTGTGTGGTTGTAGAATGGCTTTGTTGATTTGTGTGTGTGAGTGCTTCGTGTGTGGTGGTAAACTGTTTGTACCAGAAGTTTTGTATATTGTCTATTCCAGGACATTTCCAGTTGTGTGTGTGTTTGATAGTTTCTGTAATTTCTTGTGTATTTAATGTGGTATTTTCTTGTTCTGTCACATGTTTATGTTTGTCTTCTTCGGCTTTTGATCCAGGGGGTGTTATTATTGTGTAGTTTGGGTTCTGACCAGATACTTTTCCAATAATCTGTGAGTTCTTGTTTGTTTGGTGGTTCAGTCACTGCTATCTGTTTGTTGTACATAGTTTCCCGGTAGAACTGTTTTTCGCTTCTTCGGAAGAGGTTGTTGGTGTCTTTCCTCTCATTTGATTCTTTGTATCTACGGAGTCTTGCGGCATATACAGATAGTTTTTGTTTCAAGGTATCGAGGATTTCTGGCAGTGTTCTGTTGGGAGACTTAGATTTGATCTTGTTTGCCCCCTGTGTGACACGTTTGGACGCGTTCCCGCTTATAAACTGGGTAAGATGTCCTAGATCTCTCCTGATGTTGTTGATTTTGTTTTCTATTCTTATTTGCCATTTGAATTTTGGTTTTGTCCTGTTGAGATTTCCTTGTCGTTGAGGGAGTTTTTGATTATTTTGTGTTAGAGTGGTGATTGCTGCTGCGTATATTATTGTGTGAATGTCTTCGATTGTGCTTAAGTCTGTTATATACTGAGGTATTATGTGCTTGTTTAGTGTGTTGAGGATTGGTTGCGTGCTCTGTCTGAAGATTAAACGAGGGATGGGATTTCTTGTTGTGGGGTCGGTGCCTGACCATCGAACTAGATGTGACTCCATTTTTGCTTTAAGTGTTTGTATGAGAGGTGATTCGGGGTGATGTTGTGTGGATGTTGTTGAGGGTGGCGAGTGATTCATGTTGTTGTCTGTGATATGGGTGTTGCGCGGTACTCGCAATATTATTTTACGTTATGCTCCTCCTGGGTGGTGGATCTTGTTGTGTTCGACTGGGTGGTTGTGTGTGTGAGGCTGGTTCGGAATCTGCTTTATTGTTTCTATTGTTTGGTTGGTCTGTGTTCAGTTCAACAGCCACTGTGTCCTTGATGGTTTGCAATTCGAGAGGTGTGAGACGATTGTTCTTTGTAATAACTCTTTTTTGGTCTATTACTCTCTGTTCTGAAACAAGTAATTGCAGATGTGGATATTCGGTTAAGAAAAGTCTGTGCAGTTCCGGTCTGTAGCCCGATGTTATTGTTTCGAGTTTGGTGGCGGTGTAGTAACAGCGCATCACCGTCCAATTCATCTCGTCCGTCCACTTTAACCGCTGTCTTGGTTTGCCAGCCTTGGTAGTTGCGTGTTGTCCTTGCAAAACATACGGGCCCTGGCCTGGCTTTGGTGGTTGTGTTTGTCCCGTATCTACGTCGGTTGCGCTTGGGATTGATGTTGGTGGGTCCAAGCGGCTAGTGATTGTCTTCTCAGTGATTTCTTTGTCAGGTTTTGTGTTTTCATTACAGCAACGCATGGCGTGTTCGTTGATTCCTGTGGTGCAACTCATGCGCTGCTGTGATTTTCCCGCCTTGGTGGGTGTCGGCTTAGTCGCCGACACAACACTTTTGGCAGGTCCATTTTCGGTTGCCTGGTCTTCATCGTTTTGGTCGAACTGCCATTTCCCGCGACGTCCTCGACCGTTACGTCGCTCGCCCGATGCTTCTTTTATTGGTCTGTTATTCTCTGGAATGTTTTCAATGTTTTGTGGTGTCAGAAGCTCAAAGTGTCCCGACATTGGGTTGCCTGTTAGTAGAAGGTAAATGGTTTTGTTGTATTTTCCCGTGCTTATTATTGTTGGTCTGTCCGTAAAAGTTATTTTTGTATGTCTTGTTCTTCGTTGTTTTGAGAAGATATGAAAGTTGCTATTTTGTGTTTCCGAGAGGGCAAATATCTCTAGGCTCGTTCCATAGGTGCCATTTTTCGTCATATAATTATAATAGTTATTGAAGTCTTTTATATCGTCGACTTCAATTAATGAAAATATGTGAAGTTCCGACCAGTTTTGTTGTAAATATCTTAGAGCAACCTCTCGGAGTTTCTCATGATGGTTTTGGTGGCCATATAAGTGTAAGCTAACTGCACGGAAAAGGCAATTTCCATCACCTACAATGTCGGATCTGGTAAAACTATCGGGAGTAGTTTCGACTGAGGCGGTTGTTTGGTTCGTCTGTAGTTGTTGTTGTTGTGGTGTTGCTGTAGCTGTGTGTACGACAGGGGTCCGCCTCCGCAACACCCTTCCATTTTCATTATTATAATTATTATTATTTAACATAGTATTCCCACGAGTATCCTAGGAAAGAAGGGTCGACTGCGGCAGAGCCTGGATGTCACAGCAAGGCTACTTACTCCCGGAGGGCGCCCAGTATCCGGGGGAACCGTTCGCGACTCATAAACGCTGAGCCATTCATCTTCTCGGCACGGTAAACACCTTAAGATTGCGTTTTTATTACACATATTATAATTATTATTATTATATAACCTGGCCAGAGGACATATGTATGAATAAAAAAAAAAAAACACGTAAATCGAATAAGTGGTTCTCGAGAAATAAGCGCGCTAACGGACAGACAGACAGACAGAGAGATGTTGCATTTTATATATATTACAGATATTCTTTGCTACTTGATATTGTTCCATATTTAATGGTTTAGGCAGGGTATTACAAGAGAACGCGCTAGCGGCAAACTTTTTTCCAACTTGATTCACTATTATCGTCACTGTTATCTAACGTAATAAAATGTAGCCTATAACCTGGCCAGAGAATTTAAGTATGTTTTAAATAAAAAAGCACGTAAATCGGATAAGTAGTTCTCCAGTGATAAGCGCACTAACGGACAGAGAGACGTTGCATTTTATATATATATATATATATATATATATATATATATATATATATATATATATATATATATATATATACATATATATATATATATATACATATATATATATATATATATATATATATATATATATATATATATATATATATATATATATATATATATATTTATATGTATATATACGAGGCATGTTTTGGAATTAAAAAAAGACGTGCAAAGATATCGCTATAATTTTATTTTTACATGAAAGCCTGTACCTTAATCTACTTTTCTACATAATTTCCGTGAATATTGAGGCACTTGTCATAACGTGGCACCAGTTTTTGAATACCCTCCTCATAAAATTCTGCCGCCTGAGAAAAAAGTTCTCGGTCACAATGCGATACAAAACACTACGAGAATATTGAGGAAAGCAGTCGCACAATGATGAAATTGTAAAGCGTCTGTTTTCTCTCACCTTTTCGTCCACTTTCTGCACCAAATCTTCATTAACGACCGAAGGACGCCCACTCCGTTCTTCATCATGCACATTTGTGCGGCCATCTTTAAATGCTCTCACCCATTTCCTTACCATTCCATCACTCATAATGTTTTGTCCGTAAACTTCACAGATCTCACGATGAATATCGATCGGTTTTACGCCTTTAGCACTAAGAAATCGTATATAACAGCCCGTACTTCACAATCGGCGGGACTCACGATTGTCGGAGGCATCTTAAAACACTCAGTAAACAACGTATACAATGAAGAATCAGACTGTAATGGCGTCAGTGCGTAGACATGAGATGTAGGTTACCAGCGCGCATGCGCGGAACGCCGACCGTATCGCTGCGGCGGCGGAATCGCAAAACGGTACTTACTTAAAAAACATGCCTCGTATATATATATATATATATATATATATATACATATATATATATATATATATATATATATATATATATATATATATATATATTGGCCCATTTATTGTTTTGTAACTTCTTCGTTTCATATAATTTTAGATACAATTTTTGTTTCTTTATATTTTTAGAGGAATAAGGTTTTTCAGTGTCGTTGTGGACTTAATTATAGATTTGGTTGAAACGTTTGATTTAACTTGGACGGACAGCATAGAAACCATTTCAGTACTAGATCTGGCAGCTGAAATCGTTCAGTATGATTATGTGGATTATCAAGTAAGTTACTGTCACCTATCACTACTATACTAATGAATACAAAAGGCTTTCAGGAAGAGCGTTTTTTAATAACTTATAATCATTTTTCAGGTGACGGTAATGTTTCTACAATTGTTAAATACAGCAATATTAAGGTGTATGTCACCCAATTTGATTTTACTCATGGATAATGCACATGACTCAGTTATGTCTCAAATAGGGAGCTTAATTTATTCGAAATGTCACAACACTAGTCCAGAAATTAGATATAATGCATTGGAAGTTGTACAAACATTAGCTACAGATGCCAGCTCGAGTAAGGATCTTTTTAAAAGCTGCTGGGTGCAAGAATAAGAGGCCTTGATCAAAATTATTGACAAACAATCTTTTTATTTTTTTTTAGAATTTCCTCAATTTACAAATATTCTGTTAGCAGCAGAACTTCCACAGTTAATGTTAAACATGATAGTAAAAGATAGAGAACATCGAATTAGGTCGCACGCATTGAAATGTTTGCAGGCTTTTATACACGTAGAAGATATTTGGGAAATGTATCAGTATGAAGATAACTTTTGGGTAAGTACAGTGATAATTAAAAACTGGACTGTCTCAAAAAGTTTTACACAGTTTTTATGTGCATGAATATACGTGAGTAAAGTAAATGCACATTCGATGCAAAATGAAGAATGACGCATATGTGACAAGTTAAAACAAGTTTGCAATAATTGTCTTTGTACCGTGACAAATCTGACTTAAAAACCTGAAGGAATGCGATGCAAGATCTTGCGCGTTTATGCTGTAAATCCTCAATACTTATTAGTTTCTATTACCAGGAAAGTAAAATGCAATAAATGAACAGAAAAATATCAAAGAAAAATTTGATTTTGAAGACCTAAAGAACCGACAGAGAGAAAAGCGAGAAAAAGTTCTAAAGTGTATCGAGGCCAGCAGATTAATATCCAGGATCTTACTAACATACAACAAGCTATTGTTTTAAAATGATCAAGACAACTTTCAGATGCTCTATAACCGCATCTGAAAAATATTTAATAATGAATGATGAGTTGTATTTTAAATATGAGTGTAACACATAGGTTGTGTAGGTTTTGGTTTAGCTATTTAAAACATCTTTTTTTTGCAAAATTCGATTTATTCATTAATATAGTATAGGAGACTTCCTTCAAGAGCGATACAATCAGTCCAACGCTTTTCTAACATTTTTATACCATTCTTGTAGAAGGATTTATCTTTACCTTCAAAATAGGCCTCAGTTTCGGCGACAATTTCTTCATTGGAGCCAAATCTCTTTCCTGCGAGCATTTTTTTTGAGGTCTGCGAATAGATAATAGTCGCTGGGGGCCAAATCTGGAGAATACGGTGGATGAAGAAGCAATTTGAACGTCAATCCATGCAATTTTGCTATCGTAACCATTGACTTGTGACACAGTGCATTAACTTGATGAAAGAGCATAAAAGTGTTGTTCATTGGGGCCGTTTCTTTTTTGATTTCAGCCTTCAAACGCACCAATAACCTTATATAATATTCACTATTGATGATTTTCGCCTTCTCAGCATAGTCGATGAAAATTATACCATGCGCGCATCCCAAATTACAGACGCCAAAACTTTCTCAGTCGACTTTGCTTTGCGATTTCTGCCTCCAAACGCACCAAGAACTTTCTATAATATTCACGATTGATTCTGAGCAAAGTCGATGAAAATTATTCCATGCGTATCCCACAATACAAAGGCCAAAACCTTCCCAGCCGACTGTTGTGTCTTTGGTCGCTTCGGGTGGCTTTCACTGGCTGCTGTCCACTCAGTTGACTGCCGATTTGATTCCGGTGTATAGTGGTGGATCCATGTTTCATTCATTGTCACATATTACATGAAAAAATCCTTTTTTCATGCCTAAATGTTCATGAAAAATATGACCAACACGTTCTTTTGATATCTTTAGAGTGTCAGCTATCTCACGCAATTTTACTTTACAGTCATCCAAAACAATTTTGTGGATTTTTTTTATGTTTTCCGGTGTAACCACCTCATTTGGGCGTTCAGAGCGTTCAGCATCATTTGTATATGGACGGACGACCGCGTTTAAATTCAGCATACCAATAAATGATGAGTAATTTTCCAGGGACAAAGTCCCCGTCCCACTTATGAAGCCATTTCTTTTCTTGAACGGTATTTTTTTCCATCAAAAAGCAGTGTTGAATCAACACGCCAAATTCAATTTTTTCCATTGTTTTGAAAATATCAAAAGTAGGGTCACTAAAACCACTGTAACTTGTAAACTAATCTTCGAAATGTCATGAAATTTTAACACGTTTCGTTTGAAGGTTGGTACTTTTTATGGATTTTTTGAAAAGGGCGACATCTATGTGTCATACCAAAAACTTTTCAGCCTACGTGTTAACACTCTATCAGAACCACAAATTTGATAATAATGCAAGTCAAGTAGCTGCTGTAGAAAAATTTTGATCCAATTTATTTGCCTGGCAAGCTGTCTGTTACTGTAATCTTCGCAGTATTTCATTTTTTACAGAAAAAGCCATTAACCGCTAAGTTCACATCGTCGAATGTTCTCAGAAACGTTTACGATCATTTATTAGAAAGCCAACCCAACAAATTGCTCTACCAAAACCACAATACACTGGCTGAAAAACCATAATATCTCCTACGTTCTCCAAAATTTGAATTCATCTGATACGAAGCTAAATGACACACATATGACAATCCTATGTTCGAAATCAGTATTAGACCATTTAGTTCATTTCTTAGAAGACCACATGCAGAGTTACAATTCAAAGCTCAGGGCGGTTACTGTTTATTCGGTCCAAATACAAACGTAGATTTCCAACATTATGGAAAAACCTGAGATGCGAGCTGTGATAAAATTTGACTTTTTGAAAAAGAAAACTGACACTGAAATAAAGGTGACGCTTGTAAATGTTCTCCTTCATTAAAAACCAAAAACTACTGAGTTATCGAGTTTAAACGTGTCTGAACAAGCATAAATGACGAGCATCGCAGAGGACGCTCCAGCGTCGTGATAACTCCGGATAATGTGGCGTGAACCCACAAAATGGCTGCCACTCACAAACTAAATCACGCAGCGACTTGAAAATTTGGCAGCATTCTTGTAAAAGGTTATGTTTACGAAAAATATAATTTTTTAAATAATAGTAACTTTATCTCTGGCCGAAGCCAGGTACTTATACAATCCTCGTATTTCATAGCGTGTCCATAGGACATTCTCTTCTGATTATTGCAGCTGAAAAATAAAATAATAAATTTTTTTAAAATAACCATTAAAACGACACATTACTCTTATTGATTTTCCAAGAAAGTATTATTTATTGTATGTTGTTAATTTTAGGACACTATTCTGAATATTTTAATAAGTGAGCCAAGAGCAACAGTGCGAAAAGAAGCGGCCATAGTTGTTTATATTATTTATAACCATCGCCAATTTCCGAAAGACGTTTTACCAAGGTAAAAGGACCCCGCATTAATCTTATGGAAAATGCGGCCGGTCAATTTTTTTTACATTGCATTTTTTTGTGGCTTTTGTAGCCCTGATTAAAAGTCTCCAAGGGCATAAAATGCGAAATACCCTGATTTAAACACTAACGCTTCTGGAATCCCTTAAACCTGCAAGAGATTTTTATACATACCAGATTACTGTATACATATATCAGTAAGGTTCAACTTGAAACTAACACTCGTATTTATGCGTATGATTGCGCTGTACAATTGTACAGATTTTACATATACAAGTTCGTATATATATATATATATATATATATATATATATATATATATATATATATATATATATATATATATATATATATATGTATATGTATATGTATATATAACACGTAGGCTGAAAAGTTTTTGGTCTAGCTACTTAAAACATTTTTTTTTTGAAAAATTTGACTTTATTCATCAATATAACTATATTGATCGAAGGGACTTCCTTCAAAAGCGATACAATCAGTCCAACGCTATTTTAACATCTGTATATCTTTCTTGTAGAAGGATTTGTCTTTGTCTTCAAAATAGGCCTCAGTTTCGGCGAAAACTTCTTCAGCCAAATCTTTTTCCCCCGAGCATTTTTTTTGAGGTCTGCGAACAAATAATAGTTACTAGAGGTGAAATCTGGAGAATACGGTGGATGACGAAGCCATTCGAACTTCAATTCATGCAATTTTGCCATCGTAACCATTGACTTGTGACACAGTGCATTGTCTTAATGAAAGAGCACTTTTTTCTTATCCATTTGTAGCCTTTTCTTTGCGATTTCTGCCTCCAAACGCATCAAGAACTTTCTATAATATTCGCGATTGATTCTGAGCAAAGTCGATGAAAATTATTCCATGCGTATCCCAAAATACAAAGGCCAAAACCTTCCCAGCCGACTGTTGTGTCTTTGGTGGTTTCGGGCGGCTTTCGCCGGCCGTTGTCCACTCAGCTGATTGCCGATTTGATTCAGGTGTGTAGTGGTGGATCCATATTTCATCCATTGTCACACATCGCATGAAAAAAAATCCTTTTTATTGCTCTTAAACAGGTCCAAACAACGCTCAGAATCATCCACACATTGTTGTTTTTGGTCTACTGTAAGCAAACGCGGTACCCATTTCGAACAGAGTTTTCTCATGCTCAAATGTTCATGCAAACTATACCCAATACGTTCTTTTGATATCTTTAGGGTGTCAGCTATTTCACGCAATTTCACCTTATGGTATTCCAAAACAATTTGTGGATTCCAGAGCATTCAGCATCATTTGTATCTGTACGACCGGATTTAAATTCAGCATACCAGTAACACTTATCAAGCTATTGCTTTGCTTGAACGATATTTTTTCCCATCAAAAAACAATGTTTATTCAACACACGAAATTGGGTTTTTTACATTGTTTTGAAAATATCAAAAGTAGCGTCACCAAAACCTCTATAACTTGTAAACTAATCATCGAAATGTCATAAAATTTTTTGAAAAGGGCGACATCTATGTGCCAGGCTACAAAAGCTACAAAAACAATGGCCGGACCATAAGATTAGTACGGCATCCTTTACATTTTGTATTAGAAATTCCATAATCAATATATCAAATTAAAGGTATGAAAACTATTAGTGATATTCTATTATAATTTTTAGAGTTTATGATGTTATGACACATGCGTGCATTGCTGATATTCACTGGGAGGTAAAGAAGAACGCTTTAAGCTTTTGGGCTTGTGCAATTAAAAATCATTTACAAGCACAAGGTAGGTAAGCTAAACTACCTTAAGAGGTCAGCTTGAGCGAATAAAAACGATTTTATTACCTTTCAGGTATGCTTTTCTTTAAAAATCACGGAACTAAACATAGAAGAACAAAATTTAAAAGATATGCTAGCAACAGAATAAATAACCTATTTTTTTTTTCTAGTGAAAATTTTTTTAAAACAAACCACTCGTGTCTTACCATGAATAATAGTTTACATTATTCCGCTGCTTACTTCCCAAAATTAAAAAATCGGTCAAGTAAAAGTTGGACTTGCGCAATTAATGTTTCGTACGATGATTCCTTTTAGAATAAAAAAAATAAAATTATTGTGTGTCTAGAACAGCGTCAAGGTTGTAGTAATGTACGGAAAATTAATTAAAACAATCACCATTTTGTCGCGAAGCATGGTTTTTAGTATTTTTTTTAAGCAAGATATATTATCAAATGTAATGCACTCGTGATAATTTTCGCTCAATCTACACTTTATGAAGAATATTCCAGAATGTTTTCAAAATTTTTTAATCAGTATTTTTCGAGACAGACAGAGATTTTCGGCTGTTTTTTTTTTTAAATAATACAAAGAAAAGTGCACAAAAGTATTACATCATACAGTCGAACCCCTGTTATCCGAGGTAACGTTGGGGGCACCCTCCTCGGATAACTGAAAACTCGGATAATCCAGATTTGTTTTTTATTCATTCAAAAAATAAACACCAATACTTTAAACCAATGTATTAATGTTTTTAACATATAAATAGGTACATAAATTATAAAACAGTGAAATAGGTATCTATGCGCTTCTGTTTCATATTGCATCTTCTTTTTTCTCGCTGCAATGTTTCTCCATCTATTAAAAAGAAGCAAATCAGCTGGGGTTGCCTCTGGTTGTTGTTCGATATACCTCAAAGCTTTTTCCAAAGAAGCAAAACCTTCTTGATGAGAGATCTTAGTGGGAGACTGTTCATCCACCGCCGCTTCGTCATCGTCATCTGATTTTTCGGTTTCCTGAAAGGCATTCATTATTTCTTCAATACTCATTTCTTCTTCTAAATCATCTGCTGTAATCCATTCAACAACATCTTCTCTTGCCACTTTTTTCTTCTATCTCGCTGTTAAAATTTGAACAGGACATTTCTCCATGGCTTCTCAATTTCAAAGCTAATTCATTTAATGGAGTATCATCTTCACTGTCATTATAGTCCCCAAAATCAATAACTTTTGACCAAGATTTTTGAATAGTGGTAGTATGCACAGAATCACAAGCTTGACTTTTTTTCAGTGTAACCTTTCTCATCCCATTGATAATATCCTCCTTTTCTGTGTATTCTAACAGATGTTCAAGATATAAAGGCCTATAATGTTTTCGAGGATGCCTTGATCCATTGGTTGCATTATACTGGTTACATTTGGAGGAAAAAATTTTACAACAGTTTCGCCCACATGAAGTCCTTCTCCAGGGTGAGAGGGGGCATTATCCATTAACAAAATTACTTATAGAAAGACGGTTTCTGTTCAAAAATTTAGTCACAGATGGCACGAACTCTTCTTCAAACCAGTTAGTAAATAAGGTCGCATCCATCCATGCGCTCTTCTGACTTTTGTAATAGACTGGTAGGGCTTTGGGTGAGATGTCTTGGACGTGCAGACTTGCCAATTGCCATCAGTGGGATTTTATGCTTGCCAGATGCATTGGAACGTACCATTATAGTTAATATTTTCTTACTTCGTTTGTGCCCAGGAGCTGATTTTTCTTGTCGAGATGCCAATGTTTTTGATGGAAGCATTTTATAATTCAGACCAGTTTCGTCACAGTTATAAATTTGATCACATGTGTATCCACAATCTTCGATTTACTTTTTAAAGTTCTGCTTAAACTTCTCAATTGATGACACATCTGCAGAAAGTTTTTTTCACCACATACAGTCAGTTGTCGTACACCGTACCGTTTTTTTTCCAGCGGTCAAGCCATCCAGAACTGGCGGTAAACTGATCTATCTCTAGGAATTGCCTACTAATCATTATTGCTTTCTGTTGTAAAATTGGACCTGACAGAGACACACCTTTTGATCTCTGTTAGTTAAACCACATGAATAAAGCTTCGTTAACCTTTTCATAGTCGCCGGTTTTCATTGATTTTCTTCCTGAGGACGAGGAGGCTTGATTTATACACCACTCTTCTATTTTTGTGCAGTTTCTTTTCCAATCTCCAACTGTTACTTCACCTACTCCATAATCTCGTGCAACAACTTTAATTGTCTTTCCTGCTTCAATTCTTCTGATGGCTTTTAATTTTTCTTCAATAGGAACGACAATTCTTTTACGCTTGTTTTGCTCCATTATAATACGACAAACAAAAATTCAAACAAAGCAGTTCGTATTAATTATATTTAACTACCAGGACTCCAACCAAATAAATTATGTGAGTATACTCGTACTTCTCCGTAGTAAACGCCATAACGCACTGCATTCACGCAAATTTAAATGCTGAGAGTCCAAAAACATAAATAGGGGAACTCCTCACACGGGCCAGGGGGATTCCCCGAAGGCCCCAACGATTTTAAATGGAAATATGTACATACATATTTTAGAAGCTCGGTTAATACGCAGCATAGACGCGCGTACCTCGGATAATCAAGTTCTTAGATTGGCTCGGTTAATCCGGAGCTCGGATAATCGCGACTCGGTTAATCGGGGTTCTACTGTATATATTTTTTTGGAACTCATGTTTTCACAAGCTTTCATTTGACACCCCACTCGATTACCTGGTAAAAAAATGTTCTTTCACTTCCGATTCCACGCTCCAAAACTAACATCTTAAATCAAAATTTAACTTTCAAAACGACACGGCTTTGATTCCTATATTTGTACCAAATTTCAGCTTTCTATGCCAAATAGTTTCACAAAAAATCGGGTGTGACAGACAGACGGACTGAGGGACAGACGGACACCGAAGTGATTTCATAAGTGTTCGGGAAGGAACACTAAAAACAGGACAATAGGCGTGAACACTATGAGTCAGTTTGGTTCGAGTGTCAAAATGTTATTATTTATCTCCTAAAATTAATAATTTTTTAGAGTTATCGCTGTTAATAGCTGCTCGCCTGCATCGAGAGTATTGCGATACATCATTACAGACATACTCAACAATAGATTTTGCTCGTGGATTAAAGGGTTAACCGATCCCAGAGCTTAGAATTGATTGAATATTAATATTTTTTGAGAAATGACTCTTAAATCTTTGTTCCTATAGTCTGTTCTTAAATGACTGACGGCAAAGAAAAAGGATGTCTACCTGCAGGGCAGAATACACCATAGACGTATTAGTAACGGGTCAAATTCATATAAAGCGAGGGATCAATATTCTACCTTCACAGGAGGGGAGGTGAATGATAAAAAAAAACTACTTATTATTTTTATTCAGATATCGAGACAATAGTGTCAGTTTACTAAATTGAGATATGGGTACTAATTATAATTAATCAGACATGTATAAATATGGGGTCGAGATTTCTTTTCCTTATTTACCCATTTATTTATATATATATATATATATATATATATATATATATATATATATATATATATATATATATATATATATGTATATATATGTATATATATGTATATATATGTATATATATGTATATATATATATATATATGTATATATGTATATATATATATATATATATATATATATATATATATATATATATATATATATTATATTAATATCCGGGTTTCAATTCGTTCGTCTAATAATGAATTTGCACGACGTTTCGCCAAAGTATCATTTGGCATTTTCAAGTGCTCCTGCTGCTGCTGCTACTCGATACTGTGATCTTGCTACTGCTGCCGCTCGAAGCTAACTGAGAAACCCACGTACAGTTGCCGTCTTTTATAGGTCGGTGTCTACGCAGATTGTAGGTGGAGGGGTCGGAAGTGTTCGTCCGAGCAACAGTGTTTGCCGGCTGGGTGGTAATTACGAGTTCCGGTACTATGCTGAGTGTTGCCCTATCGTTGTTTTGGTTATTCCTTGGTTTAACTAGTAGACCCTTACATTCGATTTCCAAAGCTTCTCTGACTGTGCGTGTTTTCTAATGTGAAATCGAGGCTATTTGTTTAGATCCTCAAAATTGATGTTGTGACCAGTATCATGATGGTGCTGCAAAGAGCTGATGTTGTTTGTTTGTTTTTGATACTTATTTTATGTTCTTCGATCTGGGTGGAGATTCTTCCATTTGTTCGTCCTATGTACAATTTGTGGCAGTCCCCGCATGAGATGCTGTAAACTCCATGGTTTTCCAGTTTTCTTTTGTTCTTGGGGTTACTCAGGATGTCTACCAGAGTGTTTTGTGCTTTATGCTGTACCTATGTTGTGTTTTCTTAGGATTCTTCCAATCCTATTTGTAACTCCTTTCACATACGGTAATAGGTCCTTACTCTGGTTGAGGTCGCTTTCTTCTGTCCTTGTCTTTGGGTTGCACTGTCTTTCCAATGCTCTCCGTATGGACTGATCTTTATATTCATTTTGCTTAAGGACCCTAGTGATTTGTGTAATTTCTCGCTGTCTCGTGTAAGGAGGTCGATAAGAGTCGGTGATCTCGATACGAGGAGTTACAGATGGGATTAGAAGAGTCGTAAGAAAACACAACAAAGGCACAGCAAACAAACCACAAAACACTCTGGCAGACATCCTAGGTAACCCCAAGGACAAGAGAAAACTGGAAAACCATGGAGTTTACATCATCCCATACGGAGACTACCAAAAATTGTACATAGGACAAACCAACAGAAGAATCTCCACCTGGATCCAAGAACATAAAATAAGTATCAAAAACACACAAACAATATCAGCTCTTTTTCAGCACCATCATGATACTGGTCACAACATCAATTTTGAGGGATCTAAGCAAATAGCCTCAAAATCACATTATAAAACACGCATAGTCAGAGAAGCATTGGAAATCAAAAAGAATGGACAACTAAATAAGCGAGATGATGCGCTGAATATGTCCACTACATGGAAGGGTCTACTAAACCAAGGAATAACCAAAACATCGAGAAGGCAACAGTCAGCATAGCGCCGGCAAACACCGATGCTCAGACAAACACTTCCGACCCCCTCCCCCACCTACAATCTGCGTAAACGCTGACCTATAAAAGACGGCGACCGCACGTCGGTTTCTCAATTAGCTTCGACCAGCCAACTACCAAATAAGATTTTAACGAAACGTCGTGCAAATTCATTGTCAGACGAACGGATTGAAACCAGGAATTTTAACGTATTACATTCCACCATCCGTGAAAACCTCTATTGTATATATATATATATATATATATATATATATATATATATATATATATATATATATATATGTATATATACATATACATAATAAAATAATATAATAATATAAATAAGGCTAGAAATGAATCTCTTTCCAGAAAGCATTGTTTGCAGCGGTGCCAACAATAACCTCAAAAAAAAGGAATTTCTTTTACCGATTACAAGTGATAGGAAAAAACGTTCTTACCTGACCGACTATAGTATGTACCGTGTTATTTACTCAGTGATAATTACATCTCAAAATAATCCTTTAAAAGATCGAAAATTTGTGATTAAATAGAGCTGATTGACTTTCATTTTTGTTTTGTTTGTCTCTAAAATACAGTCTGTCAAGTAAGAACGTGACCACGCGTATTCTTAAAAAAATGTGTATTGAAAACATTTGTTGCCATCAATGTATTCTTTGGTGTGCTAGCAAAGGCGCAATTATCTTAGTAAATTGTCCAATCACCTCCTGCATCAATAACCGCCTGGCATCTTCGAGACATGCTGTCGACGAGATTTTATGCATACTCTGTTGTAAATTTTTCGAATCTCGCGAGTCGAAGTCCTCAGCGTCTTTCCTCTGAGCTTTCTCTTTACAAGGGACCAAACGTTTTCCATAGGGTTGGCATCCGGCGATTGTGAGGGCCACTCTAGTATCATATTGTGGGCCCAAGCGAGCCGCCTCGTGACGTGACTTTCGCCCAACAAAGGTTTCTTCAACGTACTTCGAAATATGATATCATGAGCACGAAGATGTTATCGAATAGTCTCACGGGACACATTCAAACTCGATTTTCTTAATTTTACCGCTCCTTGACACAGCGTCAATTTCGGGTCCCGTGAAAACAAAGACACGATTTGTTTGTCGACTTTCGGAGTGACTTTGCCTACCGAGCCAGGTTTTTGAAAGTCGTCGAACTTTTTCATCTCGTTAAAATGATTTACCCACTTCTTCACAAACGACACCCAGTATTTTATTATATTTAGCGGCCGCGAAATGTGTCATTTTTAGGCTCCTTTGGATGGGAACAAAGAAAGACTGTCTTGAATCGACGCACAAACAAGTGATTCATTTTGGATTCTAAGTGATTTCGACAAAAGTTCAGAATCGATTGATACTTTTACGAAAATGCGTCATAGACAAAGGTTCCCTCTATCAATTTTCTGTTGAATCGCTAGAATCGCATCTACCAAAAAGGAATTATCGTGGACACGTTCTTTCTTAACAGACTGTATATAAAAGAATACTATATTGTTTTGACCTACTTTAAATTTTTTTATTACGCGACCTTTTGGAATCGATATTATGGTCAACGTGGATCCCTTTGGTGTTTATAACCTTTAAAAGGGTTTTGTACAATATATCATGTTTCTAAAACGGAATTTTTTTAGGTATGGTTGATTTTAAATTTCCCACCTACACTTTCTCAAAAGAGAAGAAAAAAATAGTGACGTTAACTAAAGACGAAATTAATAGACGAGTAAGGAAAGTACTCCATGAATTAAGCGATATTGGTTGTTTATACGTTTTGAAAACTGCCATTCAGGACAAGCTAGATGAGGAGGTGTCTAAAGTAGCAACCAAATTAGCGACCCAGATGCTCAAAATGTATTCGTATCATAAGGTTTGTTTTTTTTGTACAAGGAGTGTGAATTAATTTTAAGAAATTTCTAAGAAAGGGCGTAATTTGTATTATAACGCATCAGAACATACTGTTGTTATATACAAGGTGAAGCACGATCATTACTTAAATTTTTCATATACCAGGTGTACAAGTATGAAATGCGGATTTCAGACAACAGATGGTGCATCAATGCAGTTTGTGCTATAAAGATTTGACACTACGCCATTTTGTTTTGTCATCAACAAGTGTCAGACGTGCACGAGTGATAAATTGGAAAAGTGTGCATAGTGTTGTGTTGTTGTGTTCAATATGTCGAAATTTATACCGAACAAAGAACATTCGCGGACAGCATTAATTTTTTGTTTTCATTTGAAGAAAACTGCTGTTAAATCATAACGATTACTTTGAGAAGCTTATGGTGAACATGCTCCATCGCAAGATACGGGTGAACGATGGTTGCAGACAAGGAACGTGGAAAACCGCCAAAAAAATACGAAGATGTGGAATTGCAAGCATTGTTGGACGAAGATCATTCGCAAACACAAAAACAACTCGCCAAGCAATTGGGCGTTAGTCAACAAGCTGTTTCCAATCGGCTACGAGAGATGGGAAAGATTCAGAAGCCGGTAGATGGGTACCACATGAGTTGAACCACAGGCAAATGGAAAAGCGCAAAAACACGTGTGACATTTCGCTCGCTCGGTACAAGAGGAAGTCGTTTTTTGCATTGTATAGTTACAGGGGATGAAAAGTCGATTTATTTTGATGATCCCAAAAGCAAAAAAATCATGGGTAGACCCAGGCGCACCATCCACATCAACCGCAAGACCGAATCGCTTTGGCAGAAAAAGGATGCTCTGTGTTTGGTGGGACCAGAGGGCCGTGGTCTATTATGAGCTGTTAAAACCTGGGGAAACGGTTAATACTAAACGTTACCAACAACTATTGACCGATTTGGACCGTTCGCCGCTTGAAAAAAGGCCAGAATACCGAAAGAGGCAACACAAAGTCATTTTTTCTTCATGACAATGCTCCATCACATACGGCAAAACCAGTTCGCGACACGTTAGAAGCACTTAGCTGGGGAGTTCTACCCCATGCGGCTTACTCACCAGACTTGGCTCTTTCCGATTACCACTTGTTTGCATCGATGGGTCACGCAGTTGCTGAGCAGCGCTTAGGTTCGTACGAAGAATGGTTCGCAGCAAAAGGGGAAGATTTTTTAGTGACGTGGTATTCAGAAATTGCCCGAAAGATGGGAAAAATGTATAACAAGCAATAAAGCACTTTTTATCATTCTTCCGAATTTAACATGTTTTTTTTAGAAAAAAAATCCGCATTTCATACTTGTACACCTGGTATATATAATTTTGCCGACTGAAAGTCATCGATTGCTGTCGGAAACCTGTGGTGATTATATTTTATCGATAAAAACAGTAAGTACTGGTTTCGACGCTTTAAAAGTGGTGATTTAGACACGGAAGACAAAAAACGTCCAGGCCAGCCGCAACATGAAGAATTGGAGGCATTACTCGATGAAGACCCCTTCCAAATGGAAAAACTTGCAGAATCATTAAGAGTTGATCGCAGAATCATATCCAAGCGCTTACATGTACTGGAATTGATTCAAAAGCAAGGAAATTGGGTGCCATACCAATTGAAACCAAGACGTTGAAAGACGATTTTTCACCTATGAACAAACTACTTCAACGGCACAATCGGAAAGGTTTTTTACATCATATAACTGGTGTTGAAAAATGGATGCTCTACGATAATCTAAAGCACAAAAAATTATGGGTGGTGAACCATCAACATTCTCGCAAAAGCCGAATATTCCTGGTTTCAAGCTCGTCCAGTGTATCTAATAGGATCAGCTGGGTGTAGTGTATTATGAGTTGCTTCAACCCTACGAAACCCTATCGACAACATTTGATACAACCGAGTCGAGCGTTGGAGGAAAAACTGCCGCAATATACCAAAATACAAGACAAAATGATTTTTCAACATGACAACGCTCGGCTACATATTGCAAAACGAGTCGAGGAAACGCTAAAAGCGCTTGGATGGGATGTCCTACCTCACCGTCGTACTCACGACACATTGCTCCTTCTGATTATCACCTGTTCCGATCGATGACGTACGGCCTGTCTAAACAGAGCTTCCATTCTTATGAGAATACCAAAAGATGGGTCGATTCGTGGATAGCCTTAAAAGATGATTCGTTTTTTCAACATGGTATTCATATGCTGCCACA
The DNA here is from genome assembly GCA_019049505.1 of Pachyrhynchus sulphureomaculatus. Lineage (NCBI taxonomy): Eukaryota > Metazoa > Arthropoda > Insecta > Coleoptera > Curculionidae > Pachyrhynchus > Pachyrhynchus sulphureomaculatus. Next base: position 39,730,594 of record CM032449.1, read on the forward strand.
AAGATGGGAGAAATTAGTGGCTAGTGATGGACAATACTTCGAATAATCAATTTGTAACAATTTTCTTACAATAAAGCGATATTTTTACTCAAAAATCCCTCAAAATGAATTCACACACATTTACATTTTCTATTTATTTTGTAATAACACTAACACTTACTTACAGATTATACAGTTATATTGTCCCCATTTTTTAACATTTTTTCGTTCTCAGTAATATTTACTGATCAAGCAACGAGTAGTATAGAGGAATAATAAAACTATACAAGTATCTCGATATCTTTAGTATTGCGTATTAAAATATCCTAACTATACTGCGAAACAGATAATTTTTAAGACTCTGGCTATTAGCCTAATGGAAGTACATTTGGCCTGGCTTCGTACATAGGTAGTAGTTGTTTGCGGAAATGCAATAATGTCCGTGGTAGCACTACCATGTTGTTTAAAAGGTGCTATGAAATACGAAAATGTATGTTTCGGCACTTGGACAACGATGACGGGTATTACGACATCCTCGCCGATATCCTTGGGATATGAAAAAAGGGTAAAATATATAATAAGTAAGGCGGGGAGGTGAACGATAAAAAAAAATTTACAATATATTGTCCAAACTTTTCAACAGTAATCAGAGAAAATGATTGAAGATGTCATTCGATCGAGCTCCATGATTATTTTGGAATCAACTTTGGCGAACAAGCTGGACCCCGAACTGATCATTTTAGCAACAGTATAAGCCTACCTAATAGTAAAGAATATTAAAGCATTTTCCTCATTCGCCAAAACTAAACCCAAATAATCATATACGGCTGACATGACTAATTAATATCGTCAACAATATCCATACCTTATGGCTGCTGTTAACGGGGTATTGTGATGAGGAAGTCAAGTAAGAACGAGACCGCCCATATTTTTGAAAAAATGTATTCCGAGAACTTTTTTTGCCATCACTGTATTCTTTGATGCGCTAACAACATCGCAATTACCTTAGTAAGTTGTCCAATCGCCTCTTGCATCAATAATCGCCTGACATCTTTGACGCATGCTGTCGAAATTTTCTGCATACTTGCGCGGCAATGACCTCCAAATTTTGATCCTCGCGAAACAACTGAGTGACAGTCCTCAGAGTCTTTCCTGTGAGCTTGCTCTTTACAAGGGATTAAACGTTTTCAATAGGGTTGGCGTCCCGGGTTTGTGAGGGCCACTCTAGTATCTTATCGTAGGCCTAAGCGAGCCGCTTCAAGACGTAATTTTCGCCCAGCAAAGATTTCTCCAACGTGCTTCGAAATTTGAGATCATAAGCACGAGGATGTTGCCGAATGGTCTCATGAAACACATTCAACCCCGATTTTTTAAATTTTGCCACTCCTTGATGGTGCAACAATTTCAGATCACGTGAAAACAAATACACGATTTGTTTTTACACTTTCGAAGTGACTTTGCCTACCGAGCCATGTTTTGGCAAGTCGTCGACATTTTTCGTCTCGTTAAAACGATTTACCCACTTCCTCATAAATGACGCCGACTTTTCAAGATATTTAGCGGGCGCGGAATGTGCCATTTTGGGTGGGAACAAGGAAAGACTGCCTCTAACCGACCCGCAAACAAGTGACTCACTTTGGATTTTACGTGATTTCGACCAAAATTCGGAATCGACTGATATTACTAAAATGCGTCGTAGACAAAGGTTCCTTCTACCGATTTTTTGTTGAATCGCTAGAATCGCATTTAGCAAAAATGAATTATCGCGCACACGTTTTGGACTTGACAGACTGTATACTCCAGCTGCCCATAGACTCCTTTATGGGTGAAAGTTTCTGAGCTGGACCTCGAATTTCGGCCAAGTCGGAAATTTTGCACAAAAAGTCATAAATAGTTAGTGCTCTATGTAGTAAAACTAATCCTATAAATTTTTTTGAAAAATTTTAGTTTTTCAATTCTTTATAAACAATAACATTTTTATGCATGTTTTTTTTCAAAATTTTTTTTTTTCTGAAAGAGCTTTACAAAACCCGATGATTTTTTTTTGTGGATACGCAAGTATTTGAACTATACAAAAAATGTTTTTTCCTTATTACACGTCAACATTGTTTTATCAAAAAAAATGATGATCACATATAAGTTAACTACATTTATCCAAGAAAATATTTATGCAATCAAATTTTGTTAGATCTCTTTAGTTTAGAAATTTATACTAACACTAGCCGTGCCCGCGGCTCCGCTCGCGTGGACTTGATTCATCTTTATCGTCACTGCTTATTCGTTATGTTTATATTATTATATAGCTCGAGGGGCCTTAGAGGCCCATGGCTTGGTTGCATACTTGTCTCTACTTCTTTTTGTCTCCTGTTAGCTTTTCTCAGTGCGGGATTCCCATCAACTCCGGATCTTGCTTTACTGCCTGAATCCATGTAGATCGAGGTCTACCCCCTTGCCTCTTCTTCCAACCACTCCTCTTATTAGGGCTTGCTTTGATTGTCTTTCTTCCTTCATCCTTGCCACGTGTCCCAACCATCCTAATCGCTGGCTTATTATGATTTGGCTTATAAGGGGTTTCATATATAGGCATTTTAATTCGTAGTTTGTTCTTCTTCTCCACAGTCCCCTCTTCTTTCCTTCCTCCGTAGATTCTTCTCAAAGCTTTCCTTTCCCTCCAACGTCTCCGTTTCTCTTGCATTCAGTTTCCACGTTTCGCATCTATATGTCACCGTGGGTTTGACAACTGTTGTATATATTCTTTCTTTTGCTTTTCTTGATATATTCTTTGATTTCAATATTGGATTCATTGCCCCCAAACATCTCCGTCCTTTCTTGTCCACTCTCTGTTATTGTTACCCCCAGATAATTAAATTTGTCTACTTTTTCAAACATATATCTTTTCCTTAAGTTGTTTATTATATCTAAACTTTCGTTGTTTTTATTATCCTTCTTCTTTGTAATTTCCATGTATTTTGTTTTTTCCTCATTTATCTTTAGTCCTCTCATCCTTCCCCTTTCTTCTGTCCTACTTATGGCTTTTTGAGATTCTCTTTTGCTCTTGCAATAACTGCTACATCCTCCGCATAGGCCAAGCATTGGCAGGTTTGTTGGTATATCGTTCCATTTGTTTTTATTTCTGACTCCCGCATTATCTTCTCTAGTACCCAAATTAAATAGACATGTCGACACTGGTTCCCCCTATCTTAATCCTCTCTTTACCTTAAACTTGTCTGATACTTTACCCTCAATCAACACTCTATTTTCTGTATCATTCAGGGTCATTCTCACCATGCGAATCTATTTTACATGGAATTTTTAGTTCTTCCATTATCTTGTAGAGTCCTTCTCTATTTACAGAGTCATATGCTTCTCTGAAATCCACAAAGACCAAGTGTAGTGCCAAATTTTGTTCTAAGCTATTATCTTGGATTTGCTTAATCGAAAATATCTGGTCTGTAACCGATCTATTTTTTTTCCTGAATCCACACTGGTACTCTCCAAGAACAGACTCGGCTTTCTCTCCTAGTCTGTTTTTTTTTTTTTTGATAGTCAACACTACTATCTTGTACACGACATCCAGTAAGGCTATTGGTCTATAATTAGGACATATAGTTGTTTCTCCTTTTTTGTATATTGGACAAATAAGCGACTCTCTCCGGCTCACTGGCATCTTTTCTGTTTCCCATATTTCTTGCACCAACCGGCATATTTCATTTTCCATATCTACTCCTCCAGCTTTTATCAGTTCTACAATTTCCACCCGGGGCCTTATTTTTTTTTTTTGGGTTCTGAGTATTTCTCTTATTTCTTCTTTGCAGGGTTTATTTGTCCCCTCCTGCCCCTCAGTTAATTTTGCTTCCTATTTCTTATTCAACTCATTTTCATCTCCATTTAGTGTTTCTTTAAAGTATTTCCCCCCATCTATTTAGTCTTTCTGAGAAGCTTACTGCTAAACTTCCATCTTTTTTCCTACATATTAGCATTTTGTCTCTGTTTATTCCCTTTGTATTTTATAAAAAAAAAAAAACACGTAAATCGGATAAGCAGTTCTTGAGTGCTAAGTGCAGTAATGGATAGACAGACAGACAGAGAGACGTTACGTTTTATATATATTATAGATTTTTTTGACATATTATTATATTAAAAGTAAAAAAAAAAATCACGTAAATCGGATGAGTAGTTCTCGAATGATAAGCACACTAACGGACAGACAGACGTTGCGTTTTATATCTATTATATAGATTATTATTATTATTATATAACCTGGTCAGAGAACATATGTATGAATTTAAAAAATCACGTAAATCGGATAAGTGGTTCTCGAGGGATAAGCGCACTAACGGACAGACAGACAGACAGACAGAGAGACATTGCATTTTACATATATTATAGATATATATTATTATTATTACTATATAACCTGGCCAAAGAATATAAGTATGAATTTAAAAAAAGACACGTAAATCGGATAAGTGGTTCTCGCCTGATAAACGCACTAATGAACAGACAGACAGATAGAGAGACATTGCATTTTATATATATATATATATATTATAGATTATAGATATTCTCTGTTACATAATATTGTTCCAAATTTAATGGTTTAGGCTATGTACTGCAAGGGAACGCGCTAGCGGCAAACTTTTTTTCCGACTTCATTCACTATTATCGTCACTGCTCATTCCCTATGCTACCTATCGTAATAAAATATAGCCTATAACCTGGTCAGAGAACATATGTATGTTTTAAAAAAAAAGTACGTAAATCGGATAAGTGGTTCTCCAGTGATAAGCGCACTAACGGACAGACAGACAGACAGACAGACAGACAGTTAGACAGACAGGGAGACGTTGCATTTTATATATATTATAGATGTAATAAAATATATATCTATAACCTGGTCAGAGAACATATGTATGAATTTAAAAAATCACGTAAATCGAATAAGTGGTTCTCGAGGGATAAACCCACTAACGGGGGTCACTGCTCATTCCTTATGCTACCTATCGTAATAATATAGAGCCTATAACCTGGCCAGAGAACATATGTATGTTTTAAAAAAAAAAGTACGTAAATCGGATAAGTGGTTCTCCAGTGATGATTTGTCCGAGCGCGCACTCTTCGTAAAGCTCGTGGGCTCTCAGCCTCGGTGCGTTACAACGTGTTTATGCGTATCTCAAATTGTCGCGCTCGCAAAGTCGATTTTGTTAGTTTTATATCGATTTTGTTAGTCATTTCTTAGAGTCCACGCGAGACAGCTGGTTAACAATTACATAAATTCGCTTTATATTTTGTGTGTTAAATTTACAGATTGAGCGTTGATAAATAAAACTTATCGTCACAATGCCGAGAGCACATGGCTGTTACAATCCTTTTGAAAAAAGGACATAAATGCGTTACTAAAAATATTACTTATAAGTGGGAAATTTCGTCCACCACAATGTATTTCTGTAGGCCCAAAAGATACCCACAATGTGTGTGAATGTGTAACGCATCAGAATTTACGCCCGAAATTCGCTGGTTCGAGAAAGAATAAAAAGATCCTGAAATTTCATTTGAATATCAAAGTTGCTTCAAAAGTATGGTATGTTCGAATTCTACACCGACTGCTTTTTGTTGAGATGTTTGAAATGCCCTGGAGCGGTAGAGCTTTTGAAAAATTATGAATCCATACTAAAAAAAACAGAACTTCGATAACTTTCAAACAGTGGATAAGCATTGACAGGTAAACGGATATATGCAAAGTTCAAGTAACAAACTGTTATAAATTTGAATTGTTACAAAAAATTTTATGTTTCAAAGCCAGAAAAATCTATACATAGAGAAATACATTTAATATAAATTTTTTCGTTCAAAAGAAAAAAATATACTCGCAGTTGAATAATTAACATTCTTTGAAATTAAAACAGGTGCACATAATTTACAAAACCGTGACCCAAAAAAATAACAGACGCGAAAGCCCTATTTGAGTGGGCGAAAACCTACTTCAAATCAATTCACTTCGAATTTTGTACAAAGAAGGAGCACGAAATTTATTCTCAAAAGCAAAAAAGCTTTATGCAACAGCAGAAAGTATAAAAAAATACCCGTAAATTCCATCGTTTTGTACCAAGTGGAAAACAAAAATGGAGTGGAGTTTTCCAGCGGATGATAAATCTGTACTTGTGAAGCTTGAATAAAATTCTTCTTCTTAATTTTATACAAATTTGATATGTAAAAAATATGGATTTTATCTTAAAATATGCGATGTTACATAACAAATATAATGTTATTGTAATAAACGATAAATTTGAAAATAAAACGATAGTATTTTCGCGCTCGACCAAATGTTGTTAGTATTTATAAACTAGAGATTTAAAAAAATCTTATTGCATAAATATTTTCTTAGATAAATGTAGTTAACTTATATATGATAGTAATTTCTGAAGGTCATTGAGAACATGTTTAAATTTCAAATTAATTACAAAAAATCTTTTTTTTTAATAAAAAATGTTGAGGTACAATAAGGAAAAAGTATCTTTTTATAGTTCAAGTACTTGAACATTCACAAAAAAAAATTCATCAGATTTCGTTCAGTGCTTTCAGAGAAATAATATTTTGAAAAAAAAAAAAACATGCATAAAAATGTTATTGTTCATAAAAAAAATTGGAAAATTGAAATTTTTCACAAAAATGTCTTATTACATAAAGCACTATTTATGTAATAATTTTTGAGCAAAATTTCCGACTTGAATCGAAATTTGAGGTCCAGTTCGGAAACTTTCAGCCCACTTTCATTGCACCAGGATTTAGAGTTGACTGTTGTATGCATCAAGCTACCAGACATCAGTTACGACCAGTCTCCTAATTGGTGAAAATAGTTTCATAAATGGAAAATAATAGTATTTTGAGGAAAAAAAGTGTAATTTCTTTATCTGACTTTAATATATGGGGACATAATAAATTTAGGGTCCAAAACTGTGTTCCTAAAAATCCTAGTCTTTTACTTTGGAACTTTAAAGTCTAAGCCAGGCGATTTTAGCCATTTAAAAATCTTAAGAATATTTTAAATCTGATTCAGTTCAGTCGATTTTCGTCTCGCGCACTTCTAAAGCTTTTTGCCGATTTAATTATTTTCCATACTTTAGGGTTTTCGAAATGGGAAATGTTCATTAAATTTCATGTGGGATCAGGAGATTACCCTAAAGTACAGAATCTTTCCTTAGCCTTATCTAAATTTTAAGTGCTTTTATACATGTATACATTACATACACAACCAAACCCTAGATAACTAGAACGCATACATCGCAGAAAGAAACTTAATCAATAGAAGAATAGAAAACAAATTAAAGAAGAATATTGGGAGACAATTACTAAAGGGATGGAAAGTGATCTGTATGGCGCTCAAAGGAAATGTTAAGATGGAACAAACTTAATATAAAAGACACATTATAAACTAATAAAATTATAATTCAAGAATTGCAAACATACTTTGAGAAATTATATAAAGAAGAAGAACATAATGAAACCATACTTGAAAAAGTGGAAGCAGTAAATCTAGAAGTAGCTTTAGAACGGACAGAAAGAATTATAAGAAGTCTTAAAAATAGAAAAGCCTCAGGACATTACAAATGAGATGTTAAAATATGGAGGAGAAAACCTATATCAACAACTAGCACAGCTCTTTACAAACGCACTAAAACAAGGACAAATACCTACAGATTGAAAAACTAGCATAACAATCCCAATATTCAAAAAACCGGTCAAGTGCAAATTGAACTTGCACAATTAGTGTTCCGTACGCTGATTTTTTTTTAAAATAAAAATTTTTGTTAGGGTGGTATAAAATGATCAGTGACTTCACAAAACACACCCCAAATGAGTTTTCAACAAAGTTTGTTTCCAATCTTTACTGAAAACTGGTGACCTTGAAATTTTGTTTTTTTTTTATATACCAAATAAATTATTAAAAGTAATGCACTCGTGATAATTTTCGTTCAATCTATACCCCGTGGAGAATATTCCAGAATTTTTTTCAAAATTTTTTGATCAGTACTTTTCGAGATAAGATAGGGGACAGCGATTTTTCGCGATTTTTTAAAAGTAATACGAAGAAAAGTGTGCGCAAGTATTACATTATATATATATATATATATATTTTTTACTCGTGTTTTCACAAGCTTTCATTTGACACCACACTCGATGACCTAGTAAAAAAATTTTTTTTTTCACTTCCGATTTCACCCCTCAAAACGAACCCCTTAAGTCAAAATTTATATTACGGTGGTATAAAATGATCAGTGACTTCACAAAACACACCCCAAATGAGTTTTTAACAAAGTTTGTTTCCAATCTTTACTGAAATCTGATGACCTTGAAATTTTTGTTTTTTTTTAAATACCAGATAAATTATTAAAGGTAATGCATTCGTGATAATTTTCGTTTCAATCTACCCCCCGTGGAGAATATTCCAGGATTTTTTTTTTAAATTTTTTGATAAGTACTTTTCGAGATAAGGCGCGGCACAGCGAATGGTTTTTTTTCGAAAACTTTTTGAAAATAATACAAAGAAAAGTGCGCGCAAGTATTACATTATATATATATTTTTTTACTCGTGTTTTCACAACCTTTCATTTGACACCACACTCGATGACCTAGTACAAAATTTTTTTTTTCACTTCCGATTTCACCCCCCAAAATTAACCCCTTAAGTCAAAATTTAACTTTCAAAACTACATGGCTCTGATGAGGCCATCAATTCCTATATTATTACCAAATTTCAAGTTTCTATGACAAATATTTTCGGAGAAAATCGGGTGTGACAGACAGACAGACAGACACCGAAGTGATCTTATAAGTGTTCCGTACGGAACACTAAAAAAAACCGGTCGAGTGCAAGTTGATCTTGCGCAATTACGAGTAGTGTTCCGTACGCTGATTGCTTCTGAAATAAAAAATTTTTTTACGGAGGTATAAAATGATTAGTGACTTCATAAAACACACCCCAAATGAGTTTTCAACAAAGTTTGTTTCCGATCTTTACTGAAAACTGATGACCTTGAAATTTTTGTTTTTTTATATATCAGATAAATTATTAAAGGTAATGCATTCCTGATAATTTTCGTTCAATCTACACCCCGTGGAGAATATTCCAAAATTTTTTCAAAATTTTTAGATCTGTACTTTTCGAGATAGAGGGGGGGAACAGCGATTTTTTGCAATTTCTTCAAAATAATACAAAGAAAAGTGTGCGCATGTAAGATATTATATATATTTTTGAACTCGTATTTTTACAAGCTTTCATTTGACACCCCACTTGATGACCTAGTAAAAAAAATTTATTTTCACTTCCGATTTCACCCCCCAAAACTAACCCCTTAAGTCAAAATTTAACTTTCAAAACTACACGGACCTGATGAGGCCATCAATTTCTATATTAGTACCAAATTTCAACTTTCTACGTCAAATAGTTTCGGAGAAAATCGGGTGTGACAGACGGACAGCCAGACAGACAGTCAGACAGACACCGAAGTAATCTTATAGTGTTCCGTACGGAACACTAAAAAGGACAAAAGACGTCACCCGAAAACTACCGCGGAATAGCGCTCCTAAATACTACCTTAAAAGTTTTAACAAAAATCATACTGGCAGAAATGAGCAAGGATATAAGAGAGGAACAACAGGGATTCCGTAAAAATCGATCGACCATAGATGCCATATTTATAGTGAGGCAGATAATGGAAAAAGCCAAAGAATTTAACAAACCTGCGTATATGTGTTTCGTCGACATGACTCAAGCCTTCGATAGAGTGCAATTAACAAATATTACAAAATTCTTACAGGAAAAGCAGACAAACTAGAAACTAATAAATATCATACATGACATTAACACAGAAGTTAGAACAAATATAAAAGTGGGACATCTACTGAGCAAGGAATTAAAAAATAAACGCCGCGCCGGCATAAGAAAAGGCGATTCACTTAGTCCCTTTATCTTCACCCTCTTCATGGGCAGAATAGTGGAGAACCTTCCCAAAACTAGAAGATACAAAATCGGCAACACACACTTCCACACAACTGCTACGCCGATGATGCAGTCCTCATCTCCGATTCTGAGGGCAACCTTCAGAAGATCTTTCATGCCTTCAATTTGGAAGCGAGAAAACTAAACATGATTATCAACACAACCAAGACAAAATGTATGGTAGCTCAAAAGAATTATTAAGATTTATGCTGGAGATCCAAGGTATTATTGAACACGTTAATAATTTTAAATACCTGGAAATAATGATAACAAGCTTAAATAGGGAAGTAAAACAACAATCTATGAAGGCATCACTAACAGTAGGTTGTTTGACGGATATAGTATGGAAAAATAAATACCTCACAGTGGAAAGTAAAATAACAAGACAACAGTAAGACCGATCCTCACATATGCTATAGAAACAAGAGCTGACACATGTAAAAGAGCACAAATGATGAGGACAGCAGAAATGAAGGTGATTAAGAACATACATGGAAAAACTATCCACCACAAAATCCGCAACAAAGATCTACATGAACTAAGTAAGATCCAAGAAATATCGAAATGGATCAAAACTAGAAGAAAACGATGAAATAAACACGTAGATCGGATGGACGACAACACACTGGTAAAAAGGGCCAAACTCAATAAACCCTGCGGTAGAAGAACAGACCTCCGAAAAGGTGGAAGGAATACTGGACGTCCACATCGGAAGAGGCCTAATGGGGATAAAACAAGCAGTATCCCTACTTCTATGACACACCATATAAGAAAGAAGAAGATGAAGTGCTTTTAAATTTTATTTTAAATTTCTTTCCGAACAATTTTGCTGTCTCAAAACTTCATCCAAATTATAATATATAACACCGCAAAGTAGCTCAGGCAGCCAACATAGATCCAGTAATTTTGTATAAAGTCCAGATGTGGTAAGAAAAGGGTGTAAAATAAAATTTACTAACCAAATGTCAGATTCAACAGTGATGCTCAAAGCTGCATGCTTCTGTATATAATAATATGTCATTTAGTTTAATGTACAATAACTGAAAGCAGACAAGGTCCATACTTCAGTAGTCCACCCACTGTTTTCTTATTTGTCAAATCCATCCCGAGACGCTTTTCGCTGCATCACGACGCGTCAGTCAACACGACACACACACGAGTCAAACAAGAGTACAGAATTTACTAGTAGTGAGTACCAATAAATTCGGTTCGCGTCTCGGGATGGATTTGACGAATAAGAGTGGGTGGACTGCTGAACTATAGACCTTGTTCGTTTTCAGTTATTTTACATTAAACTAAATGACATATTATTACAGACTGACGAGCCGTGATACTGCGAAACCCGTCTTTGGATGGATTTGACGAATAAGAGATCAGTGGGTGGACTGCTGAAGTATGGATCTTGTCCGTTTTCAGTTATTTTACATTAAACCACGTAAGCCTGAGAAGAATCCCTCGAAAAGCGCTGCCTGCGTTTAAGTGTTGACTGTGTCAACCACACTGTCGGCTTGAAAGCTGCTGTGTCAGCTTTCGATGGAGTATTAGGTAGGCGTACTTGATGCAATTCGTTTTATCCTACCACCGTGTTACATGTCATTTAGTTCTTATAGAAAAGCTAAATTTACAAATGGGTCATTGATTCTTGAGTCATACACGCTACCAAAATGAAAGATTAGGATTTTTAGGAACGCCAAATGTAATCTGCCACAATCTTTTATTCATTCAAACACAAAAAAATTATTCGAAGTTCATCTGTACCGGTAGCAGGTTATGTGTATAAAACCTATCTACGGTTGACGATTACAAGATATCCGTTATCAACCGTTATATGAGGCATATTCGAAAAAATTAAGGGCCGTTTGGTCATAAGAGAAAAAGTTTTTATTGGCGATTTTAGTTTCTTACAAACGTACTTCCCTTTTTCACATAATCGCCGTTCACTTCTAAGAACTTTACTTAACGCTGCATCAGTTTCTTTAATCCCTCTGCATAGAAATTCTCCACCTGGAAATTGAACCAGTTGACAACGGCGGTCTTGAGTTCCTGGTCGTCTTTAAACCGTTGTCCACCAAGCCACTGTTTTTTAAGTGCAATCGTCGGCGCCGATCACATCGCCGTCCACTTGTTGAACGATTGCATCGGTCACATGCACATTTGTGCGGCCATTTTTGAAGTCTCGACAGCATTATCTAGCTTTTCCTTCACTCATTACTGTAGGTCCATAAACTAGGAAGAACTCCCGATAAACTTAAGCAGCTGATGATCCTTTTGCACACAAAAATTGAATCACAGCACGCCCTTCGCAACTGGCGGGAGCAACGGTTTTCGCGGACATTATTGTCTGCCTTCACCGACAGGCAAACGACAGCTGAGTCAAAACAATAACTTCAGTGGCTTCGAAAATCATCAATAGATGGCGCTGCATGTGTACAACTTTGTTCAGAGCCGCCAATATTTAAATATAAGTAAATGGCCCTTACTTTTCGAATACGCCTCGTATTTTAACCAATTGAACCAACGAAGCACTTCACTGTTTAATAAAAGAATCCATTTTTATTTAAAGTTATTGGTAGATACATTTAATTTTAAAGGTTGTTGATATACCGATATATAGCTAATACCTATCAAACAAGTTTATAGCTTAAAGACTAACCTTCCTAACTTAATCAATTATTTATACAGCCTAAGATAGAAACAGAAAACATTTGGAGCTTTTTTTTAGATCTCTGTTGATGATATTGATATGAGTCAACCACCCAGCCCGGCTAGCATTGCATCAAATAGTTCCTCGAGTCCCTCATCTTCATTCAATCACCCTAGTCCCGATAGACGCTCAAGCTCAGGAAGTTTAGCAGTAAGTATAGCTATTAGTTTAGGTTAGTGCAGCCAGAAACAAAGGTAATAAACTTAGAATTGGCAGGGTAAATAACATTCCAGCTAGATTCCAATTTTTTATTCCCTCAGAAAAAGTTTGTTTCGAACTATGCATAATACTATAAACGAGTAAAGATAACCTCTTCATTCGATAAAAATTTCCTGAGGCCAAATAAGAGCCAATCACTACGAGGATGGACTGAAAAGTTCGCGGTCTAGTCAAGAAAACAAAATAAAATATTCGACGTAATCTCCACCAAGCTCTATGCACTTCTTCCACCTGCTTTCCAAAGCGTGTTTGAAAAAAAGATTCTTCAAGGTCTTCAAAATACTGGTTAACTGCAGCTTCGACTTCTTCATTTGATGAAAATTTCTGGCCACCGAGGTGTTTTTTTTTAGCTTTGGAAACAGATGAAAGTCCGAAGGTGCCAAATCAGCAGAATAAGCCGGGTGGGGCAGCAATTCGAAACCATAATCACGAATTTGAACCATAGACTCAACAGACGTGTGAACGCGAGCGTTGTCCTGATGGAACATAACTTTCTTTCTCAGTAATCCTGGACATTTCTCTTTAATTTCTTGACGTAAACGACGCAAAAGGGTGCAATAGTAAGTCGAGTTTATTGTTTCGCCTTTCGGAAGGTAGTCCATCATAATAATACCTTTAGCATCCCAAAAAACTGATGACATCACTTTTTCAGCCTACAGAATTGCCTTCGCTTTCTTTGGGGTCGGTTCACCAGATTTTTTCCACTGCTTGGAATGTTGCTTTGACTCTGGAGTATAGTGGTGAACCCAGGTTTCGTCCATTGTCACAAACCTGTTAAGAAAATCTTGCGGATCAGCCTCAAACATCTCTAAACAGTTGCGAGAAATCGTTAGTCGAATTCGTTTTTGTTCAACTGAAAGCAATCTGGGGACCCACCTAGCGGAAACCTTAGAAAATCCGAGTTCGTTGGCAATGATGTTTTGTATTCGTTCATACTATAGTGTCTGCAATCTCCCTGATAGTTAATCTACGATCTTTCAATATGAGATCACACACTTTGCCGATGTTTTCTTTAATCGTAGACATCCTAGGGGCCGGAGCGAGGGTCATCTTCGATGCTTCTTCGTCTACATTTAAATTCTGCAACCCATTTTTTCACAGTGGTATATGACAGAGCTGATTCCCCTAGTGCTGTTTTCATATGATCGTGGATCTCCTTTGGTGTTAATCTTTTTTTAAACAGGTACTTGATGACCTCAAGTTGCTCAATTTTTTCCATTTTTTCAAAAACGCTGCACTTGGTCTCACTAAACTCGTTCTAACCTAAAAACCACAAATTCTACAGCAACAAAATTTTACACTGTGACAACCAAAGAAAGTATGAACTTATTGAGGGTACTATAATAAAAATATTATAATTATTTTTTGGCGAGGCCACGACCTTTTCAATCCTCCTTGTATTTTACCCTTTTCCAAATAGGCAATCATAATGATACTCTGTGAATCCCAAAAAACAGTTACTACGACTTTTCCCACCGATAAAACGGCTTTCGTTTTTATCGGTGCCCTTTTAACTTCACCAACCCACTGGTTTGACTGCGTTTTGTCCCTGAGTTGTAATGGTGTATCCATGTTTCGTGTACAGTGCTCATAAAACGATGCCAGTATTTAATACATAGCTATTTAATTATATTTGACTTTATTGTAGAGAGATAATGACTTCATTCGCCGTTGGGGCTCGACCGTAGTCGTTCGCTTAGCTCTCGGGGCTCAGTGTATTATTAGAAGGGCTTATGAACCACAAAATCTGAGAAGCATACCTCTACCGAAATGCCTCTAAGATACGGAAGGACAAGTCTTTTCAGTCGAGGTTTGTGTTAAGCGGGAATTATAAGATCAGGATCGGAAGAAATCGTACCGAGTGTACCATCTGTAAATCAAGTTGTTTTTAATAATGAGTGACTACACCCCAAAGTACTTTTCAACAGAGTTTGTTTCCGATCTTTTCTGAAAACTGATAACTTTAACTAAATTTTTGTTTTTTTTACATACCAGATAAATTAATAGAGGTAATACTCTCGTGATAATTTTTGTTCCATCTACACCCTATGGAGAATATTCCAGAATTTTTTCAAATTTTTTTGATCAGTACTTTTCGAGACAAGAGATTTTTCGCAATTTTTTATATATATTTTTGAACTCGTGTTTTGAAAAGCTTTCATTTGACACCCCGCTCGAAGACCTAGTAAATTTTTTTTTCACTTCCGATTTCTCCCCTCAAAACTAATCTCTTAAGTCAAAATTTAACTTTCAAAACTACATGGCTCTGATGATGAATTCATTTGTTAGTACCAAATTTCAACTTTCTATGTAAAATAGTTTCGGAGAAAATCGGGTGTGACAGACGGACAGACTCCGAAGCGATTTTATAAGTGTTCCGTACGGAACACTAAAAACATCCTTGTAATCGTTCTGGTTTACTAATAAATATTTTCCCTAATGATCCAATTCTGACATTTATGCCTTAAATTTTTTTTATTGGTACCACTAACATATAACTATAATTTTCTTTAGTCCATGAGTTCTGCACCATATTTCAACGAATCATTAGGCCTGACTCCCTCTTCCCAATCTTCTGAAAGTGGAGGCTCATCTGCAATGACTTCACCAGAGTATACTATAGCCCCAACACCAAGTACAATGTTAACGAAATATGCTGACGTATCTCCTATTTCTTCTCCTTACATGAGTGATATACAGAGTCAAGAGAATCAGGAGGATTTTAGTACTGAGGAATTGGAAAATATTGATTTCTTTAATACTGCCAAAGAAAGTGACATTATTCTGTTGGAAGCTGATGTTGATTTGGAACACGCTTTAACAGAAAATATGGTAAGTGAATACTTTTAGTACAATAAGAAGATTATTAGTTTTATTCTTGTTTGTTAAAATTTGTTTATTAAAAACTGATTATGTTGGGAATGTGGAATCTTTGGCACAATAACACTACTCAGTATATTTCACCACTACACCAAACACTTCATTTTTTGCACTAGACACGCGTTTCGCTAACCATGTTAGCTCCATCAAGAACGATGATTGACTAAAGCTAAACGACAAATCTACCTCAACTATACTTAGCGTAATATATGAATTACTCAAGCAGAACTAGTTAAATGGGCGAGGCCATCAGTTCTAGTCAAGTAACCAGTAGAGAGGACTATAAGGAATAGGCCCCCTGTCTTTATCGAAACTACCTTCACATTTCATAATTTCCATACTTTCGTATGCGTTCAACAATCTCCTATCAGATAAGATAATGTTCGGCAATGCTAGACTTTTCTGTTCTATCGTACTTTAAGTGGGCTATATGTTCTTTAAATCGTGTTTTAATTGACCTGAACTTATGTCTGTTATTCAGGTGAAATTTTTAGAATTCAGTCTCCTCACCATATAATCCGAACTATAGCAGATGACTCAATAAGGTATTTAATACGGTATCCCTCATCTTAATCTATAAGTCATCGGATAATTTGAGAAACATCTTAGGAAATCACAAAGACAAGATTCCTAATTGTAGGAAAAGTGGCATTTATGAAATTAGTTGTAATGATGGCGACAAAAAGTATGCTGGGCAAACTAGAAGGTCAATTAAAACACGATTTAAAGAACATATAGCCCACTTAAAATACGGTAGAACAGAAAAATCTAGCATTGCCGAACATGCCCTTGAAGCTGATCATACTGTAACATTAGATAATCTAAGATTAATTAAAGATGTATCTGATAGGAGATTGTTGAACGTATACGAAAATATGGAAATTATAAAATGTAAAAGTTGTTTAAATAAAGACAGAGGGCATATTCCTTATAGTCTCCTCTACTGGTTATATGACCAGAACTGATACCCCAATATAATTAGTTCCGCTTGAGTAATTCAGACATTAAGCTAAGTATAAATAAGGTATATTTGTAGTTTAGCTTTAGACAATCATCGCTCCTGACGAAGCTAACATGGTTAGCGAAACGTGCGTCGAGTGCAAAAATAAAGTAGTTGGTGTGGTGATGATATATACTGAGTAGTGTAATTAAAACTGATATTTACTGCATTTGCTTGGTTTTAGGGGAGTTCCGTTTTTACCGATTTAGATGAAACAGGAAAGATGTTCGACGAATTACTGAAGTTAAACGACGCATCATTGTTAGAAGAAATATGTAACACTGGATATAAGGTATGATTTAAAAGAAATTTACCCTTTGCAAGCCCTGACGGCATAAAATTTAAATGTCTTTTAAAATATATCTTTAACGAAAGAAAAATTCATAATTTGGCTCGCCTAAATTTATAGTGTTCTGGTATCCAAATAACCGGCGCAAGTGTATAAAAATTTTTGTTACGGAAGTATAAAATGATCAATGACTTCACAAAACACACCCCAAATAAGTTCTCTGATCTTTACTGAAAACTGAAGACCTTGAAATTTTTGTCTTTTTATATACCAGACTAGCCGGGCCCGCGGCTCCGCTCGCGTGGACTTGAGTCACTACTATCGTCACTGCTTATTCCTTATGTTACCCAACATAATAAAATATCTCCCATTATTTCCCCTTATCTCCCAATATTTCTCCTTATCTCCCATTATCTCTACAAAATTTCCATTATCTAGGCTTATCTCTGTTCATCTCCCATTATTTCTCCTTATCTCCCATTATTTCTCCTTATCTCCCATTATCTCACCTTATTTCCCATTATCTAGGCTTATCTCAACTTATCTTGCAATATTTCTCCTTATCTCCCATTATTTCTCCTTATCTCCCATTATCTCACCATAACTCCCATTATCTAGACTTATCTCTGCTTATCTCCCATTATTTCTCCTTATCTCCCATTATTTATACTTATCTCCCATAACTCACCTTATCCCCATTATCAAGGCTTATCTCGACTTATCTCCCATTATTTCTCCTTATCTCCCATTATCTCACCTTATCTCCCATTATCTAGGCTTATATCTAATTATATAGAACATATGTATAAATTTATAAAAAACACGTAAATCGGTTCTCAAGTGATAAGCGCACTAACGGACAGACAGACAGAGAGACGTTGCATTTTATATATATTATATTCTTTGCTACATGATATTGTTCCATATTTAATGCTTTAGGCAGTGTATGGCAAGAGAACGCGTTAGCGGCAAACTTTTCTCCGGCTGATTCACTATTATCGTCGCTGCTTATTCCTTATGTTACCTAACGTAATAAAATATATCCTATAACCTGGCTAGAGAACATATGTAAGTTTAAAAAAAAAGCACGTAAATCGGATTTGTGGTTCTCCAGTGATAAGCGCACAAACGGACAAACAGACGGAGAGACGTTGCATTTTATATATATTATAGATATCCTTTGCTACATGATATTGTTCCATATTTAGTGGTTTAGACAGTGTATTGCAAGAGAACGCGCTAGCGTTTTGATTCACTATTATCGTCACTGCTTATTCCTCATGTTACCTAACGTAATAAATTATAGTCTATACCCTGGCCAGAGACCATATATATATTTAAAAAAAAAGGCACGTAAATCGGATAAGTGATTCTCCAGTCATAAGCGCACTAACGGACGAACAGACAGACGGAGAGACGTTGCATTTTATATATATTATAGATATAGATTATTATTATTATTATTATATAACCTGGCCAAAGAATATATGTACGAATTTAAAAAAAGACACGTAAATCGGATAAGTGGTTCTCGCATGATAAACGCACTAATGGACAGACAGACAGACAGAGAGACAATGCATTTTATATATATTATAGATTATAGATATCCTCTGCTACATAATATTGTTCCATATTTAATGGTTTAGATTGTGTATTGCAAGAGAACGCGCTAGCGGCAAACTTTTTTCCGACTTCATTCACTATTATCGTCACTGCTCATTCCTTATGCTACCTATCGTAATAAAATATAGCCTATAACCTGGCGGGAGAACATATGTATGTTTTAAAAAAAAAAGTACGAAAATCGGATGAGTGGTTCTCCAGTGATAAGCGCACTAACGGACAGACAGATAGACAGACAGAGAGACAGAGAGACGTTGCATTTTATATATATATTATAGATGTAATAAAATGTATATCTATAACCTGGTCAGAGAACATATGTATGAATTTAAAAAATCACGTAAATCGGATAAGTGGTTCTCGAGGGATAAGCACACTAACGGACAGACGAACAGACAGAGAAACGTTGCATTTTATATATATTATAGATATAGATTTTTTTATTATTATTATATAACATGGCCAAAGAAGAAGAATATATGTACGAATTTAAAAAAAGACACGTAAATCGGATAAGTGGTTCTCGCGTGATAAACGCACTAATGGACAGACAGAGAGACATTGCATTTTATATATATATTGTAAATTATAGATTATAGATAATCTGTGCTACATAATATTGTTCCATAATTAATGGTTTAGGCTGTGTATTGCAAAGAAACGCGCTAGCGGCAAACTTTTTTCCGACTTCACTCACTATTTTACGCCACTGCTCATTCCTTATGCTACCTATCGTAATAAAACATAGCCTATAACCTGGCCAGAGAATATATGTATGTTTTAAAAAAAAAGTACGTAAATCGGATAAGTGGTTCTCCAGTGACGGACAGACAGACAGACAGACAGACAGAGAGACGTTGCATTTTATATATATTATAGATAAATTATTAAAGGTAATGCACTCGTGATAATTTTCGTTCTGTCTACACCCTATTGAGAATATTCCAGAATTTTTTCAAAATTTTTTGATCAGTAGTTTTAGAGATAAGGGGAGACAACGATTTTTCGCTATTTTTTTAAAAAAAGACAAAAAAAACTGAACGTGTTTTTACAAGCTTTCATTTGACATCCCACTCGATGACCTGATAATTTTTTTTTTCATTCTCCATTTCTCCCCCCAAAACTAACCCTTTAAGTCAAGATTTAACTTTCAAAACTACACCGTCCTGATGAGGTCTTCAATTCTTTTATTAGTGCAAAATTCCAACGTTCTATATTAAATAGTTTCGGAGAAAATCGGTTGTGACAGACGAACAGACAGACAGATGAATAGGCACACAGACACTGAAGTGATCTTTTAAGAATTCGCACGGAACACTAAAAACAAACAAATCAGAATATTTAACTAAAAAATGGGCTTAAACTAAACAGTAAAAATTCCCACAAATTTTCTTTCAGTTTTTAATAAAAAATTGTAATTTATAGTTTTACCTTAGAGTATTCGAGGCTGGTTTGAAAAGTCCGTGCAAAGTCCGAGAGATGGCACCACCGGCGCGTATCGAGGTCATGTTTAGTTAATAGCATCTCTTGAATGAACGCACACCAAGTTTCAGCCATATTGGTCTATTTCTTTGTGTTTGGCATTCGTGTGAATCAAGGAAGTCAAGTGATTTTCAAGAAATGGACGAAAAAGAATTTCGTGTGATGATTAAACATTACTTTATGAAAGGCAAACGCCTAAAGAGAAGCTTGATAAATATTATGGTGACTCTGCACCTTCGATTAGAACAGTTTATAAGTGGTTTCAAAATTTTCGGACTGGCCATATGAGCACAAGTGACGCTGAACGTTCTGGACGGCCTGTGGAGGTTACGACTCCAAAAATCATTGATCAAATCGATGATATGGTGATGGATGACCGAAGAGTTAAGGTGCGTATGATTGCTAGTGCTGTGGGCATCTCGACTGAACGGGTACATAATATTTTGCATAAACATTTGGACATGAGAAAGCTATCCGCAAGATGAGTGCCGCGATTGCTCACGCTTGACCAAAAACGGAATCGTGTGAAGTGTTGCAAGGATGGTTTGCAGCTGTTCCAGAAGAATCCGGAGGACTTTAAGCGTCTTTTCGTCACTGTGGATGAAACATGGATACATTACTATACTCTTGAGACCAAACAACAATCTAAACAATGGGTTACCAAGGGGGAATCTGCACCAAAAAAGGCGAAGACCGTTCCTTCGGCCGGAAAGGTTATGGCGACTGTCTTTTGGGATTCGTAAGGAATAATCCTCATCGACTATCTGGAAAAGGGTAAAACTATTAGAGGTGAATATTATTCATCGTTATTGGACCGTTTTTGAAAACCGAGCTGCAAGAAAAACGCCCGCGATTGGCCCACAAGAAAGTCCTTTTCCATCACAACAACGCACCAGCACACACCTCAGCAGTTGTGGTCGCAAAATTAATGGAAATAGGATTCCAACTCGTTTCACATCCCCCCTATTCTCCAGACTTGGCTCCCTCGGACTACTATTTGTTCCCCAATTTGAAGAAATGGCTGGCGGGACAAAGATTTTATTCAAACGAGGAGGTGATTGCAGACACTAATGGATATTTTGCAGACTTGGACAAATCCTATTATTCGGAAGGGATCAACAAACTAGAACATCGTTGGACGAAGTGTATAAGCCTAAAAGGTTTACCCCAAACACATAGTAGTTTTTATTTTTGCACGGACTTTTCAAACCAGCCTCGTATTTTCTATAGTTTTGATAGAAAATATATACACGACAAACAAAATCTAAGCTAAAATAAACGGAGAACTGACCAATGCGATACCTCCGTTTCGTTCCTCCTACTTTTATGTGTCTATACTGCCATATCTACCTACCATGTTGAACTTTCTTTGTTTAGATTATATTTTTATTAAGGGTTATAACCAAGTAGTGTTTATTTATTTAACGCTACAAAAACCCAGCAGCAGTTTTTTTGAAAAAAATTTAATTCCTCTAGCATCGTCTCTCATTTTGCTTGGCTTTTATTTGGGAGCGAATATGTCTTGGCATTATTTCCGAACTAGAAAGGTTTACACTCCACAACGGATCCCTGACCAAATACTGAAAGATAAATTATCGAAGAACATATAATCGAACGGACTAAAGTTCGAATGGACAATTATTCGAACGGACAATATTTCGATTGGGCAGTTTTACGAAAACTACTTAATTTATCCTTCTTTTAGAAAGATATTTAAAATATAATAAATACAAGAACTAGGTAGGATTAAGTAAAACAGAGTCATACATATTTATGTTGTATAACACAAGCCTGCAAAAAAATATGTTGTTTTGGTGCAGCTCTGTTTTTATCTATAGTTGATAAGGAAGGTAATATACTATACATCGACAAAATTTATTTTACCCTGTCAGCCCTAGTTCACTAACTAACCTCATTTTTAGTGTTCCGTACGGAACACTTATAAGATCACTTCGGTGTCTGTCTGTCTGTCTGTCTGTCTGTCACACCCGATTTTTCTCCGAAACTATTTGACATAGAAAGGTGAAATTTGGTAATAATATAGGAATTGACGGCCTCATCAGAGCCATGTAGTTTTGAGAATTAAATTTTGACTTAAGGGGTTAGTTTTGGGGGGTGAAGTCGGAAGTGAAAAAAAAAAATTTTTTACTAGGTCATCAAGTGTGGTGTCAAATGAAAGCTTGTGAAGACACGAGTAAAATATATATATATATAATATTGTACTTGCGCGCACTTTTCTTTGTATGATTATTAAAAATTCGCGAAAAATCGCTGTCCCGGGTCTTATCTCGAAAAGTACTTATCAAAAAATTTCGAAAAAATTCTGGACTATTCTCCACGGGGTGTAGATTGTACGAAAATTATCACGAGTGCATTACCTTTAATAATTTATATGGTATATAAAAAAAACAAAAATTTCAAGGTCATCAGATTTCAGTAAAGATTGGAAACAAACTTTGTTGGAAACACATTTGGGGTGTGTTTTGTGAAGTCACTGATCATTTTATACCACCGTAACATAAATTTTGACTTAAGGGGTTCGTTTTGAGGGGTGAAATCGGAAGTTAAAAAATTTTTTTTTTACTAGGTCATCGAGTGTGGTGTCAAATGAAAACTTGTGAAAACACGAGTAAAAAATATATATATAATGTAATACTTGCGTACACTTCTCTTCGTATTACTTTTAAAAAATCGCTGTCCCCTACCTTATCTCGAAAAGTACTGATCAAAAAATTTTGAAAAAAGGTCACCAGTTTTCGGTAAAGACTGGAAACAAACTTTGTTGAAAACTCATTTGGGGTGTGTTTTGTGAAGTCACTGATCATTTTATACGACCCTAACAAAAATTTTTATTTTAAAAACAATCAACGTACGGAACACTAATTGTGCAAGTTCAACTTGCACTTGACCGTTTTTTTTATTTTTACCTGCCTTATTCGAAAACAGCAAGTTTTACAATAACGCTGAAAAAATTAATCTTATTATTTCATAATGTAAGTTAGGACGTTGTATTAACGATCCTGATAAGTTTTGTTACATTTGTGGTGAATATATTTTGAAAGATCAGCGAAAATTGGTAACAGATACTATGACCCGTTTGTGTTTTGCATACTTCAGTATAGAAATTCGCAATCAAGATAAAGCGTGGGTGCCTCATAGTGTATACAAAATGTGCATTGAACAACTGCGACAATGGGAGAAAGGTACACGTAAATCTCTGAAATTTGGCTTCTGTATGACAAATATAGTGGGCATCAATAAAACCAATCGTCATAAATGGAAATATCTCAATATTTCTTCAGCAAGAAGACCAATACCCCATTCAGAAAACGTTCCAGTACCAGTTTTTCATCAGCTATCACAATTTCAGGATGAAGAAATTGAAAAACCCAATGCTTCTTAAGGAAGTGAATATTGTGCACAAACATCCAATCCTAATTTATTTTCACAAAAAGAGCTTAATGATCTCATCAGAGACTTAGATCTTTCAAAGGAGCGTGCCAAATTGCTAGTATCAAGGTTAAAAGAAAAACATTGCCTATCCTCTGATGTAAAAATTTCTTCATATCGCACGAGAGAACGAAACTTATTGCATTTTTTTCTTCTGATGAAAATTTAGTATATTGTAGTGATGTGAGCGGCTTACTCACTTTCATGGGCCTGGAGACCTATCAGGCAAGTGATTAGCGTCTCTTTATTGACAGCAGTAAACGAAGTCTAAAAGCTGTACTTTTACATAATGACAATAAACATGCTTCTATTCCGATTACCCACTCTACTTGTATGAAAGAAGAATATCAAGGGATTTCAGTACTTTTACAGAAAATTATATGTTTTGAACATAAATGGGTAATACGTGTCGACTTCAAGATGATTAATTTTTTATTAGAACAACAATGTGGCTATACAAAATATCCATGTTTTATTTGTTTATGGGACAGTCAAGCCAAATCAAGACTCTGGATACAAAAAAATTGGCCTGTGAAAGATGCTTTGGTCGTTGGTGAAAGAAATGTGATAAATGAGCCTTAGTTCTGCGAGAAAAAATCATTCTTCCACCCTTGCACATAAAATTAGGGCTAATGAAGCAGTATGTCAAAGCTCTGGACAAAAATGATCAATGTTTCCATTTTATTTCTCAAAAATTTCCTAGATTAAGTACCGAAAAACTAAAAACAGGCATTTTTGATGGACCTCAAATACGTCGATTAATTAAAGACTTCACTAATTTTAAGACATCTATGACCAAAGTTGGTTATACCAAATTTCCTCGGAAATGACAAGGCTGAAACTATGTACAGTTAGTTGATGAAATGCTTCATCACTTTAAAACTTTAGGCAGTCATATGAGCATAAAAATACACTACCTTAATAGTCATATAGATCATTTTCAACATAACCTAGGAGATTTGATTGAAGAACAAGGAGAACGTTTCCACCAAGATATAAAAACAATGGAGAACAGGTATCAAGACAGATGGGACGTTCATATGATAGCAGACTATTGCTGGGGACTTATGCGAGATTGTCCAAGATAATTTCACTCTTACAAATCACTTAAAAACCAATTTCTTCATGTAGAATGTTAATATAAAGCCATATTTTTGTAAAAATGCATTTTTTTCTATCTTATTAACTAGAGCTGATACAAAAAAAAACCAGTAACATTTTCGACATCACCTTATCAGACATACTTGAAATCAGGTCTACAATCCTAGGCACCAAAATGTATGTAGGCCAGTATAATAATTATTTGAAGTTATTTAATACGTATTCAGTGATACTTGAAGATACCCACAATAGCCTATTTTGTCAATTCTGTAGCACTATATAGACATTTACAAAAAAATCATCATCATCATCATTAGCTTATTCCATCCATAGTTGGATTAAGCCTCCCCAAGTTGTCTCCAATAAGCTTTGTTGTTTGCTTTTTTGCATCCAATCGTGTCCTGCTAATCTTTTTATGTCATCCGTCCATCTTGTCTGTGGTCTACCTCTGTATTTTTTGTGTTTTTTAGGCCTCCATTTGACTATACGGCGTGTCCATCTATTATCATTCAGTCTTGCGATATGTTCCGCCCAATTCCACCTTAATATACATATTTGTTGTATTACATCTGTCACTTTTGATCTTCTTCATATCTCGTTAGGAATACGATCTTGAAGTCTAATATTTATCATTCTCCTCTCCATTGCTCTTTAGGTTACCTAGAGTTTCTTTATTATACTTTTATTTAAAGTCCACGTTTCAGTGCCCTATGGTAATATCGGCAGTACATATTGATCGAATACTCTGGTTTTTATTGTATTTGGGATGTCCAATTCGAATGTAGATTGTAACCTTCCGAACGCAAGCCTTTAAATTATTTTTTGATATTTCAATTTTTTGTCCTAAATATATGAATGTTTGTACTTTCCTATTCTTTCACCTTCTATAAATATTTGGTTTTGGTGAAGTTTTTCCTATTTCTCGAGACTTGTTATTTAATTCCATTAGCATTTCTTGTAATTCTTTCTTTGTATTGGCAATCAGAATGATATCATCTGCGAACCTTAAGTGGTTCGCAGATGATATCCATCTATTAGTATTCCTTTATTTTTCCAATTTAGCGATTTGAACATGTCTTCGGGAGTCAAAGAAAACAGCTTTGGGGATATTGAGTCGCCTTGTCTAATTCCTTTTTTAGTTTTGATTTTATTTGATTTTTCTTCAAGCATTATTTGTGATGTGACATTTTCATATATGTATTCAAGAAGAGTTGTGCACCTTTCATCGACTCTTCTGTTACTTAAGGCGAAGGACTGCCGATATCTCTACTGAATCAATTGCTTTTTTGTAGTCAACCATTGCTATCCACGAAGTGACCTAATATTCATTTGCTTTTTCCACTAGTAATCTAATTGTTTGAAGCTGGTCCAAAGTGCTGTATCCCCGTCTAAATCCCACTTGTTCACGTTATGATTCTAGTGAGGATTTTGTACAGTACTGATCACACGCTGATGGGTCTGTAATTCTCCAATTTAAATTTGTTTCCCTTTTTAAATATAAGCACAATCAAGGTGTTTATCCAAGGTGTTGGTTTTTGCTTTCTATAAGGCACCTGTTAAATAGAGATTGAAGAGATTGCATTGTAGATGCCCCTCCATACTTCGTCCCCTGGTTCTTTGTTATTGTGCATATATTGTAGGGCGTTCATTATTTCATCCGTTACAAAGAAATGTTTACCGCTAAATTACTTAAAAACCCTGCAGGAGCATCTACATAACATTGTTGGAAGACATTTTTTATTCTTAAGTCAAGAGCGACGTATTTCGTTTTAAAAGGAGTCACGGGTAATCCCGACCGAAGTTGTACCAATTTCGTTTCTGTCAGTGCTTGCTCT
Source organism: Pachyrhynchus sulphureomaculatus (assembly GCA_019049505.1). Lineage (NCBI taxonomy): Eukaryota > Metazoa > Arthropoda > Insecta > Coleoptera > Curculionidae > Pachyrhynchus > Pachyrhynchus sulphureomaculatus. Next base: position 39,757,159 of record CM032449.1, read on the forward strand.
CTTTGGATGGCTTCGATGAACTTCCAAATACTTGGATGGTATGCTGATAATTGGCTCTCAAAAGCCATGTTCCATCCTTCTATGTGATTGTTGATTTTTGGGATGTCATCACTAATTGACAAATAACAATTTCACATTTCAATAAGAAATATGGGAGGTAGCTGGCTATTTCTTCTAACTGGGTCAATCCATGTTTCCTCAAAGTAGTCCATGACCTCGTTGGCTTTTTCGGGTAGGGTTTCGACGGCTGCATTAAAAAATAATTGAACATGTTCCAGTGGTATAAAGGCCAGAGCTGCCAGAAATTTTGCTGGACGAATTGTCTGTCGGTGTCATATTTTTGTTTTAAAAGAACTTTGTATCTTTCTGTACGGCTTAGCGAAAATGAAGAAACATCCTCGAATAAAAGAAAATGGAAAAAGCGTTTTTATGGAGACAACCATTGCTATTTCGAAGTCTATCAGGAATGATTTTGGACGAAGTTCTGGCCGTAAATTCTTTACACTTTCCAGTGATCTGATATAGGTCTCCTTGGTCTTGTTTGGGTTGAAAGCAGTGCATAAATTAACACGACGAGTTGAAAAATGCGTGTATGTGTATACTTAGTAAAATATTTTAGAAGTTGTCTTGAAAGTGCCATCCATATAGACATGCTCCGCCCTTTGCAACAGGTCAAGGTTCTCTTTGGTGGCAAAAATTATTATTCTGTCTTTACCAAGTCCTGAATCAACAACGAAAGGCTCGCTTTTGGTCGTCACTTTGTACTTTTTTGGATTATCCAAATCTTCTAGGTTGTTTGATATTGTTGGCTCCATATATTTTTTTGTTCTCTCTCTCTCCGTATTGTTCGTTTGAGACTGTCGACGGTGGGTAAAGCTGCTGCAGTAAGGTGATCGACATCTGAGGTGACTGCCGAAATTATGTAGTGTGGCGTATCTCTGGTTGTTTTGGCTAACTCTTTAATTTTATTTTTTGTCTTTAAGGCTTCCACTCCAGCGACATCCCCTTCTTGGTTGTGTGCATTTTCTTTAACGATGATTTCTCCGTCTGTAATGACTTGGCCTCTACATTTCTTCTGGGCAAAGTACTCACATTTCTAGTTCTTGTGTTCGTTGATTTATCTTCGATATACATGTAACCGTTTAAAACAACTTGGTTTTGCCTTTTTGGCTAACTAAATATTCTAGAGCCACTTTCTCTTTCTGAACTCCATCAAACTCTTAAAAGAGAAGAAGACAGAATAATTAATACTTTATCATTTTTTCGGCTTTTACACCCGTTTGCTGTAGACATTTATAGCTGTTTCCCTTAATCTTTAATTAACAGCTATAATTGAAAGATTAAATAACCCAAGTACCCAAGCCGTTCTGCAAGTAAGAGGGATTAAATAACACAAAACCCTTCTTTTTCATATGGCTTTTATAGGTACCTACTAAATTCCCTCAATACAGATTATTTCTATAAAATTTTTGAAAAACTAATGTAAATATTTCTCTTATATTCTTAAGTACTATTGTATCCGTATTAAATAACTTCAAAGAATTATTATACAACATAAATATCTACATCTCAGTTTTACTTAATCCTACCTAGTTGTTTTATTTTAAATATTATCTTTCTAAAAAAAGGATAAATTAATTAGTTTTCGAAAAACTGTCCATTCGAATATTTGTCCATTCGAATATTTGTTCATTCGAAGTATTGTCCGTTCGAACAATTATCCATTCGATTATATGTGCTTGGATAATTTGTCTTTCGAAATTGGGTCCGGACCCGTCCACAACAACTGGTAATTCTGTACAAAGCTCAAACTCGAATAACGATGAATTATTGCTCCCATGTTTGGGGTCGTACTCTCTGACATACATTGTATTTGTTGGATTATATTGAAAAGAGACCTCTTCGCCTGCTGGGAGACCAAGAACTCACCAGCAACTTTGATTTCTTGGAACATGGAAATAATGAGCTCGAGGAGGCTCCTCGACGAATTCCACCTTGTACTAAATTGTGAGTCCGCCATTTCTTTTAGCTACGATGCCGTTTTTTCAGTAAATATTTTCTATAGGTTTGATGATGTGCTGTGGTATATATGCTTCGTAAACTACATCTTTTAGGGGTATTCTATCGACAACTTTGTCAAAGTCAATAAAACCTAAGAACGCCGACCTATAGTACGAGGCTGGTTTGAAAAGTCCGTGCAAAGTCCGAGAGATGGCACCACCGGCGCGTATCGAGGTCATGTTTAGTTAGTAGCATCTCTTGAATGAACGCACACCAAGTTTCAGCCATATTGGTCTATTTCTTTGTGTTTGGCATTCGTGCGAATCAAGGAAGTCGAGTGATTTTCAAGAAATGGACGAAAAAGAATTTCGTGTGGTGATTAAACATTACTTTATGAAAGGCAAAACGCCTCAGGAGACTAAAGAGAAGCTTGATAAACATTATGGTGACTCTGCACCTTCGATTAGAACAGTTTATAAGTGGTTTCAAAATTTTCGGACTGGCCATATGGGCACAAGTGACGCTGAACGTTCTGGACGGCTTGTGGAGGTTACGACTCCAGAAATCATTGATCAAATCCATGATATGGTGATGGATGACAGAAGAGTTAAGGTGCGTGAGATTGCTAGTGCTGTGGGCATCTCGACTGAACGGGTACATAATATTTTGCATAAACATTTGGACATGAAAAAACTATCCGCAAGATGGGTGCCGCGATTGCTCACGCTTGACCAAAAACGGAATCGTGTAAAGTGTTGCAAGGATGGTTTGCAGCTGTTCCAGAAGAATCCGGAGGACTTTAAGCGTCGTTTCGTCACTGTGGATGAAACATGGATACATTACTATACTCCTGAGACCAAACAACAATCTAAACAATGGGTTACAAAGGTTATGGCGACTGTCTTTTGGGATTCGCAAGGGATAATCCTCATCGACTATCTGGAAAAGGGTAAAACTATTAGAGGTGAATATTATTCATCGTTATTGGACCGTTTGAAAACCGAGCTGCAAGAAAAACGCCCGCGATTTGCCCACAAGAAAGTCCTTTTCCATCACAACAACGCACCAGCACACACCTCAGCAGTTGTGGTCGCAAAATTAATGGAAATAGGATTCCAACTCGTTTCACATCCCCCCTATTCTCCAGACTTGGCTCCCTCGGACTACTATTTGTTCCCCAATTTGAAGAAATGGCTGGCGGGACAAAGATTTTATTCAAACGAGGAGGTGATTGCAGACACTAATGGATATTTTGCAGACTTGGACAAATCCTATTATTCGGAAGGGATCAACAAACTAGAACATCGTTGGACGAAGTATATAAGCCTAAAAGGAGACTATGTCGAAAAATAAAAAAGGTTTACCCCAAACACATAAGTAGTTTTTATTTCTGCACGGACTTTTCAAACCAGCCTCGTATACTGTCAATTTTTCGTTATTTTGTCTTATAATGAAAACAGTTATCGACCAAGACCTCCATGATCTAAATTATTATTTCTCGGCCAGTAAAGCCACCTCATTAATTTTATTTGGCATTATCTTTATTATTAGTTCTAGAGTTGTAGATAGGAGCTTTATTACTCTGTAGTTTGGTGGTACCTTCATATCTCCTTTTCTTGAACAGTAAGATTGTGATACTAGTTGTCCATTTGCCTGAAATTTTATCATTAGAGAAGATTTTGGTACGAGTAAATTATATTGCTAGTTGTTGAGTCAATTTTCCTCCACCGTATTTGGGTTGGTCAATACGTAATATTTTTTAAAAACGTTTTATGGTGTTTTCTATCTCACAATATCTTAATAGCATATATATGATAGTTTTAAGGTATATACAAAGAATATACAAATTCTTGTACTGAACATTCAAACAGGTATGTTTTAGCTAACTAGAAAAGAACACCGTATATTTTCCAAGATATATTAATGTGCCTAACCTTCAAATTGTTAGTTTTACATAAAAAAAACCTTTTTCTAAATTTTTTAGCCAAAAACTCCAGAAATAATGACAAGACAATATATTCCACCATCAGAATACATGAAGGCCTGTTATGAAGTAGGGGAAAATGAACAAAAGAAAAAAGATTCGCTGTTGCAAGGTTTGGATGAGTTTGATTCGGTTCTTGACGATCTTTTAAAAGAATATGATCCGGAATCGGTCATTACGAATCATAATGAAAATAAAGACTGAAATAATAAGCTACGAATGGCTGATCAAACCTAATGATGTCATGATGACTATCAAATACCAGTGTGTGCAACAAAATATAAGTGGTTACATTTCGATTCCGTTCTATCTACTTTGTGACTCCCGAATACAACACATGAAGAATTATCAATACGTATATAATTCTGGTATTAGTTAAGCTTCCGATTATTACACTAACTTACGGCCCGATGAACGCTAATAAGTAATAATATTTAGCTTTTATCTGATTCAATGCTCTAAAGTTGAAAAGTAATTAAAATCCTTTAAGTTTGACATAGTCTAATCTCAATCAATACTAATGGCTGAAATGTCATGTTATTGGAGTAAATGACGTCAGGTGTATATTTAATTTACAATATAATGTATATATGTGTCTAGTCAAATAAATATGTATACTTAGAGCTCATACTTCCATTTATTCCCACTGTGGCAATTTAAGTGGTGGTTTAAATACCAACAATAGGTAGCGACACTTTCTTAAGCAATCAAACTACATAATTTAAAATTGTATAAAAACAACACTATGTTTTAATTTCCAATATATTTAAAGTAACTTGACAATTGTTCTTCAGAAGTAAATAAGAAAGAAAAATCTTTGGTAGTAATCCTGGTTATATAGTGCTTAAAACTATCCTTAATGACCTAAGATTATGCTAATCGTTTTATTATATTATTTACAGACAGAATTATTTTAAGAATGCAAATCTGTGGTGCTATTTCAGAGAACTAATAAAGAATAAGTAAGGGTGAATGGTTTAAGTCTACCTGTTCATTTAATAATAGATTGGAGTTTTTCCGTTTGTTAATTTCAAGACATTCAAGCAAATTTAATTTTTTAAATTTATTTACATGTAGGATTTTTAACGTATCGACAAAATTATGGGATTCATTTATTATATGGGTTGCGTAAAGTGAATTGTTCTTGTTTTTTAAAAAACTATGTTTATGTTCTTTAATGCGAGTTTCAAAAGATCTACCAGCTTGTCCTACGTAGGTTTTAGTACAAGATCCACAATTTAATAAATAAACTCCTGATTTTAAGGATTTCTTAGATTTTGTTATTCAAAACTATATTCCCTCAGGTATTATTGGTTTTGAATGCTATTTTATTGTTCTTTTTAATTTAAATGTTTTGAAATTGTTCTAGTCATTTTCCTTGTGTACATGAGTGTACTAAATTTTCCTTTTTTGTCATTAATGGTGGGATAAATTCGAGAGATTGCTCATTTAAACCATTTTTTATTCAAGATATTATCTATAATGTTTAGGTCATATCCATTATTGATTGCTATTTGTTTGGTTATGTTGAATTCTTTGTTAAAATTAGTTTTGATCATAGGGATATGTAACAGTCTATATATGAAAGAGTTAAAAGCTGCCATTTTGTGTATGACTGTGTCAGTATGTGAAGGCTTGTAAAAAATCGAGAAATCGTGTTTATTGTTCACTTTTGATATAGATATGTCTAAGAAATTTATAGAGTTATTGGTTTCTTATTCTAAGGTGAATTTAATATTAGGATGCAAATTATTTAGGAAGTTAAGGAGGATCGTTAGTTGTCTATCTGTTCCCATGAAACAGAAAATGATATCGTCAACATATCTATACCAGTAAACCAAGTTACAAACAACAAGTTACTTTAAATATATTAGAAATTAAAACATAGTGTTGTTTTTATACGATTTTATTATGAATTTCCAACAAGTATCGGCTAACACAATCAAAGATACACAATTTAAGTAAGTTCTAAGAGAATCAACCCCTGTATAAGCACGCTGCATAAGAAACAATCAAGTAAAACAACCAAAAATTTTTCGATCTAAGATGTGCGATTGGGGAAATTAATTTTTAAGTCAAATTGAAATTACGTTCTAATCAAATTTCTAAACTACCTACTAAATATCTTTACTTATAAAAAATTGTAGATTACGTGCTTAAAAGTGTTCAGGTTCTACATAATAGATGTCGTCACATGAAAACAACGCACATATTTTAAGCAGTTGAACATTCAAGGTATATTTAAATCTATGATATAATATCGATCAACTTTAGGGGTAAAGAGTATTCTTCAAAGTGACCAGGTTATAATGTTCATAAGATACGTCATTATTAAAATTTATTTGTTCAAAAATATTCCTTAATTAGTTCATTAATATTGGGCCATCTATCGGACTATTCTGATAATAAATAGTAATGTAAAAAAGATCGACGTAAATGAGTTTTGTTAAAAAAAAAACGATTTTAATATTAAATTAAATTTCTACTCTAATGTAAATTTTATTTATTTATTCTTTGTTTTAATAAAAAACATTAATATCATTAGTTGGTTTTAATTATGTTCCTGGATACGTATGTACATCGTACTTTATGAAAAAAAACCACTCTCTGAGATTTTTATATTTTTACGTTCTTGCGTTTGTAGATCATGAAACAATTATTCCACCACTATCTGTTGACATGTTGCCGCTATAACACTTCAACGAATTAAGATATCACTTTCAAAATTAATTTCCTTATCCTTGCCCAGATCTCAATTTCTCCTTCATTATTTCTCTTCCTCCCTTTTTAAACCTGACATTAGATCAAACCTTAATTTAAACAACATTCACACCTCTTCCCCATCCATTCTCTTTACATTGAAACACAAAATAAAACCATTTCTAAATACACACAACTTGATTATTAATCCTCCTAATCACTCTTCATTAAATTTTCCTCCGTGGGATTACCCGTCTCTGAATATAGATTTATTTCTTCTTTCTCTAGATAAATATTCTTCTTACAAATCCCAAATCACTGAAACTTTCAAATCCCATATTAAAGAGAAATACTCCATTCACTCCCAGATATACAATTTCAAAAAAAATTTTATATTTCAATCTTTTCAGCGGAACCGCTTGCAATCAGAGAGGCCCTCAAGATTTGAATTGAATATTAAACATCAATAAAAATTACCTTATCATCTAGGACTCTCTAAACTCAATCCAAGCAATCAACTTTCTCCATACATCATAGACATCAAAAATTTGTTACACATCTGCCGCCATAGATCCATCAATGTAACTGTTCTTTGGGTTCCTAGTCATAAGGGTATTAAAGACAACGGACAATTTCGCTAATTTGGCAACCACTGCGGGAGAACAGATAATGACTCCAAGTTCCTCAAATGATCTAAGAAATCTCTTCGACGGTATGATAAACAATCTCTTTCAGCTGAAGTGGGATACTCTCTAGTATTCCCACCATTGCATCTACCAGGTGTACAAGTATGAAATGCGGATTTCAGTCAACAGATGGTGCAGTTTGTGCTATAAAGATCTGACACTGCGCCATTTTGTTGTGTCATCAACAAGTGTCAGACGCGTACGAGTGATAAATTGGAAAAGTGTGTGCATAGTGTTGTGTTGTTGTGTTCAATATGTTGAAATTTATACCGAACAAAGAGCATTCGCGGTCAGCATTAATTTTTTGTTTTCATTTGAAGAAAACTGCTGTTGAATCATACCGATTACTTCGAGAAGCTTATGGTGAACATGCTCCATCGCAAGATACGTATGAACCATGGTTTCGGCGTTTCAAAAGTGGTGACTTCGATGTTGCAGACAAGAAACGTGGAAAACCTCCAAAAAAATACGAAGATGTGGAATTGCAAGCATTATTGGACGAAGATGATTCGCAAACCAAAAACAACTCGCCGAGCAATTGGGCGTTAGTCAACAAGCTGTTTCCAATCGGCTACGAGAGATGGGAAAGATTCAGAAGACCGGCAGATGGGTACCACATGAGTTGAACGGCAGGCAAATGGAAAAGTGCAAAAACACGTGTGACATTTTGCTCGCTCGGTACAAAAGGAAGTTGTTTTTGCATCGTATAGTTACAGGGGATGAAAAGTGGATTTATTTTGAGAATCCCAAGAGCAAAAAATCATGAGTAAACCCAGGCGCACCATCCACATCCACCGCAAGACCGAATCGCTTTGGCAGAAAGACGATGCTCTGTGTTTGGTGGGACCAGAGGGGCGTGGTCTATTATGAGCTGTTAAAACCTGGGGAAACGGTTAATACTAAAAGTTACCAACAACAATTGACCGATTTGAACCGTTCGCTGCTTGAAAAAAGGCCAGAATACCGAAAGAGGCAACACCAAGTCATTTTTCTTCATGACAATGCTCCGTCACATACGGCAAAACCAGTTCGCGACGCGTTGGAAGCACTCAGCTGGGAAGTTCTACCCCATGCGTCTTACTCACCAGACTTGGCTCCTTCCGATTACCACTTGTTTGCATCGATGGGTCACGCACTTGCCGAGTAGCGCTTTGATTCGTAAGAAGATGTGAAAAAATGGCTCGATGGTTCGCAGCAAAAGGGGAAAATTTTTACTGGCGTGGTATTCACAAATTGCCCGAAAGATGGGAAAAATGTATAACAAGCGATGGAGCATACTTTGAATAAAGCACTTTTTATCATTCTTCCGAATTTAACATGTTTTTTTAGAAAAAAAAATCCGCATTTCATACTTGTACACCTGATAAATTGCTTATCTAGAAGAGAGAACACGATCTGGAGAAGGCTATCAGTGGGACATACTCATCTGACCCACTCCTATCTTTCAAAGGAGAACCCCCCCTACATGTCATTTCTGCCAAGTTCCCCTCACCATAGTTCATATTTTTAATTGCACTAACTTATCTTTTCTAATACAAAAATATGACTTAAAGAAACCAATCAACTTTCTTCTGAAACCTAATCCTTCAATCTTAAAAAACATAATGAAATTCCTGAATGAATTTAATTTAAGTATTTCATTGCGGCGCTAAATGATCTTAGATATCGATGCGCCCTACCTCAAACCTCTCTTTCTGGAATTTAGTACAGATAAAGGGTGATTCATTTAGAGGTACTTTTTGTGATGGGGATTTAATTGCAGATTGCGCATGCGTCGTGTCAACTGAAGTGGCATTCCTGTTCAGTAGTGTTTGACAATTCATAATGGAAAGACTTAGCCCGGCACAGCGTCTACAAATTGTTCAACTTTATTACGAAAATGGGCGTTCTACGAGGAATGTGTATCGGGCGCTTAGAGCAACTTATGGTCCACATAATCGGCCTACCGAACGCACAATTCGCTCTACCATCAATAAGTTTGAGACCCAATTTTCATTATTGGATAATGCTCGACCGAATAGACCACATCCAGAACGTAGTGAAGAAAATATAGGGGCGGTAGCGGAGAGTGTACGCGAAGACCGTGAAGTGTCGATTCGTCGCCGTTCTCAACAGCTTGGCCTGTCATATTCAACAACTTGGCGTATTTTACGTAAGGACCTTTCTTTAAAAGCATACAAAATTCAACTAGTGCAACAACTGAAGCCGACCGACCTTCCGAATCGTTTCCGTTTTAGTCGTTGGGCTCTTGACAAGCTTGCAGAAGATCCACTGTTTTCGAGAAAAATTTTGTTCACCGATGAGGCCCATTTTTGGCTTAATGGGTTCGTGAATAAACAAAATGCCCGTATTTGGGGTGATGAACAACCTGAAGAGGTTCAAGAGCTGCCATTAAATCCAGAAAAAACAACTGTTTGGTGTGGTTTATGGGCCGGTGAAATAATCGGTCCATATTTCTTCAAAACAGAGGCCGGCCGGAATGTTACTGTGAATTGTGACCGTTATCGCGCCATGATAACAGACTATTTGATGCCAGAAATTGAAGCCCGTGGTCTCGACGAAATTTGGTTCCAACAAGATGGCGCCACTTGCCATACAGCCCGTGAAACCATGGCTTTACTGCGAGAGCAATTCGGCGAACAGATCATTTCACGCTTTGGACCAGTGAATTGGCCGGCTAGATCATGTGACATCACACCTCTTGACTTTTTCCTTTGGGGCTATGTAAAGTCCAAAGTCTACATGGATAAGCCAGCTACAATTGAGGCATTGGAGGCCAATATTACTCGAGTCATTGGCCAAATACCACTCGAAATACTCACACGCGTCATTGAAAATTGGAACTTCAGAATGGACGTTGTCGCTAAGGCAGTTAGTCAAAATTTTACCAAATCCACCATACCACCACTCACACGGCCAGATAATTCCATTGCAACCACACCTGTTGAGAGAGCGAACTTGTTGGCCGAACTCTTTGCTTCACATTCTACTGTCGATTTCCAAGGAAAAACACCACCTACTATTCCCATATTGCAGTCAAGGATGCCCGATGTTGTCTTCAGACAGCGCATCATAAAGCGTATTTTAATGAAGCTAGACACCAAGAAGGCTTCTGGCGCTGATGGAATATCTGCCATAGTTCTCAAAAACTGTGCAAGGGAACTAACACCAGTTTTCTGTAGACTTTTTAACCTATCCTACAGAAAGGGAATATTTCCGTTCTGCTGGAAATGTGCCACGGTTCAGCCGATACCTAAAAAAGGTAAGAAGACCTTGCGAAATAACTACCGACCAGTTGCACTGCTTTCAATAATATCGAAAGTCTTGGAAAAGGTTATCAATGAGCATCTTCTAAAATATCTTGAACAATTCAATATTATTAGCGATCACCAATATGGTTTTCGTAAACATAGATCAACAGGTGATCTTCTGACTTATGTAACACATGTTTGGAACAACGCAATTGAACACTTTGGAGAATCTCGAACGGTTGCTCTTGACATATCCAAGGCATTCGACCGTGTTTGGCACGATGGACTGTTGGCTAAGTTACGCTCTTATGGTATATCTGAAAGGTTCTGTTTGTGGCTCTCATGTTTCCTCAGAGAGCGTTCTTTACGAGTGGCGGTCGACGGATTTCTTTCTAACACCCTCACTATCAACGCCGGTGTGCCCCAGGGCTCCATACTGTCTCCTACTCTCTTTCTCATTTACATTAACGATCTGCTGGAAAAGACCGGGAATCCAATCTATAGCTTTGCAGATGACAGTACGCTTGTCTCTTCATTCACCTTGAACGCTCGGACATCGGCTGCTCAGGCGAATATCCGCAGACAGCAGGAGGTCGTTCAACTTAACAAAGACCTGGAAGAAATTCTATCTTGGGGTGACAGTAACCAAGTGGAATTTAACGCTACAAAAACCCAAGCGGCAGTTTTTTCTAAAAAAGTTAACGTTGCTGAACCCGACATAGTTATGTCGGGGCACTCCATTCCCCTAGCATCGTCGCTCAATTTGTTGGGCGTTAGTTTGGGAGCAAATATGTCTTGGCATGAACATGTTGCAGGCATAGCAATGAGAGCTTCTCAAAAGTTGGGAATATTATTTAGAACCAGAAAGCTTTACACCCCACAGCAACTGTTAATTCTTTACAAAGCCCAAATTCGACCAACTATGGAATACTGCTCCCACGTTTGGGTCTCCGCTCCCAAACATACACTGCATTTGTTGGATTCTGTTCAGAGAAGAGCGGTCCGTCTGATTGGGGACCCGGAATTGACCGGCGGCCTTGATTCGCTGGAACATCGAAGAACGGTTGGCGACTTGAGTCTGTTCTACAAGTATTTTCATGGAAAGTGTTCGAAGGATGTAGCCCGCTTAATTCCTCCCAAAGCGGTGCATGTTAGAAATACACGTCGCGCTGGTGCTTCGCATCCGTATGAGGTTCAGCTTGTTACTCCGCGTACAACGCTTTTCAAGCAATCTTTTATATAGAGAACGTCATCCCTTTGGAATAATTTGCCCAGCGCTGTGTTTCCCACCGAGTACAATTTACAGCGATTCAAGAACAACGTGAATCGCTTTTTCCGCACTCGTGCCGCTCCTGGAGCGCTTTAGGGACTTCCCTGCAGCACGTGTGCTAGACCCATAAAAAAAAAAAAAAAAAAAAAAAAAAAAAAAACCGTAGTCGCGGACAACATTTGGAAGAAATTATCTTTAAGAAATAATTGTAAAGAATGGTTCTTTTATATGATAATAAAGATTATAAAATAAAATTGTTCTTATTCATTTTTTTTTATTTAAAAAAAAGTACCTCTAAATGAATCACCCTTTATAATATTTTAACTAATAATTTCTTAACGAAATTGCTTTAGGGGAAGGCGGTGAAAAGGCTGGAGTAACTTAATTTTTTGAGGCATTGTCCTGGTTTCTGATTGAAAAAATGAACAAATTTTAGTCCTGATCGTTTATAGTGATTGATGATGATGTTTTGGTGTCAGGGCGCATCAACTGCGAGGTTATTTAGCGCCCATAAAGTGATTATTAATAACTTTAAAATGAATTTCTCTGAGATAATTACATATGTTGTTTTTGTTTGCGGCAAAAATGGTGATTATGTTGCTTATGGTAGAGGGCAGGTTGTACTTTAGTCGGATGTCTTTAAGGTGATTCGCTGTGAGTATATGCGAGACTGTTAGGTTGGATCCGCAATTTGGACATTTGTGGTCTTGTGCTCCTTCCAAGAGATGGCGGTGAGTTAAGAAAGTGTGTCCAGCTGCCAGTCTTCGCAGAATGACGTTCTCTTTTGTATTGAGATTGTTATTATGTAGGGGGGGAAATACTGAGGATTTGAGTGGCCACAATTTATTGTTCGGATTTTCTAGATCCCATTGTAATTGAAATAAGGAATTATGGATAGATTTAAGGTGAGAGTTAAAGTCTGAGTAGCAATTCTCAGCCGGGATGGAAATACCGTTATCTATAGCTTGTTTAGCTAGTCTATCCCCTCTGTCATTTCCCTGGTTGCATATGTGGCTGGGAAGCCAGAAATAGGAGATGGAACGTTGTTTGAGCTTTGCGGAGTAGAAGAGATCTAAGATTTGTCGGATGTAGTTGTAGGACAGGTTTCTGGTCTTGAAGGATGATAAGGCATTGAGAGAATCGGAGATAATTAGGATGAGTTTGGAGCTTGTGGTTAGAGCGAATCTAGTTGCCTCTTTGATCGCTAAGAGTTTAGCTGTAAATATGGAAACATAATGAGGTTGTTTGAACTTTCTGGAGCTTTTAGTGAAACATACAAGGGGGAGAGGGTTAGAAGGGTTTACCTTCGAATATCAGTTTATATATCGTTTGGTTTTCGGGGTCCTTTAATAGAAGAATTGTCATATGTTTATTAATTCCTGTTCTAAAAGAGGGCCTTAAAAAATTAATAGTATTGCTTAATTAGTCAGTAATTAAGTATAAAGAAAAATCCAGAACTTTTTTTAAAACACATTTTTAACACACCGTTAACAAACCTAAAAAGGAAACTGGGCTAAGATTCTGCAAGGAAAATAAAGAAAAACAGGAAAAGGAAAGAAAAGAGAACAGCTCCTTGTATCTTCGTATTCTATTAGGCATTCATTTCCTTCATTAAGTATATTTCAGCTAGACGCAAATCAATCTGTCAAGTAGGAACGTGACCACTCGTATTCTTGAAAAAAATGTGTTTCGACGACATTTCTTGCCATCAGCGTATTCTTTGGTGTACTAACAACGGCGCAATTACATTAATATGTTGTCCCATCGCCTTTTGCATCAATAATAGCCTGGCATCTTCGAGGCATGCTGTCGACAAGATTTTCTGCGTACTCTACAAATTTTTCTAATGTCGTGAGACTACTGAGTCAAAGTCCTCAGAGTTTTTCCTCTGAGCTTTCTCTTTACAAAGGACTAAACGTTTTTAATAGGGTTGGCGTCCGGCGATTGTGAGAGCCATTCTAGTATCTTATCGTGGACCCACACGAGCCGCTTCGCGACATAATTTTCGCCCAGCAACGTACTTCGGAATTTGACATCGTGAGCACGAAAATGTTGTCGAATGGTCTCATGGGACACATTCAAATCCGATTTTCTTAATTTTGCCGCTCCTTGGGTCCCGTGAAAACAAAGACACGATTCGTTTTTCGACTTTCGGAGTGACTTTGCCTACCGAGCCACGTTTCGGCAAGTCGTCGACGTTTTTCGGCTCGTTAAAATGATTTACCCATTTTCTCACAAACGATACCGACTTTTTAAGATATTTAGCGGCCGCGGAATGTGTCATTTTAGGCCTCTTTGGCCTTACGTAATTTTTTTTTTACTAAAATGCGTCGTAAACAAAGGGTGCCGCTACCAATTTTTTGTTAAATGGCTAGAATCGCATCTACTAAAAATTAATTATTGCGGAAACGTTCTGACTTGACAGAATCTTTATTAATAATATTTCATCAAAATTAAAAAGTAATAACAAACATCAAAAAATCCACAAAATTGTTTTGGATGACCGTGAACTGAAATTGCATGAGATAGCTGAAACCCTAAAGATATAAAAAAAAAACATGTTTGTTATATTTTGCATTAACATTTGGGCATGAGAAAACCCTGTTCGAAATGGGTACCGCGTTTGCTCACAGTGGACCAAAAACAACAACGTGTTAATGATTCTGAGCGCTGCTTGGAGCTGTTTAAGCGCAATAAAAAGGATTTTTTCATGCGATATATGACAATGGATCCACTACTACACACCGGAATGAAATCGGCAGTCAGCTGAGTGGACAGCAGCCGGTGAAAGCCACCCGAAGCGACGATAGACCCGACAGTCGGCTGGGAAGATTGTGGCCTCTGTATTTTGGGATGCGCAAGGCATAATTTTCATCGACTATGCTGAGAAGGGAAAAACCATCAATAACGAATATTATATAAAATTATTGGTGAGTTTGAAGGTAGAAATCGCATAGAAACGGCCTCAAATGAACAAGAAAATAGTGCTCTTTCATCAAGACAATGCATGCAAAATTGCATGAATTGAAGTCCGAATTGCTTCCTGATCCACCGTATTCTCCAGATTTGGCCTCCAGCGCCTCTTATTTATTCGTAGACCTCAAAAAAATGCTCGCGCGAAAGATATTTGGCTCCAATGAGGAAGTTATCGCCGAAACTCAGGCCGATTTTGAAGGCAAAGACAAATCCTTCTACAAGACAGGTATAGAAGTGTGAGAAAAGCGTTGCCCTGATTGTATCGCTCTTGAAGGAGCTATTGATGAATAAAGTCGAATTTTGCAAAAAAAACTTTTTAGCTTACGTGTTACTTTATTACATGGTATACAGTTTCGGACACGTGTGATTAGTGTTTTTTTTGTAGAGATCGTTTGAACAAATAAGTTTCAACATTTTCTAAAAAATAAATAAGCGAGCTGTTATAAAATACTTCGTTTTAAAAGATTTATTTTTCGACATTCAAAAAAAGTTAAATATCACATTAAATGATTCTTCCCCCTCATTAAAAAGTGGGCTGCTGAATTTAAACGTGGTCGTACCATAGGTACGACGTATGCTTAGGACGCCCAAAAACTTCTACGATCGACGAAATTGTAAGAAAAATTCACAATAGCGTACTAAATGAGTGCCGACTAAAGATACTCGAGTTCGATAACATTGTGAACATCTCTATAGGCCATGTCCACTACATTTTACACGATGTTTTCGGTATGAAAAAGTTTCCCGCTCGATGGGTGCCGAGTTTGTTAACAATGACCCAAAACCGTATTGGAATGAACATTTCCTAAGAGTTTTTAGACTTATTTAAACATAATTTCAGTGAATTTCCTCTATGTTTTGTAACAGTAGATGAAATATGGATTCATCACTACATGCCAAAGATGAAGGAGCAGTCGAAATAATGGGTAGGAGCTGGTGAAAGAGCACCAAAGAAAGCAACAACGGTTCCATCTACAGGAAAAATCCTGGCTGCGGTTTTTTGGGATTCTCAAACTATCTAGAGAGTGGTAGAACCATCACCGGGGAGTATAATATATTACTGGACCAATTGAAGGATGTTGTTCAGGCGAAACCTCCACATCTCGGAAAAATGAGAGAGCTTTTTCGTCACGAGAATACACCTTTACACACGTCTCGGATTGTTGCTGCAAAACTACATGACCTTCGCTTCGAAGTGCACCAAATTTGGCTTCCAGCGATTTCTTTTGGGTCCAATCCGGAAAAAATGGCTAGTTGGACGAAGATTTATTTTGAATAATGAAGCGATAGCTTAGCTTTAAGATGATCGCTTATTTTTCAAAGCTGGATAAATCTTATTGTAATGAGGGTATTAAAAAATGAGAGAGTAGCTGGACTAAATGTATTGTTTTACAAGGTGTATATACAGAAAATATCTTTCTTTATTAGGCCGAAAACTTTTGGAACACTGTGTAGAAAAAGGATAAATGCAAACGCTACGCAACGTTAACTTGTTTAGAAAAAACTGCCTTACAGGTTTTTGTAGCGTTAAATTCTACCTGGTTACTGTCAAAAGATAAAATCATCAGTCATCTGCAGATATTTGCATCAGTAGCCGATGTTTAAGCATTCAAAGTGACTGGAGAGATGAGCATACTGTCATCTGCAAAGCTGTAGGTTGGGTTTCTAGTTCTCCCCAGCAGATCGTTAATGTAAATGAGAAAAAGAATAGGAGACAGTACGGAGCCTTGAAACACACCAGCGTTGATAGTGAAGGTATTAGAAAAAATCTGTCGACTGCCACTCGCAAAGAACGCTCTCTAAGCAAACACGAGAGCCATAAACAGAACTTTTCGAATATACCATAAGAGCGTAACTTAGCCAATAATTGATCGTGCCAAACACGGTCGAATGCCTTGGATATATCAAGTGCAACCGCTCGAGAGTGTTCAAATGCCTTGTTGTAAACATGTGTTACATAAATTAGAAGAGCGCCTGTTGATCTTTGCTTACGAAAGTTATATTGATGATCGCTAATAATATTTAATTCGTCAAGATATATTTTAAAAGAAGCTGAGTGATAACCTTTTCCATGACTTTCGATATTATTAAAAGCAGTGCGACTAGTCGATGGTTATTTGGCGAGGTGTTCTTGTATTATATTCTCAATAAAACAAAGCACATTCATCATAGACATTATTTATTGAATAATTATACATTGTGAAATAATACGTTTTAAACCACTAACTATAGTTTAGTGAAATGAAAAATCAACCAGGAACTATGAAAACAAAAATTAAACAATTCCTTTTCTCACCCTTTTCTATACATATACCTTTTTCTGGGCTAAATTTCTAAACAATCTTTCCTGACCAGTTAATATGATTCTGCATATAATTTTTTCTGTAATTTTCTCAGTGTTAGGTAGGCAAATAGGCTCATTCCATTGTTATCTTGGCGCAACTTCAAATTGCTATAATTTTGTTTTTTTTTTGAAAGAGTCATTATTTTATTTATCTTACGAATGCAATTTGATATAATTTGTGTTCGTATAACGACAAAGACGCTGTGAGCGTGGAAACCAGAAAATGGTTTTTTCGCTGAATTTTGCTTTGGAGAACGAGCGGTACAAGTCCATACTTACTTTTACTTTTTCGTGTTGGAGTTGTTCTATAGTGTCCCAGTTCAGTAGTAAGCCAGGGGTTGTCCACCCATAGGTCGTCGAGGGTGCAGTGAGTGGGGCAGTTTGGTCATATTAAGAGATGTTCCATGTTGCACAACATTCGCACTTGTCGTCAACGTCTCGAAGTAGGCACCACTTTGCCAGATTTGTCTTCCCTGGAGTAGTCCCAGTTCTAATACGGTTTAGCGTTTTCTAGATTTTCCAGCTGCAGGAGGCATTTCTGTCTTTTGAAAGTGGCTAAATGGCAGGTAGTTCGTCCAGGGTGTGTTCGAGGAAATGATACCTTGATTTTAGTCTCTGGGATCCGCATTGGCTTCCGAAAAGTACAAGTCCATAAAAAGATGTTGTGTGTACAGGGATAAATTTATATCAGAACATACGTATCAAAAATGTCTGGTAAAATTCCATTCTGAATATTTAGATATCACAGATGTGCTTTGATTCGGTCAAAGAACTGTCATTACGTGAAATGCTTTGACATATCCTATAAAATTTTTGAAAACCATTTGCATAAACTAAGATGTGGTCACAGTAAACACACTATACAGTAGCGAAACTCAAGGATAATCGCATAGGAAAATCAGGTTCGTTTTCAGAAGGTCACGTGGCAATCCGCCATGTTAAAAGTGGACCAGCGCGAGATTTGAAATACAAATAAAGTTGTGTAAAGCTTTATCATTCAAAAT
This sequence comes from Pachyrhynchus sulphureomaculatus, assembly GCA_019049505.1. Taxonomy (NCBI): domain Eukaryota; kingdom Metazoa; phylum Arthropoda; class Insecta; order Coleoptera; family Curculionidae; genus Pachyrhynchus; species Pachyrhynchus sulphureomaculatus. The sequence continues at coordinate 39,775,375 of CM032449.1, forward strand.
CATAGATATAGAAATGTTTGAAATTTTTTGATTTGATATTTAATACAGCATGAGTAATATAAAAGTTAATGCAGCATGAGTAATATAAAAAAAAAACAAAAAGAATGGAGTACTTTGTTAGAAAATAAATGAATACAGATGAAAAACTTAGGAAGGTATTTGATGGAATTCTTCATATTCAACTTCAGTTTTTAATAACCTTATCCAAAAATTCAAAAGTCTATCAAAGTTAAAAGTCACTGTTTGAGGTTAAAGTTTTATTTACATCATTTTTCAAGTAAATTTGTGATTAAAGATGTTTTTTAAGGACTAAATTAATTTAATTTTAATTGTCATTTCTAAGATGTCAACATCTTCTAAAATAAGAGCAGTTTTTTCTAAGCAGTGTTGTGTGGTTTGGTGTGATAGATCTCTCGTTAATTAAAAAACACTGTTCTACTTTTTTGGTACTTATTTTTTCTTAAACTACAAAACTATATTGTGTAACTTCGAGAAAGGTTAATATAATATTATTAATGAATTATGAACGTATATGTATAGACCTCTATTTTCTATGTGAATGATTCTTAGAAGTTCTATACCATTTTGTGTTCTGTTATCGGTATTGCTTTTTAATAATGTAATTAACGCTTACTTTTATTTACAATGAATTAATATTTAGATCAAAGAGTCAATACAGTAATTTCGTAATTATAGTTACATACAATACTTAGTTATGACCAAGCTGACTTGTCAATTACAACTATATTGGGAATGTGGAATCTTTGGCACAATGACACTACTCAGTATATATCACCACTACACCAAACACTTTATTTTTGCACTCGACGCGCGTTTCGCTAACCATATTAGCTTCATTAGGAGAAATGATTGACTCATATATACTGAGTATTATCAATTACAGTTTAAAAGGAAAAAATAACTATATTTAATTTATAATATAGGTATACAACAATAGAAATAAGTTCTTTTTAGGAGGAATATTAATAACAGGTAACTAAATCTTCAAAATTTTAATAGTAACCATAATTACCATCAAAATGGACTTCGATTAGGTGTACTGTCCATTTAACGAACTTATTTTCAGAATATTTTACCCTCTGGCACACATCATCTGACAAAATCATATTACAAAAATTTCTTTGGAATCACTTTAAAATTTTTCTTATTTTAATAGCATATTTGTTTCAATAATCCATTTATATCAGTTATTTCAATAAACCCATTCCCCAGTGGTTTTGTGATCTCAACACGACACTTAATATTTAAACTTTCAAACCCAGCTTATAAGAAAATAAAATATACTGTCTAAAATTTGAAAATAATAAATATGTTATAGGTTCTGTATTCCTTACAATATATTCACAGAAACTTTTGAAAGATTGGCATGAAAAAGGAGCATAGTAATTTATAGAGAAAAATAGAAAAAAAAGTCACTTTCAGAGTATTAATTGTACTTGCAATTAAACAGTGTTGAATTTATCAGGTTTATTATTAGAAAAGGTGTGTCAAACAATTAATTCAGATGAAGTTATTAAAAATTAAAAGCCTCTTGAGAATACACCTTTTAGAAAAAAATAATATGTTTTATTTATAATTTATCAAATATAAATAGTTTTAAATAACTGAATACTAGTTTACACAAAAATAAATCTTTCTAAAAACCAGAATTTGGAGGATTATTTATTAGTCATAAAAGAATTACACAGGTACACAAAAAAAGTTTTTCACTACCGAACAGATCGCTATACCTGTATGTATTTTTAGGCGCTGAAACCGAATTCGAGGTCAGAATTGAGCAATTACGTCAGGATTTTTAAATAACCAGCTGAACTAAGTTTAGAAATAAATTTCAAGCTTTAATGACCAAATCACTCTACCAATACGAACATTTTATTAAATCAATCAAGGTTCCCTGGAAGGCCGTCTCTTGAGCAAATACGCCTAAACAAAATGTACATTAGTAATGATAATATTGTTTCATGCATATTGTATTTTTTCAAAAATGCATTTAAGATAGTGAAAAGTTGTCTTGTGAAAGCAAGCAATAGAGATTTATTAAAATAATCAACAACTCCAACAACTTTAATCGCATACCAGATTTCTATGAAATCATTGTTTCAACTAAAAACAGAGGAACTGCAAAAAAAAAAATCATTAATGCAGCAACTTAAACTTTGACGGATAATACTGTTGATGATTACATGTGATGTAAATAAGGCATAATTAAATTTAGTTATGATTTAGAATAATAGTCTTAGCGCGCCCTGATTGAGTTAGAAATTTTAGAGCATAAAAAAGTGTGACTTGAGCAAATAATTTGCAAAAATAATTATATGGAATATTGCAATTCTCAACGGCACAACAATAACCTCCTTTCCCCATGATTATAAAAATTGTTTCTCAACCTTTTCGATTCTCTTCACTTACAAACGTTTTAATTATCTTTTTCTACAAACTCTCTTTTCCTTCTGTCTTTATATTCATATAAACTGCAGTCACATCAAGAAACGATGGACAATACATTTCCAAAGACACATTCCGAGATCGGATGTAAACACTGAGCGGCCATTTTGAAAAAGGACCCGTCGACGCACGCGCCGTCAAAATCTGGTCACCAAATTGGAGCTCAGTTTCGCTACTGTAGTAGGTTTACTGTGATGTGGTTCTAAACTGAATCATGTGAATGCCCAAAGAAAAAGATCCTTTAAAAAAAAATCACACGGCTTATTGTAAAACTGCGTGAACGGGAAAACCTTGGCAAGTGATGAAGACGTCAAGAAGCCCCTCGATTGATTTTTGCCAAAAAATCCCAAGGTTTCTACAAACGAGATTTAATGAAGTTGATGGTCATATGGCAAGAGCTCATCAAAAAACATGGTAAATATATTATTGATGAGGATAAAATATACGTACGAGGGCTAGCTTTTAAGTTTTTACCAAAACAATGACAGAAAAAAAAAATTTCATACAAATCCTTTTATTGTTTCTTAAGATTTATATACTTTTGCATGCGTTAGAACCAATTCTCAAAACCTTGTTTCCACTCTGAAATTGTTTGACGTGTTGCATGAGAGTTGGCATTGTCATGATGAAGAATGATGCGATATTTTTGGTTGTTTTTCCTGATTTCATCGATGACTTCTGACAAACAAATTGCATTAACTGTTCTTCGATCCTCTATGCAATGGTTGCAACATGTCCAGAATAACCAAAGACACAAGCAATCATTGTCTTGAAAGTGTGTCCTCAGTCGAATTTTTTGAGCATTTCCGTACACCAATTGACACGAGCCTCTTTGTTAGTTTCGGTCAACTTATGCAGAATCCATCGGGAACAGATCTTTTTCACAGCTAAATGTTCGTGCAAAAGCGAATGTACTGCAGTCTTCGATATACCTAAGGGATGCCTCTATCTCACGGTAAGTCATATGCTGATCCTCTTCAATCATGTTGCGCACAACAGCGATATTTTTTGGAACAACAACCGATTTTGCTCGACCTTCACGAAATTCATCGCTGACGGAAGCACGACCATAACGAAATTCTGCAAACCAATTATAAACAGTCTTTTCTGATGATAATTCATTACCAAAAGTTGAACGAAGCGATTCGAGGCATTGTTGTTAAGTTGGCCCTTTACTAGAATCGTAAAAAATCCCCCAATGAAAGCCTTCATCTAAAATTTCCATTTGTTTTTTTTTAAACGCTCACTGTAAACAAACTACTCGGCCAATTTCTGAGCTTCCACTGTTTTAACAATAACAGATATCAAATTTCACAATAATGGTAGTGTCACATCTCACTAGTGCCATCTAGTGTTCGCTTGTACAAACTTAAAAGGCGGCCCTCGTACATAAAAAGTGTTTAATTTACTCTTAAAACTGAACGAACTTTTTTTGCAAACCCAACACATAAATAAAAGATTACACTTTTAAATCTGTTCTGAGAAGTGAGGTCTGATCTTCTTTGGATGCCAGAAAATGTCAATTTAGCTGAATTCGGTGTGCGTTTACTAAATATGCAGATTAATATTAAGTTTATACAACGTTCATATCTAAAAAGAAAAGATTTTGATTGCCTGCTGAACATATTTGGATGTCCCAGCAAAGTCCTGAAGTATAAACCTTCTATTAGTCTATTGTGGTTTTAAACTCCAGTTGTGGCCTTTCTTGGACGTCCAATACAAGCTAATTATCAAATGCAACTACGCAAATTATCGGTATCACCTTTCATTTACCTTAACTACAGTGAATACATCTTGTTAGGTACATTCTGTCAAGTAAGAACATGTCTCCAATAATTCACTTTTGGTAGATGCGATTCTAGCGATTCAACAAAAAAATCAATAGAGGGAACCTTTGTATACGACCCATTATAGTAAAAGTATCAATTGAGTCCGAACTTTCGTCGAAATCACGTAAAATTCAAAATGAGTCACTTGTTTGAGCGTCAGCTCGAGGCAATCTTCCTTTATTCCCATCCAAAGGGACCTAAAATGACCATTCCGCAGCCGCTAAATATAATAAAAAGTCGGTATCGTTTGTGAAGAAGCAGGTCAATCATTTTAACGAAACGAAAAGTGTCGACGACTTGCCAAAACAAATCGTTTTTCGTCTTTCGAGTTTCATGGCACCCGAAATTGACTCTGCGTCAAGGAGCGGCAAAGTTAAGAAAATCAGGTTTAAATGTATCCCATGAGACCATTCGACAACATCTTCGTGCTCATGATGTCAAATTCCGAAGCACGTTGAAGAAACCTTTGCTGGGCCAAAAACAGGTCGCGAAGGGGCTTGCTTGGGCCCACGATAAGATACTAGAATTGCCGTCACAATCGCCGGACCCCAACCCTATTGAGAACGTTTGGTCCCTTGTAAACAGAAAGCTCAGAGGAAAGACTCTGAGGACTTTGACTTAGTTGTCTCGCGAGAATCGAAAAATTTAGAGATCATTGCAGAAAATCTCGTCGACAGCATGCCTCGAAGATGCCAAGCGATTATTGATGCAGGAGGCGAATGGACAACTTACTAGTAATTGTGCCGTTGTTAGCACACCAAAGAATACATTGATCGTAAAAATCTTCTCGAAACTCATTTTTTCAAGAATACGAGCGGTCATGGTCTTACTTGACAGACTATATATAAATATATATATATATATATATATATATATATATATATATATATATATATATATATATATATATATAAATATATATAAATATATATATATATATATATATATATATATATATATATATATATATATATATATATATATATATATATATATATCCTTTTATTACAGATTGAGCTTTCTGATTTATGAGATGTAGGATGTTACAAATTAATAAGGACGTCAGTTAGTAAAGAGATTTTCGAATACTGTGATGTAGTATATTAGTATTTAATAAGTATTAGTCAATAAATGGTAGTCCTCTTTTATTTACAATAGATAGAAAGGGAAAATCGCCTTCGATGGGCGATCTTTGATACCAATTTTCGAAAATTATTTGAGATAGGGCTTTTGTAGGAACCCTAAGATAATAGATATTGAACGATCCTCTTTCGTCTTTATTAATATAAATATTTACCCATAACGTCATAAGTACTTTAAAGATATATAAAATATTAGATAAGCTAAAAAAACACACTTATCACCAATGTGATAGAAAGAGAATTGTTAATTATCTTTTTCATATCGCTGTAGTTTTCGCCAAATATAAGAAACTCATTTTAGGCACTTAGTTATCAAGTCTTAGTCAAGTAAGAACGTGTCGCTTATAACTTGTAGTCTTCTTCTTCTTTATATTAGGCATTCCTGCCTGTTTTTCTTTAATGTATCGTCGCTACAGGTCGTCGTACCATCTTTTTCGTGGGCGTCCTATACTCCTTCGGCCCATCGGTGATTTATCTCGAGCTATTTTTCACTAATCGTCGTTCGGACATTCTATTTATGTGTTGGTTCTATCCTTGTTTTCTGTTTCTTATCCACATGTTAATGTCCTCTATTTCACATACATGCCTTATATTGTCATTTATTTCTCTATCCCAAAGTGTTATTCCTGCAGTTCTTCTTAATGTTCTCATTTTACTTGTTTGTAAGTATCTCTGAGTTTTGCGTGTTTATGCTGTGTTGGTCATAACTGGTCGAACTACAGATTTATATACACGAGATTTTATTTCTGTTCTCAAGTACAGTAGAACCCCGATTAACCGAGTCGCGATTATCCGAGCTCCAGATTAACCGAGCCAATCTAAGAACCTGATTATCCGAGGTACGCGCGTCTATGCTGCGTATTAACCGAGCCCCGTGTGAGGGGTTCCCCTATTTATGTTTTTGGACTCTTTCGGCATGTAAATTTACGTGAATGCAGTGCGTTATAGCGTTTACTACGGAGAAGTACGAGTATACTCACAATTTATTTGGTTGGAGTTCTGGTAGTTAAGTGTAATTAATACGAACTGCTTTGTTTGAATTTTTGTTTGTCGTATTATAATGGAGCAAAACAAGCGTAAAAGAATCGTCGTTCCTATTGAAGAAAAATTAAAAGCCATCAGAAGAATTGAAGCAGGAGAGACAATTAAAGTTGTTGCACGAGATTATGGAGTAGATGAGGTAACAGTTGAAGATTGGAAAAGAAACCGCACAAAAATAGAGGAGTGTTGTATAAATCAAACCTCCTCATCCTCAGGAAGAAAATCAATGAAAACCGGCGACTATGAAAAGATTAACGAAGCTTTATTCATGTGGTTTAACCAACAGAGATCAAAAGGTGTGTCTCTGTCAGGTCCAATTTTACTACAGAAAGCAATAATGATTAGTAGGCAATTCCCAGAGATAGATCAATTTACCGCCAGTTCTGGATGGCTTGACCGCTGGAAAAAACGGTACGGTGTACGACAAATGACTGTATGTGTTGAAAAACTTCCTGCTGATGTGTCATCAATTGAGAAGTTTAAGCAGAACTTTAAAAAGCAAATCGAAGATTGTGGATACACATGTGATCAAATTTACAACTGGGACGAAACTGGTGTGAATTATAAAAATACTTCCATCAAAAACATTGACATCTCGACAGGAAAAATCAGCTCCTGGGCACAAAGGAAGTAAGGAAAGATTAACTATAATGGTATGTTCCAATGCATCTGGCAAGCACAAAATCCCACTGATGGTGATTGGCAAGTCTGCACGTCCAAGAGCTTTAAAAGACATCTCATCCAAAGCCCTACCAGTCTATTACAAAAGTCTCCGTATGGATGGATGCGACCTTATTTACTAACTGGTTTGAAGAAAACTTCGTGCCATCTATGACTAAATTTTTGAACAGAAACCGTCTTCCTATTAAAGCAATTTTGTTAATGGATAATGCCTTCCCCCACCCTGGAGAAAGACTTCATGTGGGCGAAATTGTTGTAAATTTTTTCCTCCAAATGTAACCAGCATAATGCAACCAATGGATCAAGGCATCCTCAAAAACATTAAAAGAAATTATAGGCGTTTATATCTTGAACATCTGTTAGAATACATAGAAAAGGAGGATATTATCAGTGGGATGAGAAAGGTTACACTGAAAAATGTTATTTACTGAGTAAGTCAAGCTTAGGATTCTGTGCGTACTACCAACATTCAAAAATCTTGGTCAAAAGTTATTGATTTTGAGGACTATAATGACAGTGAAGATGATACTCCATTAAATGAATTAGCTTTGAAATTGAGAAGCCATGGAGAAATGTCCTGTTCAAATTTTGACAGCGAGATAGAATAAAAAGAAAAAAGTTTATTTGAATTAATGCAAAAATTAAAAGGTTGCGAAAATGTGACAAGAGAAGATGTTGAATGGATTACAGCAGATGATTTAAAAGAAGAAATGAGTATTGAAGACCTAACGAATGCCTTTCAGGAAACCGAAAAATCAGATGACGATGACGATGACGAAGCGGCGGTGGATGAACAGTCTACCACTAAGATCTCTCATCAAGAAGGTTTTGCTTCTTTGGAAAAAGCTTTGAGGTATATCGAACAACAACCAGAGGCAACCCCAGCGGATTTGCTTCTTCTTAATAGATGGAGAAACATTGTAGCGAGAAAAAGAAGATGCAATATGAAACAGAAGCGCATAGATACCTATTTCACTGTTTTATAATGTATGCACCTATTTATATGTTAAAAACGTTAATACATCGGTTTAAAGCATTGGTGTATATTTTTTGAAAGAATAAAAAACAAATCCGGATTATCCGAGTTTTTAGTTATCCGAGGAGGGTGCCCCCCACGTTACCTCGGATAACTGTATTTATTTTTCCAAATAGTGTCATTCAAGCGTCCTACTATTCTATTGGCTTTTACTATTTGTTCTTTTATTTCTTCTTCTATATTGTTGTTATATGATAATTTAATTCCCAAATATTTAATTGTTATCACCTGCTCTATAATCTGATTATTGATTTCCAGCTTGCACCTAATTGGTTCTTTGGAAATAACTACTTATTTGGTTTTTTCAGCCGATATTTTCATATTAAATTTCTTTGCTATTGTATTAAACTGATGTAATAATCTCTGCAAGTCATCTTCATTCTCAGCGACTAGGACAGTATCGTCAGCGTAACACAATATCTGTATCTCTTTATTGCCCATTTTATAGCCTTTTTTTGTTTTTACCTGTTTAATTATTTCATCTAATATAATGTTAAACAGTAGGGGACTCAGCGAGTCTCCTTGTCTAATACCAGTTTTTACCTCTATGGGTTCAGTTAACTCCGAATTTACTCTTATTTCTTTTGTAAATGTTCTCAATTAGTTTTATTATATCCAATTGAATATTCTTGTCATAAAGTGTGTGCACTACGTCTTGCCGCTGTACTCTATCAAATGCCTTTACCAAATCTATAAAGCATAGGAAGGCTGGTCTGTTATACTCAATTGATTTTTCAGTAATTTGTTTGATTGCAAATACTGCGTAGATACAGGATCTTCCGCTCCTGAATCCTTGTTGTTCTTTCGAAAGTTGTATAAGTGGAGTTATTTTATGGGTAACAATTTTTGTCGTCAGTTTTAAAGTTGTGCATAAGAGGTCGATAATTATAACACTGTGCAACATTTTCGAGTTCATCGAATGTAAACTAAATTCTGACTTCCATTTCTGGAAGTGCCCACCCAAACTAGCAAAACCCTATTTGGGTTTTGATAGATTAGTTCGAATTTTTTTTTTGCCATCACTTTTTTTGCTCGAGCTTTGGTTTTGCATGCCTACATCTCGTAAATGATTGGGAATTTCTCAATGCAATATTCAAACGAAACGTTCTTCACACTAAAATGCACAATTTTTGTGAACATGTCGAGGCCAGGGTGGCCTTTCAACAACTCACAAACCGTGCATATTTTAGCATAACTGTCTTAACAAAAACGTTCTCTGCATAAACACGAGTAACTTTGCTGAACATTGCAATAACCTACAATCGATCCTTATAGTTCTTTTGGCCGTTGTAAGGAATTTCACAGCAAATTTTCAGTTTTTTTCAGGTTTTACGTTAAAAAAACTGGTTTTTAGCTCACTTTTGAATGTTTACTAACCATTAGCATCTATTTTTGGAAAGATATCCCAACATGAAGATGAAGGCACCGAAGAAGAAGATGAAGGACACACCGAAAGAGATATGCTATTTTATCCAGTGCGAGCTCAGATGGTGATGATACAGATTCAGACGATGGATTAGAACGACCATCGAAGAGGTCAAAACCATCGACTTCTCGGGCGGCTATGGAAATCGATTGAAAACACGTTTTCTTGCCTTTTTTTTAAATTATGAGTTTTCAATAGCTCTATAAAATGGATAAAAATTTGCGAAATAAACTTTAACACAAAAAAATATATATTTGCTGATGAAAGCTGAAATTTTGATGTGAAATGTACTATTTGGTGGCGAAATTCCTTACAACGGTCAAAAGAACTATAAGGATCGATTGTAGGTTATTGCAATGTTCAGTAAAGTTACTCGTATTGATGCAAAGAACATTTTTGTCGAAGACAGTTATGCTAAAATATGCACGATTTGAGTTATGGTCGAAAATATGAAAAAATTGCATTTTTTCGGGCTTTCTGCACTAAAAATACCCCGAAAGAGTGAAAATCCGGCCTCAACATGTTTACAAAAATTGTGTATTTTGGTGTGAAGAACATTTCGTCTGAAGATCACATTGAGAAATTCCCAATTATTTACGAGATATAGCCGTGCAAAACCAAAGCTCGAGCAAAAAAATTGATGGCAAAAAAAAAAAAAAAATTCGAACTAAACTATCAAAACCCAAATAAGGTTTTGCTAGTTTGGGTGGGCACTTCCAGAAACTGAAGTCAGAATTTAGTTTACATTTTATGTGTTGCACTGTGTAATTATTCGGATCAGTTTTTTCTCCTTTTTAAAAAATGGTATCATTATGCTTGTTCTCTATTCTTCTAGTATTCGCAATCCCTGTATTATTTTGTTAATGAGCTTTATCAATTTTTTAGTCAGTTTCACTCCTCCGTACTTTCGGTTTTCTTAATTTTTTGAGTGCTTCATCCACCTGTTTATCATCTATTTCTGACGTTTCGGTGATTACTATTTCTGGTGTTTCGGGTGTCAAATTTTCTGTTGTATTATATAATTGCTTTATATAATTTATTCATGTATATTTTTCGATGTATCTTACTTCTATTAATTCGTTCATTTCCTTTCGCTGTCCACGCATCATTCTCCAAATCTCCTTTTGCATACCATAAAAGTTATGTTCCATTTCTTTAGAGAATTTTACCCACTTGTAGTCTGTAAAAGAAATTCCTTTTTTTGAGGTCATTGTTGGCACCCATGCAAACAATGCTTTGTGGAAAGACATTTATTTCTAACTTTATTTATGGTTAAATAATACATTATCGCACATGTTCAACATATAGTATGTAATCATCCAAAAAATGACGCCAGCAGCCGCTGCTAAGTATATTAGTTAAAAAATTTGTAAAAAGTGCCGGACAAAGACAAAGAAATGAATAGTAACATGTTTTGCGTCAAGGCGCGAAAACTAAAGCAGAAAGGTTTGGTATGGTATGAAACAATTAGCAATTATCTCCGGGCTAACGATTTAAAGTCACTGAGTACAATCCACTCTTCTTCCAGGGTCCTATGCATTTCGGAGGTTGGTTATTAAGATAGCAATCCTGATCTTATTGACGGCGCTTCGAAACAGCTGAACAGACGTAAGTCCGAACCATTATCTTAAGTTATATAGCCAAGAATGTTTTCTTCTCCCTGGACCTCGTTTGCTATCTATCTTTCCTGTATTACCAGCTGCAAGAGACGGTATTTGTTATGCCTCATAACGTAACCAAGATATTCAAGCACTCGCCCTTCAATTGTGAGTGCAATTTCTTTGTCGTTGCCTAGTCGGCGCAGAACTTCTAACTATGTTCGATCCACGAAATCTTCAGAATCCGATGGTACAACTTCATCTCAAAGGCTTCAAATTTTTCCATTAGTGTTTCCGTCATCGCCCACGATTCTACACCATTGCTCAGAGAAAAAACACAGAGAGAAACGATTCACATGGGTAGAGAAAAACATGGATCGAGACGGGAACAATGTAATTTTTTCCGATGAATCTTCATTTTGGAGTTACGTTATCACCTCACAAGCCTGGTTAATTTCCACTAACCGATTGGTCCAGCGCACCAGGCAGTTTGGAAATCTTTGCCCAAAGAGCATGCGGAAAATCTCGACGAAAGTATGCCCCGAAGATGCCAGGCGATCATCGACGCTAATAGCGACTAGATGAGTTACTAAATCATTAGCATTTTAAGGACAATCCTTTACTGTCGAATGATGTAAAAGACTTTTAAATAATTACATTTTTAGTGAACAATACGCGGCACGTTCTTACTTGACCGATTATAGATCACAAGTGATAGGCTAAAGCCCGCCGAGTTGATATTTTGAGTTACAGTAGAACCCCGATTAACCGAGTCGCGATTATACGAGCTCCGCATTAACCGAGCCAATCTAAGAACCTGATTATCCGAGGTACGCGCGTCTATGCTGCGTATTAACCGAGCTTCTAAAATATGTATGTACATATTTCCATTTAAAATCGTCGGGGCCTTCGGGGAATCCTCCTGGCCCGTATGACGGGTTCCCCTATTTATGTTTTTGGACTCTTTCAGCATGTAAATTTGAGTGAATGCAGTGCGTTATAACGTTTACTACGGAGAAGTACGAGTATACTCACGTAATTTATTTGGTTGGAGTTCTGGTAGTTAAGTGTAATTAATACGGACTGCTTTGTTTGAATTTTTGTTTGTCGTATTATAATGGAGCAAAACAAGCGTAAAAGAATCGTCGTTCCTATTGAAGACAAATTAAAAGCCATCAGAAGAATTGAAGCAGGATAGACAATTAAAGTTGTTGCACGAGATTATGGAGTAAGTGAGGTAACAGTTGGAGATTGGAAAAGAAACCGCACAAAAATAGAAGAGTAGTGTATAAATCAAGCCTCCTCGTCCTCAGGAAGAAAATTAATGAAAACCGGTGACTATGAATAGGGTTAACGAAGCTTTATTCATGTGGTTTAACCAACAGAGATCAAAAGGTGTGCCTCTGTCAGGTCCAATTTTACAACAGAAAGCAATAATGATTAGTAGGCAATTCCCAGAGATAGATCAGTTTACCGCCAGTTCTGGATGGCTTGACCGCTGGAAAAAACAGTACGGTGTACGACAACTGATTGTATGTGGTGAAAAACTTTCTGCTGATGTGTCATCAATTGAGAAGTTTAAGCAGAACTTTAAAAAGAAAATCGAAGATTGTGGAGACACATGTGATCAAATTTACAATTGTGACGAAACTGGTCTGAATTATAAAATGCTTCCATCAAAAACATTGGCATCTCGACGGGAAAAATCAGCTCCTAGGCACAAACGAAGTAAGGAAAGATTAACTATAATGGTATGTTCCAATGCATCTGGCAAGCACAAAATCCCACTGATGGTCATTGGCAAGTGTGCACGTCCAAGAGCTTTAAAAGACATGTCACCCAACGCCGTACCAGTCTATTACAAAAGTCAGAAGAGCGCATGGATGGATGCGACCATATATACTAACTGGTTTGAAGAAGAGTTCGTGCCATCTGTGACTAAATGTTTGAACAGAAACCGTCTTCCTATTAAAGCAATTTTGTTAATGGATAATGCCCCCTCTCACCCTGGAGAAGGACTTCATGTGGGCGAAACTGTTGTAAAAATTTTTCCTCCAAATGTAACCAGCATAATGCAACCTGTTAGAATACACAGAAAAGGAGGATATTATCAATGGGATGAGAAAGATGAAAAATATTATTTACTGGGTAAGTCAAGCTTGGAATTCTGTGCGTACTACCACTATTCAAAAATCTTGGTCAAAAGTTATTGATTTTGAGGACTATAATGACAATGAAGATGATACTTCATTAAATGAATTAGCTTTTAAATTGACAGGCCATGGAGAAATGTCCTGTTCAAATTTTGACAGCGAGATAGAAGAAAAAGTTTATTTGAATTAATGCAAAAATTAAAAGGTTGCGAATATGTGACAAGAGAAGATGTTGTTGAATGGATTACAGCAGATGATTTAGAAGAAGAAATGAGTATTGAAGAAATAACGAATGCCTTTCAGGAAACCGAAAAATCAGATGACGATGACGAAACGGCGGTGGATGACTAGTCTCCCACTAAGATCTCTCATCAAGAAGGTTTTGCTTCTTTGGAAAAAGCTTTGAAGTATATCGAACAACAACCAAAGGCAACCCCAGCGGATTTGCTTCTTCTTAATAGATGAAGAAACACTGCAGCGAGAAAAAGAAGATGCAATATGAAACAGAAGCGCATAGAGACCCATTTCACTGTTTTATAATGTATGTACCTATTTATATGTGAAAAACGTTAATACATCGATTTAAAGTATTGGTGTTTATTTTTTGAATGAATAAAAAAACAAATCCGGATTATCCGAGTTTTCAGTTATCCGAGGAGGGTGCCCCCCACGTTACCTCGGATAACCGGGGTTCTACTGTATATACAATTTATTACTTATGAACTAAAATATAAATAGCCTGGGCATTTCTTTAATAACATAAAAAATACAGTAAAAAACTGGTACAATCCTTTTATTCTGATTATTATAAAAATTTGTTACACCCTACATTTAGGTTTTCTGATAATTATCAACTAATAAATAAATATTTACATCCAAGCAAACAAATCAGGTCGTCTACAAAACAACTCTATGGAATCATGCAATATTATAAAATACGTATTTTTCTTACATAACTTTAGTAAAGGAAAAAATGGTTTACTATAGAAATTTATGGTACATTTGAATACAATTTAAAAAAATTAAATTATTATATGTTAAGGAAAATAAAAAATAAAATATGTACATACATCTTTTAAATTAATAATATTCTTTGGCATCAGATAGCAGGTCAGATCTTAAAAATAATTAGCTAAATATCAATAATGTGGAATAGTTTTGGCACATTAGTAATCTTAAGATTGCAGTATTTATTCCTTTCTATAAACCTTTCAAATTTAATTATTGATTTTTTTACTATTTGTTTTCTGAAAATTCAAATTTTTAATTAAAATTATTGCATGAAACAGAAATCTGGTTTCATGACTGAGAGTATTACATAGAACTAATTTCGACAGTTGTTGAGAAATGTCCTTAAATTAAATTAATTATTTAGTATATAGAACCGCGTCAATAAAAATGAAAATTTATTTTAGAATTTCAAAACCTAGAAAATAAATATTTCGGAGAAAAGTTTTTAATATAAGATATAAATACTGCATCCAATATATCAAAAAAACAGAATGTATTTTAGCTAAGTGCTTATTTCTAAACCTAGTCTAGCGAGTGACATATTTTTCCGAAGCCTTATTATCTCCCAGTAGACATCGTGAGCTGAAACAAAAAAAATCAGTTTAATATTCCAATTACACTATGCAACACTAAAAAATTCACCGACATCTCGAATAATGATTCGTACTAAGTACATCTAGTATACAAAAAAAAGGTTTTATGTCGACATCACCTCTCATAACCTAGAAAGCTGGTTATTTATTTTATTTACTCCTCGTACCACTTGTTTGAGGTTAGTCGTAAGGTATTACTTGTTCGTGTATAAATATAATTTTATTTTAAAAAATAAATTTACATTAGTGCTAAATATACAAAATGCTATGCCTTATGTTAATTCGCCTAGCTTGTTTTATTACATTTGTGATAAATTTACCCGTAAAAGTGAAAAAAAAAGCCAATTTCACTCCTGCGTATATATATATATATATATATATATATATATATATATATATATATATATATATATATATATATATATATATAGATATATATATATATAGATATATATAGATATAGATATATATATATATATATATATATATATATATATATATATATATATATATATATATATACGAGGCTGGTTTGAAGAGTCCGTGCAAAAATAAAAACTACTTATGTGTTTGGGGTAAACCTTTTTTATTTTTCGACATAGTCTCCTTTTAGGCTTATACACTTCGTCCAACGATGTTCTAGTTTGTTGATCCCTTCCGAAAAATAGGATTTGTCCAAATCTGCAAAATATCCATTAGTGTCTGCAATCACCTCCTCGTTTGAATAACATCTTTGTCCCTCCAGCCATTTCTTCAAATGGGGGAACAAATAGTAGTCCGAAGGAGCCAAGTCTGGAGAATAGGGGGGATGTGAAACGAGTTGGAATCCTATTTCCATTAATTTTGCGACCACAACTGCTGAGGTGTGTGCTGGTGCGTTGTCGTGATGGAAAAGGACTTTCTTGTGGGCCAATCGCGGGCGTTTTTCTTGCAGCTCGGTTTTCAAACGGTCCAATAACGATGAATAATATTCACCTGTAATAGTTTTACCCTTTTCCAGATAGTCGATGAGGATTATCCCTTGCGAATCCCAAAAGACAGTCGCCATAACCTTTCCGGCCGAAGGAACGGTCTTCGCTTTTTTTGGTGCAGATTCCCCCTTGATAACCCATTGTTTAGATTGTTGTTTGGTCTCAGGAGTATAGTAATGTATCCATGTTTCATCCACAGTGACGAAACGACGCTTAAAGTCCTCCGGATTTTTCTGGAACAGCTGCAAACCATCCTTGCAACACTTCACACGATTCCGTTTTTGGTCAAGCGTGAGCAATCGCGGCACCCATCTTGCGGATAGCTTTCTCATGTCCAAATGTTTATGCTAAATATTATGTACCCGTTCAGTCGAGATGCCCACAGCACTAGCAATCTCACGCACCTTAACTCTGTCATCCATCATCATATCATGGTGATATTTGATCAATGATTTCTGGAGTCGTAACCTCCACAGGCCGTCCAGAACGTTCAGCGTCACTTGTGCCCATATGGCCAGTCCGAAAATTTTGAAACCACTTATAAACTGTTCTAATTGAAGGTGCAGAGTCACCATAATGTTTATCAAGCTTCTCTTTAGTCTCCTGAGGCGTTTTGCCTTTCATAAAGTAATGTTTAATTACCACACGAAATTCTTTTTCGTCCATTTCTTGAAAATCACTCGACTTCCTTGTTTCACACGAATGCCAAACACAAAGAAATAGATCAATATGGCTGAAACTTGGTGTGCGTTCATTCAAGAGATGCTACTAACTAAACATGACCTCGATACGCGCCGGTGGTGCCATCTCTCGGACTTTGCACGGACTTTTCAAACCAGCCTCGTATATATATATATATATATATATATATATATATATATATATATATATATATATATATATGTAAGCGGGGTCCTACAGCCTTGGCCGCTTCCCGCACTTCATACACCAGCTCTCTCTGTCCCACCATTTATTTTCTTTTAAATCTCTGGAACTCCTTGCCTTCTTAATATTTTCTCTCCATGTCGTTCTTGGTCTACCCTTTTTTCTTTTTTTCCACGGTACATATTGTACAGCCTTCTTCGGCCAGCATTCTTCTCCCATGCATATTACGTAACCGTACCATATCAACTGTCGTTTTTCTATTCGGTCTATCACTGTCTCTGTCATCTTTGCTCTTTGTCTGATTTCTTCATTACGTATATGATCTAATCTTGACACTCAACAGGATCGTCGCAAATAGTCCATTTCAGCTGCTTTTAACCTATCTCGAGTATTCATTTGCCAGCATTCTGAACCGTAAGTCAGTATAGGTTCAATGATTACCCTATATATCATTGTTTTCGTTTTTCTTGTAATCTTCGGTGACCACAGTAGCGAGTTTAGCATTTGTATACATTTTCAATCCTTGGCAACCTTTCATTGTTCCTTGTGGAAGCTGGAGATCGTTAGCCTAACCTCCAACGTTCAGATATTCAGTTTTGTCTACGCTGATGTTTAAACCCCAGTTCTTTAATTCATCCTTTAATTTTCGGTACATGTATTGGATGTCATCTTCATCGCTCGCAATCATTACCTGATCATCCGCAAATAGAAATGTATATAGACAATCATTTCCAATTTCTATTCCCATGTACTTACATTTTTTTCATCCAGGAATCTAAAGCTTTTTGAAAAAATATTTTAAATAACGTAGGAGGAAGGCAGCATTCTTGTCTCAAGCCTTTAGTGATGTTGAATGACCCGGATATATTCTTTCCTATTTTGACAACTGCCTTTGCATCTTTATACATATTGTATATTGCTCTTACGTATAGTACTAAGGTCACTTGCGTCTAGTACCTCAAATAATTTGTTCAGGAGAACTATATCGTAGGCTTTTTCAAGGTCGACGAATATAAGGTGGGTATTCAGATTTTTAGCTGTTCTCGTTTCTATTATCTGATTAAAAGTGAACGCATTGTCCGTACAAGATCTTCCAGTACGAAAGTCACTTTGTTCCTCCATTTCTGTCAATTCTTTCTTTCATAATTTTGCCTTACAACCTTCCTACTGAGCTAGTTACACTAACACCTCTATAATTTCTGCAATGCCTTTTGACGCCTTTCTTATAAATACAACTGATATATGCCAAATTCCATTCTGCAAGCTTATTTTAAAATCGCGATTGAAAATCAAAATAAACCGTAGGTGCCCCGAGTGTGTTGTTTGAAATGTTATAAATATTTGACGGGTTGGTACAATGGTACTATAAAAGAAATGCCTTTTGGCGTACCAATGCAGTTGCTTGAACCCAAGAATCACACAGACAATTGTTACGTCTGTTTGACAAGTATTTTTTTTTAAAAAAACGTTCCGTAAAATATGTTAATGTACCATCAGTGTCAAAGCCGCTACCTCATTCTCCTGAAATTCCTGAACCGAAACGATCTTTGAGCCCATCAAGTTCATCAAGTCATATAGAAGGAAAAAGTGAACCCATTCCTTCTAGTGGAGAGCTAGTTCAAGATACAACTATTGCATCAGAATCATATTTGATTAGTCAATCAGAACTAAACGACTTTATTAGAGATTAAGATTTGACCAAAGAAAAATCTGAAATATTAGGATCGACATTAAAACAGTGGAATCTTTTACAGACTGACGTTAAAATTACAGTTTAACGAAATCGTCACAGCTCCTTAACTACCTTTTATTCAAAAGAGGATAGTTTAGTTTTTTGTAATGATATTGATGGTTCAATGTCGGCACTAGGCCACCATCATTCGCCAGAAGAGTGGAGACTATTTATTGACGGATTAAACCAAAGTCTAAAAGCGTTTTTCTCCATAACGGCAACATATTTCCATCCTTGCTTGTAGCGTACGGTGCTCATTTAAAAGAAACCTATGACATTTTAAAACTTACTTTAGGAAAAATCAAATACGCAACGTTCAAATGGTAAATATCTGCAGATTTAAAAGTAGTAGCTTTGATTTTAGGATTGCAAACGAAATAATGTTGTTTCTTATGTGAATGAGACAGCAGAGCGCGTTCAGAACATTACGTAAAACTGGATTTCAGTTTCTCAAAAATAAATTTCCTAGGCTCAGTGATCCTAAAGTAAAAAAAAAGAATTTTTGCAGAGCCTAATATAAGAAAATTAATTGATGATCCCTCTTTTTTTATCCAGTCTAAGTTCCGTAGAAAAAAAGGCATGGTTGGCTTTTGTTGATGTCACGAAAAATTTCCTCGGCAACCACAAATCACCAGACTTCCATAAAAAAATAAAATTAATGCTGGATGCCTATCATGAACTAGGATGAAATATGTCATTAAAAATCCATTTTCTGCAGTCCCATTTGAGTTTCTTTCCCGAAAACATGAGCTAAGTTAGCGATGAACATGGAGAATGCTTTCACCAAGAAATAGCTGAGTTTGAGAAGCATTATCAAGGTAAATGGGAACCAGACATGCTTGTAGACTTCAGTTGGTGTCTTCAGAGGGATACTGCGAGGACTGACTACAACAGAAAAGCCAATCGATCAAAAAAATATAAGTTTTTCAATCAAAAATAAAATTTTTTGTCACTAATTTAGCGTATTTTTGCAGAAACCAATAAAAGCTTTTCTCTATGAAACCTGACGTCATGTGCCTATTTTGTTAATCAATTTTAACTAAGTTGGCGATGAGGAATCAGTATTTTATACTGTAAACCCAGTGAAAAAAAATATTTTTTTTGTTGCATAGTATTATTATAGGCTTAATATAGTTCCAAACTTTGAAAAATCGGTAATGACATTCTTCAAGTCTTATGAAAAAGTAAACTAGACACTAATGAATTAACTCAATAGAATTTTAAATTACTTACCAGAACTTTTTACTAAGCCGCGCTGAATATATTTAAGATAATTTAAAAAATCACAGACCGCAATAATCTGAAAAAGAAAAAAAATGTTAATATTGATCATATTCCATAAATTGTCTTTCAATATACAAACGCAGGAGATTCTCTTTTTAGCACAATAAAAAATGCCGGTTGTTATTTCCTTTTCCCTTCTATCGAATAAAAATATTTAACAGAAGATTACTTACCCTATTTCTACAAATTTGAGATATGCTATACCAGGAATCAGTCTCACCAATATTCATACGATAGAAACACAACCTTGGAACTTGAAGTAGAGCGCAGGTTCTAAAAAAATACTAATTAAAAAATCGGAAAAGTAATTTACCCAGTACTTCCCTTGAGCCACGTTGTCAAAATAATACCAATTTTACTTTCTCGCACTAAAAAAACACCTTAATCTCAACAATATAAGTCGATATTTGAAAAATTATGTTTTTTTTTGGGAAAATATTAATCAAACAAAAAAGTTGAGAACAGTACAAGCTTCTAAGATATTTACGATTGAAATCTGTCATTTCCCTCTAAACAGTAACTATTGAAAATATAAAACAATTTCCGTTTTCGCCACAAAAAAAAACTCAAAATACGATATATTCGAAGCAACAGCTTTAACCTAATCGTCTAACTCATTACCACCTTACATATTTGACCAATTAAAAAAAATAATAAAAAAACAACACAATTTTCAGATTCGTTTGACTTCAAAAAAACTAATGGCACACATAAGCAGGGACTCCAACTCGATCAGCTGTAAATCAGACACTAATCAACTTACTAATATCTACAGTAACATAATCAAAACTTATTAATCATTAACAATTACAATATTAATAATTAAAAATTTGGCACCTCTCGGTATAAAATAAATAACTAAAGACTTTTTCTTTTGCTGTTCCATTCATTTGACATTCATGTCAGTACATAAGCACCGATGTTTATGTAGAAAAATCGAGATGTTGAGTTTTGATTTCGAGGACTAACGTATTTATTTGTTTTATATTTCAACATTTTTAAAACTTAGACGAAAAATAACATTGTTTTTAATATATCTAATCCGTGTACTAATATTCTAGTTACTCTTGAAGAAGTTATCAAACAATAACGAAATATTGAGTATCAAAGAAGAAAGAATTTTATTTACAGTCTAGACCGATAATCGAACACGCATCTAATTGACATACGGCCGATAACAGAGAACCAAATTATATATACATACTTTAAATACTATGATGAACTGCATAAGGCAAAGTAAGGATAAATAGGGCAGTTTGGCAATAAAATGAATATTTCACAGAAAAAAAAGTTGATTTGGAACCACTTACTTAGGAAACATTGCTTTTGTTTTATCACCAACAGCTTCAACGAGAACAGTACCGTTTTCCACAGCACTAACAACTTTTTCCGAGAGTTCTTTATTGCTAAAATTCAGGCACATATTAATATCTTCTTGGTAGGTTCTGTACACAAAAGGATCTGATTTATCCAGCACGGGATTTTGACGCCAGGCCAGGAACTCTTTGTGAAAGACTGGGTCCACCTAGAAAGATTAAATTAAAATAAATAGTAAAAAAATAGGAAATATATTCACTTACGTGAAAAGTTTTTTAAATAATTATAGTAAAGGATTTTTCAAATCATGTCGGAGCATTATTTATGGAATTTTCATTCAATCATCATTTAAACGACCACTTCGACTTTGTTTGACATAATGCATTCTCACACCCTAATTTTGAGTCTCTTTTTCAAGTCGCAATAGAACAATACTATATCGCTATAAGCCTAGTTCTATACAATGCTGAATGTAGGCTGTTGTCATTCATCCAATGCCCGCAACCCTCTGTATATCATCCCGCCATCTTGTTTTGGGACGTCCTACGCTCCTTTTCTGTTCTTGTGATCTCCATTCTAATGTTCTCTTAGTCCATCGATCATCGGTCCTGTGTGTGTGTGTGCTACATTGCCACTTTCTTTCTGCTACGTGCTCTGTAATATCCTTTATTTTTTTTTTGTTCACGTATCTACTTGTTTCTTTTTTTCTATCTTTAACTTTTATCTCGATCATCTGTCTTTCGTATGCTCTTTGGGTCCGAACTAGTTTTTGTATATCGACTTTATTCGGTGTCCAAGTTTCAACGCCATATGTAATTACGGGTAGGATGCACTGATCGTAAACTTTAGCCTTTAATTTATTTGGGATGGCTTTATCTTTGAATATACAACTTAATTTCCCGAATGCGCACCATCCAAGCCTGATTCTTCTTGAAATTTCATCCGAGACACTGTCTCTCGTCGTAGTAATTTTTTGCCTAGATACACATAATTCTTAACAGTCTCGAGAGTTCCGAATTTATAACTATGTTTTTATTAGTGTTGGTTAAAATTATTCTCTTACTTCTATTCATCTTATTTTTAATGCTAAATTATCTTACCACACACTCTATAAAATTGATATGAGAAAAAGTAGTTATTTCTGACATAGGTATACTCGTATATACAAAATTGGCATTAAAATAATTATCAGCATATTCAACAAGGAGAGTTTTGAAACAAAACTACCACAGGAAAAGGCATGGTGCTCATAATTCTGCATTTTTTGGTGTCATTTTCGTGTATGTGAATGTGAGAGAAAGAGAGAGAGAAACATCATCACCTTACAAAAAGATAACAGATTTGAAAGAATAAGCTACGATTTTAATTCAAAACCTTTTTACTTTAAAATGTTATATATGTTATAGTAGCGTTAAAATAATTTCCCATAAAAATAAAAATACCTGAGATCTTTATACAATACAAAATTAAAAGTTTATCGTTCTTCATTATGTTTCGATTGCAGCATATCAACAGAACATTTTAATTTTCTTTTTTTATTATGCTAAGCCCAATCTTAAATTGGGTGATGACTACAATATCGTCTGCGAACCTTAAATGACACACCATCTATCTTTGCACAATCTGGTTGGCGGAGTACGTCTTCTAAAGCTCTAATAAATAGTTTAAGAAAGATTGTATCTCCCTGTGTTACCCCTTTTCCTATACGTATATGTTCTGTATTAGGTTGTATGTAAATTTTTGCCTTTTCATATATATCTTTGAGTAGGGTAGTTTATCTAGAATCAATTCTACAGTTGTTCAAGCCGATCATGATTGCCATATTTCGACAGAATCAAAAGCCTTCTCATAGTCTATGAAAGCTATGTAGAGTTCGAAATTGTATTCATTGGATATTTCTCATTGTCTGTAAGTGGTCGCATGTGCTATAGCCGGATCTAAAACCAGCGTGTTCCCATGGCTGGTAGGAATCTAACTTATTTTAGTCAAAACAATAGATAGGGGTCTTCACAGATCCCAATAGAAAATAAGCCAATGGTGCGACTTCGCAAGATTTTAAAAGGCAACTCACAACAACAATAAATCAGCTGAAGTTTGTCCCGTTTCACCGTCTCATTAAGAATAAAATTTTGCAAATTTGCAAACAAATGTCCATCATGGCTCTGTGATGAATTCAGTCTACTGTAACTGGCTCGACTAGTTCATTTTGAATAAATAAGATAATATGTTATCACTAGCAGGCAATTCGGACTTTAATGTGCCGTAAATCAGTTGTAAATTTCTGTCACTGCAACTCATACAATCTGGCTGGCTAACAAAGCTATTCAATCAAGTGAGGACCAGTTTCCAGTTGCTCTAAAGACCAATTAGCAAATTAACGACTCACTCGAGTGTCTTGCGTCTTCAGTTCATGAATCTACCGAATATCGTCCGGATGTAAACCCACATCTTTACGTAAAATTCGTTAATCAAGCAGAAAGATTTGAATGCCAAAAACGTCGTGAATTAGTCGTGAAAAGTGTAATTGATGCCAAAATGCTGAACAATGCAATAAATGTGCCGTTCACTTGACCGATCATAGTAAACGTTTACAATTTATTTTCATGGCTCCAGTATTAAACATTGTGTGATAATTTTTCGAACAGAACTAAATATAACTGTGTGAGAGCACAAATATAGATACCATAGTATTTGCAGATGCTGACATCTATTATAAAAAACTCTTTATAATAACAACAGAAACATTATTTTATTTGGTAGTTCAGCGCAGCTGATCATAAAAATTTTGTTCTAAATATGCTATAAATAAATCGCGACAACAGAAAAATAGTATCGTGAGAGACTTTTCGATTTTCTTTTTTCATTCTTCATTTGTTGTCAAATTAAAAGGTT
>CM032449.1:39804431-39929431 GCA_019049505.1 Pachyrhynchus sulphureomaculatus
ATATATATATATATATATATATATATATATATTCAACACTTCCATAAATCTTGAATTTATTTATTAGATATCGTACGGTTGTGAAGTGTATAGTTTTATCAGGTGTCAATTATAAAAGATTTCTGCTGTTTCTTGAAAAGTTTTATAATTATCTCCAGCTATGAGAACAATTTCAATTTTATTTTCAAAACTCAGTTTTACTGGCCTTTCTAATTATTGCAAATACAGACTGACGTTAGCTTTAAAGTTTATTGACAGTTAGGTATTTCCAAAGATATGTTCATTTATTTTCAGCCTAAAATTTGTAGTGATTTCGTTTTCTTTTATTCAATAAATAATCCAACATTTACTGACGTGTTTACTGGAGTTTTTTTGAATTTCCAACTAGGAAGGCCATAAATCTAAACGTAAACATAATTTTTTAGTTCCTATTAACATTTTTAATTAATATTTTGCTCTATATTTAAATTTAAACACACTTTACTCTTGATTATAAATCATTATTTTTTATTTTCCCTGTATACCATCGAATATTTTAAACTTTTGATGCTTGATTATGGATTTCCATGTGATGCAGAACTTTTTATCAAGAATATTTTTTTTTTGTAATTTGTAAAATAAACTTTTTCTCCATTTGTATAAAACTTTTGAGGACACACTGAAGATATATATATATATATATATATATATATATATATATATATATATATATATATATATATATATATATATATATATATATACTATAATATTTTTATATATATTGACGCCAATAAATCATTTGTATTGGTACTAATCTAAATAATAATGAGAATATTAGAAAAATAAATAGCTGGTATTTTTTCCGAGCTAAAAATAAATATCAAAACAACACTTCAGGCACGTGGAAGCTGCCGTAATTAGAAAGAAAAACAGAAATGCCGTACGAAAGTAATCAAATCAAAACAATGGATAAAAATGGAAATATTCCCACGATGTATTTAAATAAAAATCACGTAATTTTCCTCTATTTTTCTTAGATTTCCTTCATTGTTAACCCCCGCCAGGCTCACCCTTGACACGGAAAATGGTATTGATTTTCCATTACATGGAAAATATCAAATATCACTGAAATGTTTATTCGGTTAAGCGTGGGTATGAAAAATATTGTGTGGAAATTTATACCATTCTGGATAAGGCACGATATTGTTTGTATTTTCTAATTTTAATAGAATCGTATCAATAAAAAAAAAAGTAAATTTGCAAGCAGGAGTTAGGTAAAGAGGATTTCAATTTATTTTAGAGGTTTAGTCTGAGATTGATGTATGTAGGGTTAGGATTTGTAGAATTTGGGTTCTTCATTATAGTATCATTCCTACATTATACCATCATAAGATACTATGGGAATATGGAATTTTTGGCACAATGACACTACTCAGTATATATCACCACTACACCAAACACTTTATTTTTGCACTCGACGCGCGTTTCGCTAACCATGTTAACTTCATCAGGAACAATGACTGACAGTCAATCATCGCTCCTGATGAAGCTAACATGGTTAGCGAAACACGCGAAAAGTGCAAAAATAAAGTGTTTGATGTAGTGGTGATTTACCTACCTAGCTATGAAATTTTTGAAAACTAACATGAAAGACAACACCAGTTGAGTTAGCTAAACTATTTGCTTCATATTCTACACTCGCTTTCCAAGGAAAAGCACTAGCATTATTCCCATAGTGCAGTGAAGGATGCCCGATACGTATTTTAATAAACCTGAACACCAATAAAGCTTCTAGCGCTGATGAAATAGCTGCCACAGTACTCAAAAATACGCGAGCGAACTAAAACCAGTTTTCTGTAGCCTTGGCAACCTATCCTACAGAATGAAAATGTTTTCTTCCTGCTGGAAATGCGCTGCAGTTCAGCTTATACCCGAAAAAGGCAAGAAGATCTTGCCAAACAACTACCGATCAGTCGCACTGCTTTCAATAATATCGGAAGTTATGGAAACAGCTATCAATCAGCATCTTCTAAAATATCCAGAAGGATTCAATATTCTGAGCTACCATCGATATCGCGGTTGCACTTGATATATCCAAGGCATTCGACCGTATTTGGCATGATGGATTGTTGATATCTGAATGGATATCTGAAACTTTTTATTTATGGCTCTCGTGTTTCCTTAGAGAGAGTCCTTTGCGAATGGCAGTCAATGGATGCTCTTGAATAATTTCTTTTCTTGGCAGTTTCTGCTCTGGTGTAAAGTATTTGAGCGCCCCTAAATATTTATGCATAATCTCGAAAACTCTAGTTTAGATACTCCAATAGCAAGCACTACGATCTTTATTCGTCGATTTAAGAGCAGTAAATCCCTAATAATTTCTCAGTTCGTGCCTCAACCGATCGCCAGATTTCGGGTTATACTGAATTAAGTCTCGGCCTCAGCTGTTGAAACCAACGTGAAAATAAGATGGACCGTCATTATCGTACAGTTCGGACATTCTTTCATGAATAACTTTCGGTCATTTTCCTTCTTTAGTGAAAAACTTCATTAATGTACGATGTTATAAATTACTTTCACTCATTTTACGAAAGCATCTCGCCATAAGTATCGGGTCAGTCAATAAGTTTTGAAAGCGACACCTATGGAGCATCACTTGAATCAAATATTGAACACCATTTTAAAGCCTCATCTGTCATATGAACACACCCTAAATTTCAAATCGATCTGTCAAATCATTCATTGTTTATCAGCTAGTTAAAGTAGACGTGTTTGAGGAAAAATCGAATATCGTGCAGTGATAAAATTTTTTGTTTTGGAAGGTTTATCAGCAACTGAAATTCATGCAAAGTTAATGGAAGTGTTAAAGGAGTCTGCTACTTCATTTCCAACTGTTTATAGATGAACTCTAGAGTTTAAACGTGGTGGTACAAGGGTCAATGATGATCTACGTTTAGGACGCCCAAAAGCTGCAACGACTAAAGACACTGTTGTGCAAGCACAACATATGGTAATGGAAGATCGTCGATTAACCGTGGATTACATGGATCAGTACATGAGATTTTAACTAATGTTTTGGATATGAGAAAGCTATTCACAAGATGGATGCCGCATTTGCTAACATCGAATAAAAACGCACTCAAGAGAAACTTTCTAAACAACATTTGGCCCGTTTCACAAAGAATAAAACCGATTTTATGTGTCGATTTGTGACTATCGACGAGACTTGAGTTTTCCAGTATGATCCTGAACTGCGACAACAAACCGCACAGTAAACTGAGCCCGGTTATTCAGCTCCAAAGCAGCCAAAATGATCAAACTCATCCAAAAACATTATGGCATCAGTTTTCTGAGATGCAAAAGGAATTTTGTTAATTGGTTACCTTCAAACTGGTAAAATAATCAAAAAAGAATATGGCAGCGTTTTCGACCAGCTGGATGAGAAAATTCTTGAGAAAAGACCCGGTTTGCAAAAGAAAAAAATTCATCTTTCAGCATGACAAATGCACCTGCTCACAGAAGTGCTTTGGCAACGACAAAACTGGTCGGATTAAAGTATGAATTGTTCGAACATCCACCAAATTCGCCAGATCTGGCCCCGTCTGACTTCCATCTGTTCCCAAACCTCAAAAGATTTCTACGTAGTAAGCGCAAATGATGAGGTGGTAGCATCTGTAGATGGGTATTTTGAAGGTCTTCCGGAAAATCACTTCAGAGATGGGGTAAATGAATTCGAAAATAGCTGGAAAAAATGTGGTTTAAGATTAAAGAAGATTATACTGAAGAATAAATGTATTTCGACTCATGAATTCATCTTGTTTCATTTCCGCTTTCAAAACTTATTGACCTACCTCAATTATATAAAAAAAATGAAGCCCACTAAAAGATGCATAGTTTGATAATTTGTTCAAAAATAATCTTGGGCAAAGTAACTTTATTCAGTAAGAACTCCGAACAAAAATAATGCTCAAACCTGAAAACACCCTGTACATTACTGTTACAATTACAGTATAAATAAAGAATTAATTAACTGAGCAATTACAATATAAATAAAGATTTAATTAACTGAGAACGGAAATATTATAAAAAACAAGAAAAATAGACTTCTGACGTTTATTTTTGGACTAGATTTAAATATATATATTTTCTTTAATTACCACGAAGTTTCCTCTTCTCTTTTTAATTTCCGCTTTAGATTCATTTCTTTTTACAATTTGTAGGAAAGTTTACAGAGAAAGAAACGATACTTATATCTCAGGAATATCAAGTAATATTTATAATTGCGACAATTACCTGGTTGGTTTGAAAAGATGTCGTCCTCAACCATACATAATAACATTGCTCGTATTTTTATAAATTAGTATATCCGTTACAAACGTCTATGTAGAACTGTAAGTCATTCTGTGCAGTAGTTTGTTTTATACGAGTATAATTTTCTGAAGAATTGTTATCTGCATTTTTAAAATGGATAATATTAAGTATCTTGCTGTTATAAAATTGTTTATAGAAAAAGGTTTGACGACAAATCCAATTTATTTAAAATTCATAAAAGTTTTCAATAATAAAGAAATAGACTGCAGAGTTTAAATATAGCCGTACGAGCTGTGAAGATGATCTACGTGAAGGACATCCAAAAAGTTTAACGATATCAAAAAATCTCTGAACGAGTACATGATATGCTGTTGGATGATGGATTAAATTGCATGAAATTGCTGAGACTAACCATTTCAAAAGAACGTATAGGTCATGTTTTGCATCAAAAATAGCACATGCAAAAGCTTTGCATTGTACTCAGCTGATTAAAAACGTATTTGACAAAAATCTCTTTTTGTTTCTTGGAGCGTTTTAACAAGAAACTGTGTAAGATTTTGTCTGGCGATTTTTTACTATGGATGAGCCCCAGTCAACACAATCGACAATCGGTTTCACGAACCGGAAAGGTTATGTCATTGGGGTTTTGGGATGTTAATTTTGTTTTTTCGCTATCTTGAAAATCAAAAAATATTATTCTAATCTTCTAACCAAACTAGACGAACAAATTCGAGAGAAAGCACCGCGTTTGCAGAAGAAAAAATCATCTTTTATCAAAATATTACACCCGGCCACAAAGTGTTGTGGTAATGGAAATTTGAGTAATCTGAATTATTGGAAAAATCATCCCATTACATCACAGATACTGAATTCAAAAAATTCAGTGGGAGCTCCGCCTTCAGGAAATTTTTTTAGAGAAAAAAGTCATCAAACATTTTTCTTAAATTTTCATATCTTATTTCCCTTACTAAGGGTAGTTTAGTACTTTCCGAAATTTCTGGGTTTTTTTCGCGTTTTTAGAGTTCCCGGATCATGAAAAATATAGTTTCCAGTTTTCGTTGCTATGTCTACCTGGGGAGCTGTTCTCACCAGAACTACTAAAAAAATGTCACTGGAATTTTAAGTTTCGTGCACCTGAAGTCGGAAAAGAACTAGCGATTTTCAGTGACATCGCTTCAGGGAAAGAGATGGGAGGTTCAATAAATATTGTAGAGTCTAATAGTATTCAATAGTTTTATTTTAATTTTCATATATTTTTCTTGGTTTTCGACTGGAGAGTAAACAAATTTTAAGCACAATTATTTCTGGTCAAACATATAAGTAAAGAGAGAGGATTGGGTGAAAAACATCCCATTATTTGTATTTGTCAGTGTTCTGGCACTCGAAAAATTTAAAAATCCTGTTAATTTTTTTCTTGCCTCTAATCTTAATAGAAATGGTATATAAGGAGCAATAAAGACAGCAATGGTCGACTACGAAAAAGAATTTGATTCGATAGAGATAAGAGCAATCCTTAAGGCCCCAAGTAATAGCAGAGTCGACGACACACAACTCTTCTTGAACACGTATATAAAAATGCACATCACAAATAATGCTTGAAGGACAAACCAATAAAATCAGAATTAAAAGCGGAATTGGACAAGGCGACTCAATATCCCCAAAGCTGTTCACGTTGACTCTAGAAGACATGGTTAAATCGCTAAAGTGAAAAAATAAAGGAACCTGAACTAATAGATGGGGAACTATCAAATCACTTAAAGTTCGCAGATGATGTCACTCTGATCGTCAACACAAAAAAAGAATTATAAGAAATGCTGATAGAATTAAATAATAACTCTCGAGAAATAGGTCTAAAAATAAACTTCACCAAAACCAAATATTTAAACAATGAAACTGAAGATAACAGCCCTGAACTGTTAATAGAAGGGGGAAGAAGGCTGACTTGGATAGAAGAGTCTCGTTAGCTTGAAAGGGTTCGGAAGGTTACAATTCACATTTAAATTGGACATCCCAAATACAATAAGAGTGTTCGATCAATATGTACTTCTGATATTAACATGTGGCATTGAAAGGTGGGCTTTAAATAAAAGTATAATAAATAAACTCCAGGTGACCCAAACAGCAATGGAGAAGAGAATGCTAAATATTAGACTCCAAGATCGTATTCCTAACATCGAGGTATGAAAAAGATCAAAAGTGACAGATGTAATAAAACGAATATGTACCTTAACGTGGAATTGGGCGGGGCATATCGCAAGGATGAATGATAACAGATGGACACGCCGTATGGTTGAATGGAGGCTTTGAGAATATAAAAGATTAACAGAGGTAGACCACAGACAAGATGAACGGATGACATAAAAAGATTAGCGGGACACGATTGGATGCAAAAAGCAAACAACAGAGCTTATTGGAGACAACTTGGGGAGGCTTACATCCGACTACCGATGGAATAAACTAATGATAATGTTGAGGAGACCGAAAAACAATATAATTAACTGATTTTTTCTTGTTTCCTGGTTACGAAAAAAAAGCTGATTTTTAACGTAATTAGGGTTTGGAAGAGAACGAGAGAAGGTAATTTGGAATATGGTAATGATAATTATATGTCTGAAGCATATTCTATGTTCAATATTTTGTGTAGTTAATAGCAATGATTTTTGATATTTCATGTATAACGCAGTTTTTTCTTTTATAGAAGTTCATTTAGGTTTAATATACATATATTCTACCTGCCAGAACTGCTACATAGAATATTTATTTCTAATATTGAACCGCCACTGTGGAAGTTACTTTATACAGAGCACTTTCCAGACGCAATAAACCAACTACCTTCTCCAACTGCTACTTCCAGGCGCTATTCGAGCGAATATGATAGACATTCTCTAATTTAAAATTCTAAGGGTATACACACCCTTCGACACATTTACCTAAACATTTAATCAATTGAAGAGGGTTGGGATCACGTAACTGTTGATCATAATCGATTTTTATGAATGCAAGATGAGTCACGTTTGATCCCTAGGATTATCTTTAAAATTTAACATACTGTACATGTACGGGGTGTTTTAAATTAAATTCACAACATTTTATGGATAGCCTGCAATATCCAGCTGTAGGATCGATCTATAAGAAACATATTTTTTTATCATCCATGGATAATTACGTAACGTCATGAATTAAATCGTATGGCGTGAGCTGTCAAAATATAAAAAGGATTTTCCCCACTTGATCATCATATATTCTTCTTGAAGTGCCATATCCTTTACGGACGTAGGCAACCCGCTCGCCTTTGCCTGTGGTTGGTGCCTTTTTAAGTATTTCCGCAGATAAAATGGACCTACAGTTTAATGGCGGTTCCAAGAGGCCAAAGTGAAAGGGCTTTACTAGGCATGATACTACGGGTAGTTTCCCATTGCCTTCCCGAAAGAGGCGACCATAACGTTTTAAAGTTTATTTTATTTTTATTTTATTATTTATTTATCTTTTTAGTGTTCCGTACGGAACACTTATAAGATCACTTCGGTGTTCATCTGTCTGTCTGTCTGCCTGTCTGTCCGCCTATCTGTTACATTCCGAAACTCTTTGACATGGGAAGTTGAAATTTGGCACTAATATAGGAATTGATTGCTCATCACAACCGTGTAGTTTTGAAAGTTAAATTCTGACTTAAATGGTTAGTTTTGGGGGGTGAAATCGTAAATGAAAAAATTTTTTTTTACTGGGTCATCGAGTGGAGTTCACAAATATATATAATGTGATACTTGCGCACACTTATCTCTGTATTATTTCTAAAAAATTGCGAAAAATCGCTTTCCCCCTTTATCTCGAAAAGTAAAGATGGGAAATAAACGACTACGCTATAGCCGTCTTTGATCATCGTATACGTAAGTAAATAGACCTACATGTGTTTTTGTTTCTCTCAGATCAACAAAAATTACCATTATGATGTAATTATCGCTTTAAAAAATCATATTTTTTTATTACCTGCTTCATCTTTTGATATCTGAGGATGTAGATGCGGATTAGGTGAACTAGGAGTAGATGTCAGCACCAGCGTTTTCAATGCTGTCACTTCAGCTGTCAACACATCGACTTTCATTTGACTTTCCTTTAATGCTTTTTCGGAGGCAGCTTGTTTTTCATTGGCTTCTCTAACCATATTATGCGCTTCCTGAAAAATAAACATTATTTCTTGTTAGTTATAAAAGCAGTGCAGTGCTTGCATTTGTTGTGCAAAATTTTCACACTTGTGAAATATACACTAAAATGAAATATGTATTCTTTTGGTAACAGGGCTATTCAGCAACTTTTTAAGACCTCCTTAAATTAAAGTAATTATTAAATTTAATAATTTTTTCTTATTACAATCTGTCAAGTAAGAACATGGCCGCTAGTATTCTTAAAAAAATGTGTTTCGAGAACTTTTTTTGTCATCAATGTATTCTTGTCCAATAGCCTGGCATCTTCGAGGCATGCTAGCGACAAGATTTTCTGCATACTCTGCAAATTTTTCGAGTCTTGCGAGTCAAAGTCTTTAGAGTTCCGTTCCTCTGAGCGTTCTCTTTACACTGGACCAAACGTTTTCAATAGGGTTGGCATCCTAGTATCTATCGTTATTTTCACCCTGCAAAATTTTCCTCAACCTGCTTCGGAATTTGACATCATGAGCAAGATGTTGTCAAATAGTCTCATGGGACACATTCACACCCGACGCAGCGTCAATTTCCTATGCCATAAAAACAAAGACACGATTCGTTTTTCGACTTTCGAGTGACTTTGCCTCCCTAGCCACGTTTTGGCAAGTCGTCGACATTTTTATCTCGTTAAAATCATTTACCGACTTATTCATAAATCATCCCGACTTTTTAATTTATTTAGCGGCCGCGGGATGTGTAATTTTAAATCCTTTTGGATCGGAACAAAGAAAGACTGCCTCGAACCGACGAGCAAAAGAAGTAATTCATTTTGGATTTTATGCGATTTCATCGAAAGTTCGGAATCGACTGATACTTTTATTAAAATGCGTCGTAGGCAAAGGTTCAATCTACCGATTTTTTGTTGAATCGCTAGCATCATATCTACCAAAAATGAATTATCACGGACACGTTCTTAGTTGACAGACTGTATTTATGATAGCTCGTAAATCTAATCCTATAACTTGTAGTCGGTAAAATAAATTCTATTTTTTTTTGAAGTTATTGTTGGCACTCCTGCAACCAATCCTTTGCGAATTCATTTCTAACCTTATTTATGGTTAAATAGTACATGATCGAACATGAGTGCTGTATATGCTTTGCGCTTCAAAGCTGTGTTCATATGTAATCATCCAAAAGGTCCTAAGTATCTCGACAAGTCGAGAGCATTCATTAGCGAGTGGCTGAAATGATACTCTCGGTTAAAAAATGTTGATGATCTACTAGAAAGTGGTTCGAAAGGAAAAGTGTCGGATATGTTTTTCCGAAATCCTCAATTAACTTTGTGCCAAGTGGCGCAAAAACCAAAGCAGAACGGTGTGGATATATTGTATGAAACGATTTAAAGTGGCGAGGTACAATTATGAAATCACTGCTGAGCGAAAAACATAGAGAGAAACGACTCGTGTGGGTAGAGCAAAACATAGATCGAGACGGGAACAAGATAATTTTTTCCGATGAAGCTTCATTTTGGGGTTATATTATCACCCCACGAGTCTGGTTAATTTCCACTAACCTATTGGTTCACCGCACCGTGAAACATGCTGTGAAGATCCATGTTTGGGAATGTCTTTCGGAAAAAGGTTTTTGAGAGACTCTTCATCTTTACCTACAATTTAAACGCTGAAAAACTGCTGCAGATTTGAAAGAAGGTATTAATACCAACTGCCCAACGGTGGTTTGTCGGTAAAAATGAGGAGTGAATTCTTCAGGAGGATAACAACCCCAAACCATGCCGTGGTGGCTCTTGGCTCAGTGATATAGTACCTTGCTTGCAGAATGTCGAGGGTTCAATCCTGCAGGTCGGTATACGCTGAAAGGTGGGCTTTAAATAAAAGTATAATAAATAAACTCCAGGTAATCCAAAGAGCAAGACAGAGGTAGACCACAGACAAGATGGACGGACGACATAAAAAGATTAGTCGGACACGATTGGATGCAAAAAGCAAACAACAGAGCTTATTGCAGACAAGTTGGGGAGGCTTACATCCGACTATGGATGGAATAAGCTAATGATGATATTGAGGAGACCGAAATGTGAGGATCCTAAATAAACACAATATAATTAACTGACTTTTTCTTGTTTCCTGGTTACGAAAAAAAAAGTTGATTTTTAACGCGATTAGTGTTTGGAAGAGAACGAGAGAAGGTAATTTGGAATATGGTAATGATAATTATATGTATATTTTTTGTAGTTAATAGCAGTGATTTTTAATATTTCATCTATTAGGTTTAATATACATTAA
Organism: Pachyrhynchus sulphureomaculatus; assembly: GCA_019049505.1. NCBI lineage: Eukaryota > Metazoa > Arthropoda > Insecta > Coleoptera > Curculionidae > Pachyrhynchus > Pachyrhynchus sulphureomaculatus. The sequence continues at coordinate 39,815,167 of CM032449.1, forward strand.
ATGTTTGAGAATGTCTTTCGGAAAAAGATTTTTGAGAGACTCTTCATCTTTGCCTACAATTTAAACGCTGAAAAAATACTCCAGATTTGAAAGAAGGCATTAATACCAACTGCCCAACGGTGGTTTGTCGGTAAAAATGAGGAGTGAATTCTTCACGAGGATAACGACCCCAAACCATGCCGTGGTGGCCCATGGCTCAGTGATACAGTACCTTGCTTGCAGAATGTCGAGGGTTCAATATTGCAGGTCGGTATACTTATTTATTAAATTATTTAAGTATATTTGGCCTGGCCACGTACATAGGTAGTACTTGTGCGCAGAAATGCAATAACGTCCGAGGCAGCACTACCGTCTTGTCTAAAAGGTGCTGTGAAATACAGAAATGTTTCGGCACTTGGACAACGTTGACGGACATTACGACATCCTCGCCGATATCCTTAGGATATGAAAAAGGGTAAATTCCCTGCGTAGACGGAGAGGTGAACGATAAAAAAAAAACATCTGAGTAAAGCGTGTAGCCAGTGGAAAGGAGAATCGGTAAGGTCACATTAGAGTGACCATCCCAGTCGCCCAATACAAACCCAATCGGGAACGTATGGTCATAACATACATCAAGCAAAAGTTTGCTATCCTTCTCACTTTCACTTTGCGGTTATTCAGAACAATACGGTGGATAAAAATTTTTTTTTTTGTGTTTCTGGAAGCGAGTACCTTATTTGGACGTCCGGAAGGTGGTGCATCATCGGTACTTGTACGACCGCATTTAAGTTCACTGAACCATCAACATATAGTTGCTTTAGACAGAGCAGATGTACCATAACACTTCTCAAGCCACCCTTGGGTTCTGACTGGATTTTTTGGCATCAAAAAGCAATGTTAATCAACACACGAAATTCTTGTGTTGTGCGAAAATCGAAAGTAGCGTCATTCAAGCAGCTATGACTCGCAAACTGAGAGACACAATGTCATGAAAATTTTAAGCGAATCTTCCAGGCGTTGACACTAACTGAAATCATATGGCTTTTTGTTTGTTTTGCCATCTCCTGAAAAGTCTCGATACTTTTCACTTCATGTTATATAATTATAACACTGGACAACCAAAAAAAGAAAATTGCTTGTTTCCTGTGATTTTTTTTTATTTCTATCTCAAATTCACGCATATTTTTTAAATATGACAACAATTTTTCTCTAACAGCTTTTGTTTTTGAGTTATAGCTAATTACCCTCATTTACTATTTTTATTTAGATTTTCGTTTTTTATTGGACACTAAAATATATTTTGTTGTTGTTTTAGATATGGCTTCGTCAAGAAGATGTTGTGTGCTTAATCCCGATTGTATTTTGCTATATTTGTGGTGAATATATATTTGCAAAATATTGAAAACCTATATCGGACTTTGTGAAAACTGCGTATCATCAATACTTTAAAATAAAGTTGTGTAAACAGGACAAGCCATGGATTCTTCATATTGTATGCCAGAAATGTGTGGTATGTCTACGGTTATGGTCCAGTGGAAAGAAGAGATGCAATAATGTTCGTAACACCCATGATTTGGCGACAACCTCGAAACCATCATGACGATTGCTACTTCTGCGTTGTGAAAATAAACGGAATTAACCCTGGAAATCGAAGTAAGTGGTCATATCCTAACTTATCTTCTGCTCAACGACCTCAATTAAAATTACAAGAGGTCAAGAGGTACAACCCAGCACATCTAAATCTTCTGATAATCCAAATCTCTCTGAAGCCGAACGAAATACATCAAGTGAAGACTCTGATTCAGACTACAAATGTAGCCTTTCAGAACCTCAACCATTTAATCAGAAAGAACTAAATGACTTAGTAAGAGATCTGAACTTACCAAAAGAAGCTTCTGAAATTTTAGCATCTCGTTTAAAAGAAAAAATTTGCTTACTCCGGAAACCAACATTACATTTTATCGTACCCGAGAAAAAAATCTGTTAATCCGTATTTTTCTCAAGAGAAGGATTTAGTTTTTTGTAACAATGTTGGTGGTATTTTGCAGCAGATGGGATTAAAACAGTACCAACCTAGTGATTGGCGTCTTTTCATAGACAGCAGCAAAAGAAGTTTAAAGTGTGTTTTGCTTCATAACGGTAACAAGTACGGATCTATACCTATTGCACATTCGACGACTTTAAAAGAAGAATACGTAAATGTTTCTAAGGTTATGGAAAAAATTAAGTATCAAGACCACAAATGGGTCATTTGTGTTGATCTGAAAATGGTTAACTTTCTTTTAGGTCAACAAGGGGGGTACACAAAGTTCCGTTGTTTCATGTGTCTCTGGGATAGTCGTGACAAACAACACCATTGGTCACAAAAAGTTTGGCCAGTGCGGGAAGAGCTAAAAGTTGGTACAAAAAATGTTTATAAACGTGCCTTTAGTTAGCCGAGACCGCATCATACTTCCACCATTTCATATTAAACTCGGCATAATGAAACAGTTTGTGAAGGCGCTTGACAAAAGTGGCGAATGTTTTAATTTTCTTTCACGCAAGTTTCCAGGATTAAGTTCAGAAAAACTGAAAGCTGGTATTTTTGATGGACCACAGATTAGGCAACTCGTGAAAGATCCTAATTTTGTCAAATCAATGACTGAAGTCGAATCCAAAGCTTGGAATTCATTTGTTTTGGTTATGAGTAGCTTCCTAGACAAAAAGAAATCTGACGACCATGTCGAGCTTGTTGAGTGCATGCTATCGAACTTGCAAGAGCTAGGGTGCAACATGAGCATAAAAATCCACTTCCTGCACTCGCATTTAGACCGATTTCCACAAAATCTGGGTGATTTTAGTGAGGAGCAGGGTGAAAGATTTCATCAGGATCTTCGGACAATGGAAGAGCATTATCAGGGGCGGTGGGACTCACATATGATGGCAGACTACTGCTGGAGTTTGCAACGATCTACCTAAAGTCGTTCATTCAAGGAAATCTTATAAAAGATCATTTGCTTGTGTTCAATAGAAATTTTGTTAACATAATGTATTATTTTTTTGTATTTTTTTGGCAAAATAATAAAACTGTATATTTCAAAAGGTAAAGCTGTTAGCAATCACCCAGTATTTTTTTCATAGTCAGGGCCATAGAAATACCCAATAACAGAAAAAAAAATAAAGGAAACAAGACTTGTGTTGACCAGTGTAATTAATAAATATCCTGATAAATAAATAAAAAAATATTTTATTTTTCCGATTACTGCTAGCAATAATTTATACAATGATGTGCAATATTTATTGAATTTTCATAATTAATTAAAAACAAATCCCTCCAGTCATATAAAAATAATAAAAAACCTTGAAGAATCTGGTTTTACAAAAATTCCGGGTACCACATTGCTTGGCATTACTAGGTATTCGTATTAGAAAAAAAAAACAATGGTAAAGAATAATGTATGCATATTTTAAAGCTGATCTTAACATGTTTTGTTTTAGTTCAGAGATCGGCTTTATGAGCCATATAAAATAAAAAATTATATTACATCGTTTACATGTTATTTACTACACTTTTTTTAAAACCATAAACAATGAATATATAGAATAGAAGCTTCAAAGACTTTGGACAGCAAACAATCACAGTTCTTGAGATTATACAGTGTCAAATTAGAATACGATGTTTCGTATACAATTATAGAGAATATCTATAGGGATCTTTAATTTTTAAGACTGAGCACAGAATGAGCGAGGACGATATTTTTTAACCAATATACAGACGAAATAGTGAAATGACTTAAAAGGTCATATTTCAAATTTTCAAAATTGTGTCTGGACATCACCAAAATACAAAATTTCTTTAAATATAAGAATCTCTAATTTTGAGAAATGTGAAAGATGTATCAAAAAACAAATTGTACAGTGAGTTGTAACTAAATATCAGTACTACAGCCATCGATAAAGGATTTAGATTAATTTTGACTGTAGTAGTTGTAAAAATAGATTTCAAGTGGATCGTTATATTCATCGGTGTATTCCATCATGATGTACTGACGTGATCAGCTGTAGATTAACATGTGTGAAAAATGGACAACTGTTTTACAACTTTTGTTTTTATCTTTTGTCACTGGATCTCAAATTTACTTCGAATAATATCCATTCTAGACTTTATTCTAAAGCACAAAAAGCAGATTACAATGATAAATGCTATTTTTTTCTACAAGGAAATTTCAAGTTTGAAGCACGATAAGAACTGATAGCAACCACTGGTAATCTGATGGATACAACAGCCGGATTTAAACATATATTGGAGGATTCATCAAATACTTTACGAACGAAATTGATGATGGTGATGCCATCGGTGGATCCAAAACTGGATAAAAGAATGCGTCTTTTGTTCTAAAAGTAAAATTATAGTGTTCTATTATGTTTTATACAAAAACTGTACATTACTAGCAATTTTTTTCGTGATTATTTAAGTGTAATCAGAAAATTTACCACAGTTCTTGCTGCTATGAAATAAAAGTTGTGTACATGCTTCCATTGTATGGACTTTTTGTAAGCACCTAAAGGAGTTCATATATACGAGGGTGGATTGAAAAGTCTTGTAAAAAAACAAGGTAAATAACATTTTTTTGTCAAAACAAAAAAAAAATTCTCAACATACAGTCCGTCAAGTAAGAACGTGACTGCTCGTATTCTTGGAAAAATGTGGGATCAAATGTTTTAAGTAGGGTTGGCATCTGGTGACTGTGAGGGTCACTCTAGTATCTTATCGTGGGCCCAAGCGAGCCGCTTCGCGACGCGATTTTCGTCCAGCAAAGGTTTCTCCAACGTGCTTTGGAATTCGACATCATGAGCAAGAAGATATTGTCGAATGGTCTCATGGGACACATTCAAACCCCATTCTCTTAATTTTGCCGCTCATTGACACAGCATCAATTTCAGGTCCCAGGAAAACAAAGGCCTGCCGAGCCACGTTTCGGCAAGTCGTCAACATTTTTCGTCTCGTTAGAACAATTTACCCACTTCTTCATAAACGATACCGACCTTTTAATATATTTAGCGGCCGTGGAATGTGTCATTTTAAGACCCTTTGGATGGGAACAAAAAAAGATTGCCTCGAACCGACGCTCAAACAAGTAACACATTTTAGATTTTATGTGATTTCGACGAAAGTTCGAAATCGACTGATACTTTTACTAAAATGCGACGTATACAAAGGTAGCCTCTACAAATTTTTTTTGTTGAATCACTAGAATCGCATCTACCAAAAATGAATTATCGCGGACACGTCCTTACTTGACATACTGTAATCTTCACTGAGCTCAATACGTTTGGTCTAGCGAGATTCGAACTTTTTTTATCGAACGGTGCATAATGTGGGTTTATAGCACAGATAACATACTACTCAGTCTATATCACCACTACACCAAACACTTTATTTTTGCACTCGACGCGCGTTTCGCTAACCATGTTAGCTTCATCAGGAGCGATGATTGACTAAAGCTAAACTACAAATCTACCCTATTTATACTTAGCCTAACCCTTGAATTACTCAAGCGGAACTAATGACATAGGCAAGGCCATCAATTCCGGTCAAGTAACCTTTACCCCGATTATCTAATGTTACAGTATGATCAGCTTCAAGGGCATGTTCGGCAATGCTAGACTTTTCTGTTCTATTGTATTTTAAGTGTGCTAAATGTTCTTTAAATCGTGTTTTAATTGACCTTTTAGTTTGCCCAACATACTTTTTGTCACAATCATTACAACTAATTTCATAAATTCCAGTTTTCTCACAATTGGGAATCTTATCTTTGGGATTTCCTAAGATATTCCTCAGATTGTCTGATGACTTATAGACTAAGGTGAGGCCTACCTTATTAAATACCTTATTGAGTCCCTTGCTATATTTCCGATTATATGGTATGGAGACATACTTGGTGTTATTTCTTCGCGTGTAAAAAGGTGGAATTCTGAATATTAAACCTAAACTTATGTCTATTTATTAGCTTATTTACTAAGTCGTCGTCATAACCATTAACTCTAGTTATATTTCTAATACGATTCCTTTCTTTATTAAAGTTTACTCTATTCAGAGGGAAAGTGATTAAACGATGAACTAAAAAATGTAATGAGGCTAATTTATGTTGTTTGCAATGAAATGAATCATTAGGAATATATCTATCTGTTACTGTGTCCTTCCTATAGATATCAAATTCTAATCTATTATTATTTTAATAATTAAAATATCTAGAAAAGGCAATTGTCCTTTGTTCTCAACTTCGTAAGTGAATTTAATGGAATCATACCGGCTATTTAATTTAGAAACAAAATCATCAATATTCTTTCTTCTTTATTCGACAAGAATTTTTCCCCTAAGCCAATTTTTGAGATTAGGAAAGCCAATTTTTGAGATTAGGAAAGAAAAAAAGTCACTTGGGACCAAATCTGGAGAGTAGGGTGTGTGGGGAACTATTTTAAAACCAAGCTCGTGCACTTTTGTCATTGCAACGGCCGATGTGTGGAAAGGCTCTTTGTCCTAGCCAAAAAAGTGCTTTTTTACTCGCTAACCCTGATCGCTTCTACTTCAACTCACTATGTAAAAACGGCCCATAACTTTGCGTAATAAGAGCCAGTCACTATTTAACCCCAAGTAATCAATTATGATGATTCCTCAATGAGTCCCAAAAAACAGTTGCCATTACTGTTCCCATCGAGAAAAAACTATTTTCGCCTTTTCAGTGCACTTTCACCTTCGCTAACTTACTATGTTCACTGCCGTTTTGTCTCCGACGTGTAATAGTATAGCTATGTTTCATCTACAGACAGAAGACGGCACTAGGAGTCCTTCGGATTACGCTGCAACGTTTTCAAACACGATTTTGAAATGTCGTTCCTCGTGTACTTTTGGTCAGCGTTATCCATCGTGCACTCAGCATATCATTTTTAGAACTTCATGCACAATATTATGTAGCCGTTCATATGAGATACCTACCATCTCAGCAATCTCACGAAGCTCAATGCGACTATCTTCCATCACGATACCATCAATTTTATCGACCATTTCTTCAGAAAGAATCCTCAATCGGGCGTCCTGAACGTGCAACATCTGGAGTGCTCATACGGCCGCGTTTAAATTCATTTATCCAGTAATAAATGGTCGTAACTTCTTTCAGTCCACTTTTTTAAATAAAAATGTTTGGTCACTACACGATACTCAGCTTTAACAATTTCTACGAAACGAGTAACGAGTTCACTTACGATAGCTGTGAACAAACAACCACGCTTTGCATCTGTTTGAAACTTTGAACACAACCGTTACACGAATCACATTTACCAAGACTCATGCCGCTTAAGAAAATTTCCAGCCATTTTATAGAAATTTACCAGATTTATTAAACCACAATCACAGACAACAGATGCGATTTGAAAGTTTAGTTGTGGTTTTTCTTGGCGCAATGCAACAATGCGAGTATTTTTAATATTCCGTACAGAACACTTATAAGATCACTTCGGTGTCTGTCTGTCTATCCGTCTGTCACACCCGATTTTCTCCGCAAATATTTGACATAGAATATTGAAAATTGGCACTAATATAGGAATTGATGATATCATCAGAGCCATGTAGTTTTGAAAGTTAAATTTTGGGTTAGTTCGGAAGTGAAAAAATATTTTTTACCAGCTCATCGAGTGCGGTGTCAAATGAAAGTTTGTAAAAACAGAAGTTCTAAAATGTATATAATATTTACTTGCATACAGTTTTTATTTTTAAAAAACTTCGAAAAATCGCTGTCCCCCCCTTATCTCGAAAAGTACTGATCAAAAAATTTTGAAAAAATTCTGGAATATTCTCCACAGGGTGTAGATTGAACGAAAATTATCACGAGTTCATTACCTTTAAGAATATATCTGGTATATAAAAAAAAAAAAAAACGAAAATTTCAAGGTCATCAGTTTTTAGTAAAGATCGGAAAAAACTTTTGGGGTATATTTTATGACGTCATTGATCATTTTACACCTCCGTACTAAAAAATTTTTACTTTAAAAGCAATCAACGTACGGAACACTAATTGCGCAAGTCCGACTTGCACTTGGCCGGTTAATTATTATTATTATTTTTAATAAGTCTAAGGTCTAACGACTGACTAACCTGATAGTCTCGATTATTCTCGCTAGCCTATTCCCTTGCACTGGATGTCATATCACAAGTCTATTTCTTTTTAAATTATTGTCGGTCCTGTATACTTATGTACGGCAATGGCAACTAAAGTCGTACATGTAGTTCACAATATAACCAAATTATGTCAGAAATCCATAAAACTAGACTGTGAACTAAACGTACGATTTTGACTCGGGCTGTACCTTTTTCTTTCACGTTAGTGATACTTCAAAAAATTAGGAACCACTCTAATGCAATTGAGATAAAACAAAATATACTCATCTTGTTCTTCTTTATAATCCACTGCCTCTGCACTGCAGTTTCTTTCAATTGTCTCGATCCTGTACAAGATGGAGCCATCTACTGCCTGCTATCAACCTGATATCATCAGTCCATCTTTTCATTGGTCCTCCGACACTTTGTCTACTCTCTCATGGTCCCCATTTAAGTAATTTTGTTGTCTATCTACCATCAATCGTTCTAGCCACATGCCCTGCTTATTGCCACTTTAATTTTGCCACTATTTCACTGACATTTGTAATTTTTGTTATTCGTCTGATATCCTCACTTTTAATGTGTTCTTGTAGACTAACACCTAACATCTGTCTTTCCATGGTCCGTTAACTACGTTGGAGTCGACAAAGACTATTTTTCGTAAGGGTCATGGTTTCCAGCCGTACATACTTACTGGAAGTATGCAACTCTCGTACACTTTTCTCTTTAAGGTCATGAGGATATGTCTGTTTTTGAGAATGAATCCCAGTTTTTGAAATGCAATCCAGCTGAGACTAATTTGCCTTAGTATTTCCGCTGTTTGATTGTCCTTATCTAATCCAATCTTATGGCCCAAATATATATATTACTCTTCCACTCTCTCGATCTCCTCCGTCCCGATCCTAATTTTTGTGCTTTGTTGGCTTAGAAGTTTTGTTTTCTTGATGTTCATTTCGAGTCCAACTTTCTGTGAAGTTTGATTAAGTTGTTCTATGATGATTTTGAGTTCTTCCAGATCTTCGCTGATCAATACTACATTATCTGCGAATCGCAAATGATGTAAATATATGTCATCGATTTTAATTCCCTTCTCTTACCGCTCAAGACTTTTAAATACATCGTCCAAGGCCAGGCTAAACAATTTTGGTAAAATTGTGTCGCCCTGCTTAACACCTTTCTTGATCTTTATGGGTACTGTTTTTCGATCTTCATCTAATTTAACAGTTAATGTCGCATTTTCAATATGAATTTTAGGAGTTCAGTATATCTTGAGTCTCTTCTGACATGAGCTAAGGAGTGCATAATTGCCCAATGTTCCAGGGAGTCGAAAGCGATGAAAGCTAGAGGTAGATTAATATTATTTTCGGTCGCTTTTTCTATTAAAAGGGGTAGCGTCTTGATACCCTTCCTTCCTTTACGAAAGCCCGCCTGTTCCAGTGGTTGGTAGTCATCGAACTTATTTCTTAGACGGTTTGTGACAAATACACTCATATATTAAAATTCATTCATTTTTTTTTTTCTAATTTTAACCTCTGAGTAATTTTTTCGATCATTTTGTCTCCAATGTCAAGGAAATCCTACCGGCAACCAAATACATACAAATACTAGCGAGATTAATGTATAACTAATTGTTTTCCTAAATAACAAATTAAATTATGAGACGTCCTTAAGTATTGTTTAGCGGATTTTGTGGAAAATTAAGATTAAAACTAAATTACCTTCCAATGGCAAGTGTAGGGGTAATTAGCACTAATGACCTTAACATAAAAACACGTAGATTTAGCAATAATAAGAAAATTAGCGATAAATTGTTGTATAAACAAAAAATTTGTAGTTTACCACTAAAAGTTTTTATGCAATTTAGAACACATTAGGTATAATTGCTAGTTACTGTTGAAGCTATTAAAAATGATTATACATTTGGGAATTTTATGTAGTTTATGCACTGACACATGAAAGAAGAAGTAGGCAAGATACAATACTATAATTCGAATAGGGAAAATGTAGAAATAGCTACTGATAACGGATCAGCTTTGTTAGATCTCACCTTACTTTGAAACGCATGTTTTTCTAAGTGGTCTAAGGGAACTCTAACCGTTTTTGCTTGGTATCCCGTCCGGAAATGCCTAACTTCTTTCTCAGCTTGATTGTCTAAAACTATTCCATAGATTTTAACGATGTTTTTTTTGTTTGAATCATTGTATTTGAATTCTCAAGCTCGTGGCAACTTAAGAAATAAGACTGTTAAAGGGATGTGAAAATCTGTGTTTTTTTGCACATAATGCTCCTTTTGTACAAAGTTACTGTTCCCAATTTTCAGATCTTTTTTTTTCTAGCTATTTCCCGATTTTTAGGAAACAATCCGAGCATGATAGATTTTTTAAAATTTTACTTCGTCTAATTACAGCTCCAAAAAAACTGAAGTACCAAAATGCGTCTCAATTTTTTCTCGAAATTTTTAGACTCTCTGTGCCGCTCAAAATATTCAGGGACGTGTCTTTAATTACTAAAAAAATCGTAACTATATCTACTATGATAGTTGAGAAAAAAACCTTGTGTCACAAAAAACGTGAGTTTCGTGCTCATTTCTTAGTCCTCTGTTCTCGTATAAAATTCAGAACAGCAGAAAAAGTATCTATTATGTTTTTACAATGACTACACCCAACTATTTCAAAAGATCAGTTTTTATATGACCTATGTGTACTTGCTACGTCTCCACCTGTTACTAGCTGAGCCGGGCCTCGGTTATGTGTGACTCTTTTTGTTTTCTATTAAGTAATGCCACATTGTGTCTCTAAAGTTTTTAAAAAACCATCCCAGACAGTGAATTCAGCAAAATCCGGCTCCTCTGTTTCTAGTAAAGAAATCCACAGCTCTCGTTCTTGAACTTCTGTCAAAGTGTCTCAGGGACTTGACTATTATGATAGTTATCACTGTTCCAATAAAAACAATATCGTAGCTTATTTACTAATAAACAATATTGTGGATAAGTGTAAACATGTCTTAGCAAAACTCTTCAAGTTTAGTCTTGTAATAAAAGGAATGATGTAGTAATTGAACCGAGTGAGAGAAACGACTGCTACTAGCCGATTTTGAAAAATTATTTTATCCCCTTCAAGTAGTCTAATCGATTCAAAATTTACACCATAACAGCTAGGCTGAAAAGTTTTTGGTGGTACGGTGGATGAGGGAGCAATTCGAACTTCAATTCATGCAATTTTGCCATCGTAACCATTGACTTGTGACACGGGGCATTGTCTTTATAAAAGAACACTTTTTTTCTTGTTCATTTGGGGCCGTTTCTTTGCGATTTCGGCCTTCAAACGCACCAATAACTTTATATAATATTCGCTATTGATGGTTTTCCTCTTCTCAGCACAGTCGATGAAAATTATTCCATGCGCATCCCAAAATACAGAGGCCAAAACCTTCCCAGCCGACTGTTGTGTCTTTGGTCGCTTCAAGCGGCTTTCACCGGTTATCCACTTAGCTGACTACCGGTCTGATTCCGGTGTGTAGTGGTAGATCCATGTTTCATCCATTGTCATAAACCACAAAAAAATCATTTTTATTGCGCTTAAGTAGCGCTCAGAATCATCAACACGTTGTTGTTTTTGGTACACTGTGAGCAAACGCGATATCCATTCCAAACAGGGCTTTGTCATGGCCAAATGTTCATGCAACATATGACCAACACGTTCTTTTGATATCTTTAGGGTTTCATCTCACGTAATTTCACTTTAGGATCATTGAAAACAATTTTGTGGATTTTTTTTTATGTTTTCCGGTGTAAACACGTCATTTGGGCATCCAGAGCGTTCAGCATCATTTGTATCTGTACGACCACGTTTAAATTCAGCATACCAGTAAATTATGAGTGATTTTCCAGGGGCAAGGTCCCCGTAACACTTATCAAACCATTGCTTTGCTGAGTTTAATCAACACACGATTTTTTCCATTGTTTTGAAAATATTTAAAGTAGCGTCACTAAAACCACTGTAACTTGTAAACTAATCGTCGAAATGTCATAAAATTTCGACACACTTTCTAAAAATCATATGGATTTTTTGAAAAGGGCGACATCTATGTGTCAGACCAAAAACTTTTCAGCATATGTGTTAGTTTAATAAGAAACAATAAAAAAAAAATTTACACAACATCTGTTCTCCTCAAACCACACCCTCGTTATTTCTATTACCATCTGACAAAAGTTAAAAAAATGACCATTTCATCCTAAAATCTGGAAAAAAAACTTGTTGGACATTCTGTATTATTTATGACTATTATTAATCATTTCTTAGCATATACAGTCTGTCAAGTAAGATCGTGTCCGCGATAATTAATTTTTGGTAGATACGATTCTAGCGATTCAACAAAAAAAATCGCTAGCGAACCTTTATCTAAGACGAATTTTAGTAAAAGTATCAGTCGATTCCGAACTTTCGTCGAAATCACGTAAAATCAAAAATGAGTCACCAGTTTGCATGTCGGTTCGAGGCAGTCGTTCTTTGTTCCCATTCAAAATGACACATTCCACTGCCGCTAAATGTATTAAAAAGTCGGTTGTAAAGAAATGGGTAAATCATTTTAACAAGACGAAAAATGCCGACGACTTGCCAAAACGTGGCTCGGTAGGCAAAGTCACTCCGAAAGTCGAAAAACGAAGAGTGTCTTTGTTTTCACAGGACCCGAAATTAATGCTGCGTCAAGGACCGGCAAAATTAAGAAAATCGGGTTTGAATGTATCCCATGAGACCATTCGACAACATCTTCGTGTTCATGATATCAAATTCTGAAGCACGTTGAAGAAACCTTTGCTGGCCCAAAAGCCCGAAGTGGCTCGCTTGGGCCCACGATAAGATACTAGAGTGGCCCTCACAATCGCCGGACGCCAGCCTTATCGACCAGCTTTGGTCCTTTGAAAAAAAAAGCTCAGAGGAAAGACTGACGACTTTGACTCAGTTTTCTCGCGAGATTCGAAAAATTTGCAGAATATGCAGAAAATCTCGTCGACAGCATGCCTTGAAGATGCCAGGCGATTATTGATTCAGGAAGCGATTGGACAACTTACCAAGGTAATTGTGCCATTGTTAGCATACCAAAGAATACATTGATGGCAAAAAATGTTCTCGAAAGACATTCTTTCAAGAATAGGAACGGTCACGTTCATACTTGAAAGACTGTACATAATACTGGTTTAATATGCATTAAAAATATAAATGCAAATATCTCACATTATCTAGACAAGTGTCATGCCATACCTAATCTTTCACCTAATCTTTAGCATTTTATATCGGACTAGCCCACATCTGAACATAGATGTCTTTTTACGATTCATTTGCAAGCTGTGGCACTCCTACGTGTTTATTTGCGTAAATATTTGCTCTTTGTAAGTTTATAAGGTCACAGTTTATTTTATCTGGCGGCAGTTAGTTTCAATACAAAGGCATACATTATACATACATACATACATTCATGTTTGGAAAATTACCCATCATTCGGATATTATTGCAAAAATTAGGCACGCCTTGTGTTTGCATGTGTTACATATTTACGTATCTTACAAACCATGAATGACTTTTTCATATCTTATCAATTGCCCCGAAAGATACCTGAATTTTTAATAATTTTTGCTGTTGGTTTGTATTTTGGAATTACTTCTGGGAGTCAGCTCGTTAGAAAACTCCCCCAAACAACTAAATTTAAAACTGTAATACGATCAGGTACTAATTATATAATATTTATAAAATTTAATCTTTGTTTAAAAACACCAGTACCAAATAAATAAAATAACGTTTGAGGTTGCATAAGCAAAATTAATTTTAATATATCTATAAACTTTTTTAAAATAATATAAGAAAAGTTTTAAAGGATATATTAGAGAGATTTTGCAACGCTTATTTTTCACATGTCTTTATACTTATAGTTATCTCAAGCATGCGCAGTATTAACGCGAAAGAATTGCAAGATAGGTTTTCATTAATTTTAAAATTTTAACTGTACCGTATATTTAAATTTATAAATGTCTGTATGCATTAAATCAAGCATTAGCACATAAAGCGTTTTAACCACAAATCATAACCATCAAGCCAGAAATGAGAATGTTTTAATGATGCAGAGATGCAGAAAATTCTTCAGACTATAATGCCATAATACACAATAAATTACCGATAGGCATTAAAAACTTGAGCATGAACCAATTTAACACTAAAATACCTTTTAGTAAAAAATACATCTTCCATTATTGAATTCATGAAGTAAGGGCAGAAATCTGAAGTACTAAAAATGATCTTAAATTTGTACGTTTTTTTAAGAGTAATTTTTGTTTGGTTCTTTCTGTTTATTTGCAATTCTTTGTTTTTGTTTGTTTTGTGATATTTACTTTTTAAATATTAATTTAACTTTTAGGACAATTAATTCAAAAGAGGTACAAGGAACTCTGAATAACTCGTTTTTATTTTGTTGTATTTTACCATATGTATTTATTTTTTATTACTTTTTATTTATTTTTTGTAGTTTTACTTTATTATAATTTTTTACTCTCATATTTTATGTTATTTTATCTTTTTTAATGGACGTGCCAAATTTTTTGTAAATTATTATAAGTGGCAAAATAAAAAGTTTAAAGTTTTGAAGTTTAATAGGAATACAAAGAAAAATGCCTCGGACTAGCTTTACATGCCTTTATTGTCATATTTTGGTACGTGACCCGTCGCAAGAAACTGGTATCAATAACCTTACTTTAACTTACTTACGCATAAATTAATGATTTAAGGCGAATAGACAAGATAATACTAGGTCATCCTGAAAAAATGGTCTGTCCACATATAGATATATCTTCATATAATACATATGAATGCCGTTGTGCAACTTTTATTCCAGGCTCCTGAGACTGAGCTGTTCACATTAATGAATGGATCGGTTTAAATAAAAAAGAAAATTATAACAAACGGTTCATGTTCAGCATTATATTACAATTAAAAGATAAATATTATTTCAAAATTCTTATAAATCTAAAAACTCTTCGAATATACAGGGTTACTACGAATTCTACCTATATCTTTAAATGGCTGGTAACGAATATTCTCGAATACTTTCAACCAATTCCGAAACTTTTTGGAATATTAGCTTAAAAATGAAACAATAAGCGCGTCCTACCTGCACCCATAATAATGATCATTTTCAAATATTTAAAGGATTATGAGGTGTACCTGGCTCATGAAACAAAGAAGTTATTTCACTAATTTTTACGCAAATTATAGAATGTTGGGAGAGAGAGAGAAAACTGATATTTTACATCGTAACTTTGAACATAAAACGTGAACACTTTTAAATTTGTTGCAACTCGGTTACTGTATTCTTGCAGTAACCCTATAAATATATATATATATATATATATATATATATATATATATATATATATATATATATACATATTATATATATATATATATATATATATATATATATATATATATATATATACATATATATATATATATATATATATATATATATATATATATATATATATATATATATATATATATATATATATATATATATATACATATATATATATATATATATATATATATATATATATATACATATATACATATATATATATATATATATATATATATATATATATACATATATACATATATATATACATATATATATATATATATATATATATATATATATATATATATACTCGTATATAAATCATTCTTCGTCAACCGAATCCCCCTATTAGTCCATAAATTGACACATTTTATAAAGTCACAATCTGGTTCAGATTAAACCTTATGATATGTCGTTTTGAATTTTAAGTAACATATTTAAAAATTGTGCTGATTTAGGCTTGATACCGGCCCAAATCTGAAAATGAATTTCAAAAAATTGCAGAAAAACTAAAGCAAAAATGTAATTTTCTAATATAACCAAAGGTTTTCTCTGATAATATTATTCTACCCCGAAAAAACCTATAACTTTTGTAGGAAAAGATTTTTTTATGGCCTCAATTTTCGGAAATATTTAACGCTAGCGTATTTGGCATATTTTGGAATTTCAACATGTTTTTATTTAAACTTTTAGAGAACTTATGTAAATGACATAAAATACTTGCTTTTATTTGTCGATTCACTGTGTATTTTTTCGGAATTTGATGTACTTTTTAACAATTCGTTATTTTTTTACAATTTTTTCGTTCTAAAACAATTTCCGGCGCATATAGGTCAAAATAACGAATTGTTAAAAAGGGCTTAAAAAATTCTGAAAAATTCATGGTGATTCTACGAATAAAAGCAAGTATTTTTTGTCTCTGACATAATTTTTCTAAAAATTTTAGTTTTTGAGTAAAAAAATTTTTGAATATCCCAAAGATGGCAAATACGCTGTGATCAATATCTCCGAAAATTGTGGGTTTTTTGGGGTAGTATTGATTGATTAGGAAATTACATTTTCTTCACAATTTTTTAATATGCCACTCAAAATTCAGAACTACGTACATAAGCTTTAATCTAGACCAAATTGCGTCCTCATAGATTGCGTCAATTTTATGGATTAATGGGGGAGTCCAGTTGACGAAGAATAACCCATATGTAGTGTATATATATATATATATATATATATATATATATATATATATATATATATATATATACACACTTAAATGTAATAAAACTTAAAATATCCCGATCGTACTACTTTCAGGTAGAGGTAATCAACTAATTAATTATTGCAATAAAAGGTTATCCATTCTATTTTTTGTTAATAGATTGTTATATTATCGTGCGTTTACAAATACGTCATTATTGTAAGTTTAACGACACAATTTTTTATCATACAAAGTAGATAAAATAGCAATTTATTAAAAACTAACAAGTGCGAGTGATTTTGTCCGCGTGAATTGGAGAACATGACAAAACAATGTATTTAGACAGATTCAAATTTTTATTCTGAGTAGATTGTTTAGAGATCCTTTTAACATTATTTTGAGAGGTGTCATATCTCCTTTGTGCCAAATAAGTTAGTGTCATTGCATTCCACGAGAATTAATCGAGGATGTACTGTGATTGACATGTCTGAAATCATCAAACCATTAACTTTATTTAATGTGAATATATGGCCATATATCACTAAAAATGTGTTTATATAATTGTAATAAGATTTATGTAACAAAGATATTTTGGAACCCACTAGTAATTATAATTTAGTGCGCCGAAGTAGATCTTTGTTAGATGTCGGACTGCAAATTGTTAATAAAAGTAATTGTCGAAATTACCCAAAAGAGTTTAATTTTAAATAAAAGCTAACTTCTCTTTCTTTTTTTAAATATTGAACGTAAAACAACTTAAAATCCAAAAAAATACGATTTTTGTCCAATTAATCTCAAATTTTGCACGTTACCATAAAATTCAATTCTAAACATTTTTCCTAATAAATATTTTCGATATTTTAACAAAGTGCCTTTCGCACTGTAAACTTAAGAAAATTTCTAATTTCCCGCCAAAGGACAAATGACAATCAGCACTGCAAAATCATTTTTTGGGTATATATATATATATATATATATATATATATATATATATATATATATATATATATATATATATATTACTCTTGCAGACCAATAAGTTATTATGAAATTACTTATCACGATTTTGCTTAATTTTGTGTGTTTACGTATTATATTTTGTGTAGTAAGTACTAATTACCTGTTACTTGCATTTCACGCGTTTTTCGTTTAGAATGACAATAGCGAAGATTTATGTTGTTTAATAATTTATTTCTACTTCCTGAGATTAAGAGAGGACTTTTTTGGGACTTTTTAAACCTTTTTTTTTAAGTTAGTTTAATATTTTTCAAAAATTTTAGTTTTATTGAGAAAAATCCAATAATTTCAACCAAATTTCGAAATCTCGATAGAAACTGGAGTTGCTGATTTATATTATTAACTAGAACGAGCACAATGGGCATTAACAATAACCCGCACGGTTAAACATGACCTAGTCTATGCATTTCACGACAGGCTTTCAACACTCTTTTTATATCATTAGTGGTTCTCAAGTTTTCTTGGTATGCAAGTCCAAAATAGGAGAGCAGATAGAAAAAAAAAGTTCTTAAAAGGTTATATTTCAACACTAATTACCTATGTGTAAAATATAGCTTACAGTCATGCAACATAATTCTGTTTTAGGAGACACAGTAACTTAATTTAGATTGGACCTTGGGTGACACAAAGAGAAAGTTCGTGGGCGCTCTTGCAATTTTTGCTAGTCGTATTAAGTTAGGTATACATATTTTTCTGCATCAGTTTTAGCAATTTTATAAATAAAAAGAAATAGGGCATCTACGAGAGTGGATTGATAAGTCTGATAAATTTCTATGAAATGGCGAGAAATTTTGCTAAACGACATAACTGTTGGTAAGCGTGATTCTTGTAATGGTTATGTTCAAAGTTTCGAATAGATGTAACGTGCAGTTGTTTGTTGGCAGATATCGTAAGTGGAATTTTGACTAATGACCTTAGCACTAAAGGAAGCTGGAATTAATGTAATGAAAGACTGTGTTTGTCAATTTCCACTTTATTTTGTTTTACAAAAACTGTATGAGGCGTCTCGTCATTACTGTAGCTTCGTCTGATACAAAATGATATCTAAATAGAATATTGTTACATTTTAATAAATACCCTAAGGTAGTAGGTAATAAAAAGTATTACTACGTACTAATGAATATTGATGGGAAATCCATTCTGTACTTTAATTGTTGAATAAATTAAGCAAAGGTGAGTTACCATGGGTTAGGTTGGTATCTTTCTGTTCTTTTAAGATTATATCTGAATTTTTAATTCTATTTATTTCTAAATTTTCCAACTAGTTTAATTTGACTCCTTTGTTTTGTATGTGTAAAATTTTAAATGTGTCGTAAAAAAGATGATTGGATTCTGTTAAATGATTACTGTAAGCTAAATCGGTTTTGTTTTTTAAATAACTTCTTTTATGCTCTGAAATCCGAACTTCGAAAGAATGACCTGTCTGACCTATGTAACTTTTACGATGAGAACCACAGTTTAACTTATACACTCCAGAGTATTTTGTTTGTTAATTTGTTTTATTTCCTTTTGCATTTTTAATAAATGTTAACAACGAGTTGTTTGTTTTTAAAAAGCTATGTTAATATTATATTTATTTAATTGGTACTTAATTTTTTCTGATGTGTTACCAAAATAGATTAAGACTTGATATTTTTTATCCGTATCTTATTCCTTTGAATATACTAAAGAAATAGCTTTATTTTTTAATTTTTTGTTCAGTATCGAATCTATAGTAACAGGAGAATATCCGTTGTCAACAGCAATTTCTTTTATTAGAATTATTGGAGCAGGCAAGAAGTTTGTTTTTAATTCTTTGATTGTGTGCTCCGTTGATTTCGTCGATAATTTATTTTTATCTGTTCCGGATACAATCAAAGATGTTACAATTTATCACGTTAGAATTTTTACGCCATTGTCGGTAGACAAAATGTTTAGAAGCATCAGCTTCTTTGCATTTCCGATCGAATCAGGGCTTACCGTTGAAAGGACATTTGTTCAAAAAAGGAAAAGCTTCCATACCAGCCGAAATGACATCTGAAACCCCATTATCTCAGTCAGGTGGGTCGTCGGATCTAAGACAAACATCTAACCAAGAGAATGTTCGAAAATATTTCATTCAGCAGGTTTATAGTGTCAAATCTTGCGCGGTCCTTGTTTGGCTATCAGATTTACCAATAGGAAACATAAACGCTTCTCTGAATATCTTGGAAGAAGCAAATTGGAATGATTGTTGGAAAATTATTAGCAATGGTTCTAGCAAGAACTTTGCACTTTTGACAAAAATCCGGGGTATTCCAAATGGTTCTGCTTCCTTCTTATTGTTTTTATTGAGAGTGTATTTAGAAGTTTTGTAAAAAAACATGGTAAATAACATTTTTTTGCAAAACTAAAAATTTATTTCTTAACATAATCTCCACTGAGCTCAGTACATTTGGTCCAGAGAGATTCCAATTTTTTATTCCCTCAGAAAAAAAAATTCAAGCTGTGCATATTACAGCACAGGTAACTTCTTCATTCGAAGAAAGTTTCTTCCTAACAAGCAAATTTTTTAGGGTAAGAAACCAAAAAGACTCTTGGAGCCAAATCTGGTGAATAGAGTAGGTGGGGATCTATTTAAAAGCCCAGCTCGTGCACTTTTGTCACCGGAACGGCCAATTGTCCTGGTGAGGGACCACTAAGCGCGTTATCTTGTTGGCTTCTGTTTCAACTCACTATGCAAACGGTTCAAGAACGTTGAGAGCCAGTTTTATCCCTTTCCAAATAGTCAATCATGATGATAACCTGCAAGTTTCAAAAAACAGTTGCCAAGATCTGGCTGAATAAAATTAAAACCAGTCCAGTTTACACGCGAAAAAAAAACTGAACTGGTAAGGCACATAGAGTAGCAACGAGGGCGACTGATTGAACAACTCACCCAAATAAATATAAATGTAAATAGTTTTAGACCTAATTATACAGTGTAACATAAACAATAGTGTAGTGAAGTGATAATACACAAAAAAAATCAAAATTAGTTATAAAATTCATATATAAACGTAATCTCCGTGTATAGCAATTGCAATATTGTAATTAGATAAATAATGTAAATAATGCAAGTAAGTAACTTAAGAACGAATAAGTGAGAAGGAAGAATGAATGACAGACGTGTAAAAGAGAAAGAGAAAAAAGAGAGCGAATGCAAACAGTAACAATATAAGGCCATTGGCACGCACACGCAACTGCAAAATTCAAGTTGGGTTTTTCTGTTTTAATTTTTCCCAACGAAAATATAAACAACTATAAAGAAACAAAAATTAAAAACAATAAACAACAAAAGACTTTACATTAATAACAAACACCATCCTGTAAAGATATCTGAAAATGATGCAATAAATATCAAAGCGGTACAAGGGTCTTCCACTCGGCAAAACATCTGCCAACCGATCAGTTATTGTATAAATAAATATATTACTCAATCTATTGTATTTATACCACATAAGTCAAACTGGGAGAGGTCCAGGGTAAAAGGAGGAGAGGCCGTTCGCCAACAAGATGGTCAGATCAAATAAAACAAGTTATGGATCAACCACTCCATGTATCGTTTGCACTTGGCAGAAGATCGAGAGAAATGGAGAGAAGTAGTGAACAGAACAGTGAAGTCATTCCATAGAGATCACGACCCTCAAGACAGAGGAAACGAATGGAGAGAGAGAGAAGTCAAACTGGTAAGTCTAACTAACACGTAGGCTAAAAAGTTTTTGGTCTAGCTACTTAAAACACATTTTTTTGCAAAATTCGACTTTATTCATTAATATAGTCTCCGTCAAGAGCGATACAATCAGGCCAACGCTTTTTTTAACATATCTGTACCTTTCTTGTAGAAGGATTTGTCTTTGCCTTCAAAATAGGCCTCATTTTCGGCAATAACTTCTTCATTGGAGACAAATCTCTTTCCTGCGAGCATCTTTTTAAAGTCTGCGAATAGATAATAGTCGCTGGGGACGAAATCTCGAGAATACGGTGGATGAGGAAGTAATTCGAACTTCAATTCATGCAATTTTGCCATCGTAACCATTGAGTTGTGACACGGTGCATTGTCTTGATGAAAGAGCACTTTTTTCTTGGTCATTTGGGTTTCTTTGCGATTTCTGCCTTCAAACGCACCAATAACTTTATATAATATTGATGGTTTTTCCTTTCTCAGCATGGTTGATGAAAATTATTCCATGCGCATCCCAAAATACAGAGGCCAAAACCTTCCCAGCCGACTGTCCACTCAGCTGACTGTCGATTTTGACTCCGGTGTATAGTAGTGAATCCATGTTTTCAGCCATTGTCACATATCCCATGAAAAAATTCTTTTTATTGTGCTTAAACAGGTCCAAACAGCGCACAGAATCATCAATACATTGTTGTTTTTGGTCCACTGTGAGCAAACGCGATACCCATTTCGAACATTTCTCATGCCCAAATGTTCATGCAAAATATGACCAATACGTTCTTTTATTATCTTTAAGTTGTCAGCTATCTCACGCAATTTTACTTTACGGTCATACAAAACAATTTTGTGGATGTTTTAAATGTTTTCCGGTGTAACCACCTCATTTGGGCGTCCAGAGCGTTCACCATCATTTGTATCTATACGAACCGCGTTTAAATTCAGCACACCAGTAAATAATGAGTGATTTTTCCAGGGGCAGAGCCCCGTAACACTTATCAAGCCATTGCTTTGCTTGAACGGTATTTTTTTCCCATCAAAAAAACAGTGTTTAATCAACACACGAAATTCGATGTTTTTTTTTTTCCATTGTTTTGAAAATATCAAAAGTAGTGTCACTAAAACCACTGTAACTAATCATCGAAATGTCACGAAATTTTGACATGTATCGTTTGAAGGTTGGTACTTCGTAAACATCATATGAATTTTTTGAAAAGGGTGACATTTATGTGTCAGACCAAAAACTCTTAGCCTACGTGTTACATATGTATAAATTTACAATTAATAAAAAACTTTTTGAATTTGAATTTTGTCACAAGAATCACGCTCACCAACCGTCTTGCTGCTTAAGAAAATTTCCCGCCATTTTATACAAAGTTTACCAGACTTAACACTTCACCCTCGTATATATGTACTATACTTCAATAAATGTCGTAAATAAATTTTTCGAAAAAAAATATAAAGGATTATTAAATAGTTTGAATGTAATTCCGTTAGATATTTTTATGCTGCGGTATCCACCTTACGAAGGTACCAAACCTTTTACTACCTTATACTTTCAATCCAAAAAAAAAGAATTTGCATTGAAATAAAGTTCGCGGTTAATAATGCATGACACAGCGGTATCGGTCGGTATACGAAACACAATATATACCGTGTCGATTTTTTTTAGTAACTGTTCGTACCAGGTGAAAACCGCAATGTACAAGAGATATTCCCATAACAGGTTGTTTTACTGTAACAAATATGTATTATTCAAGATTTTTAGCAGTTTATAGTTTCGTCGTTTCTTTTTTATATTAAACAAATATATATATTACGAGGCCCTTCATAACATACTATAAGTGGGGTTGCTAATTTATATACATTTTGCAAGTTTTTAGAATTTAAAATATCACGTTTAAATTCTATTATACAGCTATAAAAAAAAACTCTGTCTTTTAAGTGAGACGTGTTTTCTTAAGTATTTTTTATGCTGAATCTAAAAAAAACATAAAAAAAGACATTCACCGTGAGGTTTTTCAGAAAACATGCTTAAAGTTGCCAGAAAAATATTATATTGAAAAAAATACATTTTAATAAATAATGTAAAACTGTATAATCATTAACATTATAGAAGAAAACTATTATTTCGGACATCTTTACATGTTCTGAATCTACATATATCATAAACACTTAAAAAGATTAGGTTTTAGTGTTCATGTTTAACAAAAAACACGCATACACCACCTTTAACTAAGCTACGTAGCAAAATTCTGTTTAAAATAAATATGTGCAAATGCTAAATTAAGAAAAATGTTTTAATTTTTATTGATATTGCGCTTTGCCAACCACATAGCACCCTTATAAGTAATAAAAGCGAGTTTTTTGTTGAAACTGAACATAAAACTTTATTTTTTGATGTCAAGTCAAGATTATGGTAAGAACTTAAAAAAAATACTGGAAAAAATAACTTTGTTCCATATTAATAAAAATTAAAAACAATTTTTAATGTTCCGTACGAAACACTTATAAGATCACTTCGGTGTCCGTCCGTTTGTCTGTCTGTTTGTCACACCCAGAAACTATTTGACATAGAAAGTTGAAATTTGGGACTAATATAGGAATTTATGGCCTCATCAGAGCCATATACTTTTTAAAAGTTAAATTTTGACCTAAGGAGTTAGTTTTGGGGGGTGAAATCGAAAATATATATAATGTAATACTTGCACACTCTTTTCTTAGTATTATTTTTAAAACATTGCAAAAAATCGCTGTCCCCCCCTTATCTTGAAAAGTACTGATCAAAAAATTTTGAAAAAATTCTGGAATATTCTCTACAGGGGGTAGATTGAGCGAAAATTATCACGAGCGCTTACCTTTAATAATTTAACTGGTACATAAAAAAAAAAAATCAAGGTCATCAGTTTTCAGTAAAGATCGGAAAAAAACTTTGTTGAAAACTCTTTTGGGATGTGTTTTGTGAAATCATTGAACATTTTATACCTCAGTAACAGCTTGCACTTGATCGGTTATTTAATTTAGCAGTTGCACATATTTATTTTAAACAGCATTTTGCTACGTAACTTAGTTAAAGGTGGTGTATGCTTGTTTTTTTTTTTAGACATGAACACTGAAATCTAATATTTTTAAAATTTTTGTGATAAATGTAGATTCAGAACATTTAAAGATCCAAAATAATTAAAGATGTCCGAAATAATAGTTTTATTCCATAATTTTACCGATTATACAGTTTTACATTACAATTGTATTTTTTCAATTTAAGTGTATTTTCTGAAAAAAACCTCACGGTGGAAGTCTTTTTTTCTGATTTTTCTGGATTCAGCATAAGAAAATACTTAAGAAAACACGTGTCTCAACCTGAAAAACATCTTGTATACATTTTATTTTTAATACTTAATGTTATTTTCAGACAAAGCATCGTAAAACGAATCTTAATAAAGCTAGACACCAAAAATCCTGTGGCTCTAATAAAATTAAAAACCCATTAAAATACATATATACAAATATATATATATATATATATATATATATAATATATATATATATATATATATATATATATATAGTTTATGACGTCGATCGTTACTATGATGAAAATCCATAGTCAAAACTTAGAAAAAACCACTTAGTTTAGTAGCAGATGTTTTACTTTGTTGTTGTTAACTGTATGTTAGCAATCATATGACATGTTCTGATGTACAAGGGTATATAAACTAATGTTAACACATTTGGTTTTTACATAAAAATCTTGTGGAATTTCTAAATTATATTGGAACTTATATCATTATAAGGCTATTATTCTAACGGTTTAGGTAAAACCCATAGGTTTAATAAAAGGGATTTATTTATTTCTACTTGATTGTTTAGTAAATTACCTATCTTTTTTCCTTTTGTTAATCTATCTCTAAAGATCCTAGTAAATTTAACTTTTTACCTTTATTTTCTGTGTGTAAATTGCTAAAGTTTCCATTGAAAATGTGATTTATTTGTTAATTAATAGATGATTTGCATAAACTCAGATGTTTTTGTTATTCATAAGATCTGTTTTATGTTCTTTAATTCTAGTTTTAAAATTCCTTCCTGGCCTATATAACTCTTTTGGTATGAGCAATAGTTTAACTTATAACCCCGCTCGACTTATGTTTACTTATTTTATCTTTGTTGTTTTTTATAACATATGTTTCGCCAATGTATTGTTAGTTTTGAATACAATGTTAAGATTGTTTTTTTTAATACAGAGTCAATTTTATTAGTTAGTTTGTTGGTTTAATTTTAGTTGTCAAATATATTTGTGGTATTGTTTGTTTCTTTATTTTGCTATTCAGGATATTTTGAATAATAGTTAGGGAGTATCCGTTGGTAACTGCTATATGTTTAATAATGTTCAATTCTTTCTCAAAATTCATCATTGGGATGTTTATTAATCTATCAACCATGCTGTGGTAAGTTGCTAGTTTGTGTGAATGGGGGTGTAACAAGTTGATGCGAATGGTTGTGCCTGTGTACGAGGGTTTATAGAAAACTGAAAACTTATGGATGTTTTGTTCCCTTGTGATCGTTAAGTCCAAAAAAATTGATTGACTTGTTTGCTTCTATTTCTAGTGTAAATTCTGTATTCTTATGTATACTAATGCAAATTTTTTTATAATACAAACGTATAACTATTTTACAAACGTCACACTGTATAAGACATTTATTTAAGACCCTTTTAATTGAATACAAATAGAATAAAATAACAACAGTACCTTAAAAGTTTCGTTGTTGGTGCACCAGTGAATTTTATTTTATGGTTCTTATCAATAATCGCATTTTTACTTTGATAAATTTTTTGTTTTTTTTTTTTGTTTTTATTATTCCGTACGGAACACTTATAAGATCACTTCGGTGTCTGTCTGTCACACCCGATTTTCTCCGAAACTATTTAACATAGAAGGTTGAAATTTGGTACTAATATAGGAATTGATAGCCTCATCAGAGCCGTGTAGTTTTGAAAGTTAAATTTTCACTTAAGCGAGTTAGTTCTGAGGGGTGAAATCGGAAGTGAAAAAAAAATTTTTTCTAGGTCATCGAATGTAGTGTCAAATGAAAGCTTGTAAAAACACAGTAAAATATATATATATATATATATATATATATATATATATAATGTAATACTTGCGCACACTTTTCTTTGTATTATTTTTAAAAATTAGCGAAAAATCGCTGTCCTCCTACCTTATCTCGAAAAGTACTGATCAAAAAATTTTGAAAAAATTCTAGAATATTCTCCACGGTGTATAGATTGAATGAAAATTATCACGAGTGCATTATCTTTAATAATTTATCTAGTATAATAAAAAAAAACAAAGATATCAAGATCATCAGTTTTCAGTAAGGATTGGAAACAAACTTTTGTTGAAAAACTCATTTGAGGTGTCTTTTGTGAAGTCACTGATAATGTTTATACCACCGTAACAATTTTTTTTTATTTTAAAAGCAATTAACGTACGGAACACTAATTGTGCAAGTTCAACTTGCACTTGACCGGTTATTTATTATGTGTACCCCTCCCCCCCCCCCCCCCCCCCCCCCCCCCCCCCCCCCCCCCCCCCCCCCCCCCCCCCCCCCCCCCCCCCCCCCCCCCCCCCCCCCCCATGGTGTGTCTATTTAAAATAGTAAGTATATATGTCAATTCCCACCATAAAGGGGATGTATATTTTTATTTTTTTCCGTACATTTAATTCTTAATTAAATTGGTGTAAATGTGCGACGACTGTCCAAAAAAATATATCGGAATGACTTGTCAGCTATTAAAAACAGACTGAATGGACACAAATATACAAAAAAATGCGTCGACTGCGCTAAACAAACACGAAGCTGAATATAAGCATAGTTTTAATTTTAATGATACTAAGACCTTAAACAAAGACTGGAATTATGCCAAGCTGCAGATCAAAGAAATGATTGAAATCAAAAAAGATAAGAACGCAGTGAATGATAGGACTGACGTAAGAGGAGTCATTCACTTTTACACAAATTTAATTAAGAATTAAATGTACGAAAAAAAAATAAAAATATACATCCCTCTTAATGGTGGAATTGAATGATATATATATATATATATATATATATATATATATATATATATATATATATATATACTATTTTAAATAGATACACCATGTACACATAATAAAAAACAAAAAATAACCAATGACCAAGTAGTAATGGTTCAAGACTGCGAACGACCCTAAATTACATGACTAGAACACTATTTCTCGAATACAAAAACTGGGGTTTAGAAAGAAAACGGAATATCTATGTATTGAAGGATAACAAAAAGATCTTTTACTCGACTATCGAACCACGATAAACACTAATGCGGCTACAGTATCTGGGTATAAGAATTTTAGGCAATGGAATGCTGGACAGGGCAATAAGAGAAAGAAATACAGCAAGAACAAAAGCCATTAAACTGCTAAATAGTATTCTATAGAATATGTCTTTTAATAAAACCAACAAAAAGAAGATATATGAAAACAAAGTGAAAAGTATAGCATTATATACTTGTGAAGTTTGACCTCTGAAAGAAAGGGCATTAGCCACGCTGAGAGCAACGGAAATGGACTTTTAGAAAAGAGCGGCAGAGAGGTTCAGAGGAGAAAGAGTCACCACGGACGTATTAAAGAAATCATGGCAATTAAACTCAAACAACCTATCTGGTTGGGGCACATCCAAAGAATGGACGAACATTGAATCCCAAAACAAATGGCAACTAAGTAAGTAAACACGAAGCAGACCCAGAACAATTTGGAGAGAGGGGATAGACAGAGCGATTTAGGAAGGTTGCTCTTGACATATCCAAGGCATTCGACCGTGTTTGGCACGATGGACTGTTGGCTAAGCTACGCTCTTGTGTATGTCTGAAAAGTTCTGTTTGTGGGCTCTCATGGTTTCCTCAGAGAGCGTTCTTTACGAGTGGCGGTCGACGGATTTCTTTCTAACACCTTCATAATCAAGGCCGTGTGCCCCAAAGCTCCATACTGTCTCCTACTCTCTTTCTCATTTACATTAACGATCTGCTAGAAAAGACACGGGAATCCAATTTACAGCTTTGCAGTACGACAGTACGCTTATCTCTTTATTCCACTGAACGCTCAGACATCGGCTGCTCAGGCGAATATCCGCCCAGCAGACAGCAGGAGGGCGTTCAACTTTTAACAAAGACCTGGAAGAAATTCTATCTTGGGGTGACAGTAACCAGGTGGAATTTAACGCTACAAAAACCCAGGCGACAGATTTTTTCTAAAAAAAAAGTTAACGTTGCTGAACCCGACATAGTTATGTCGGGGCACTCCATTCCCGTGGCATCGTCGCTCAATTTGATTGGGCGTTAGTTTGGGAGCAATATAATGTCCTAGCATGAACATGTTGCAGACATAGCAAGGAGAGCTTCTCAAAAGTTATATATATATATATATATATATATATATATATATATATAATATATATATATATATAATATATATGTATATATATATATATATTATATATATATATATAATATATATATATATATACTATATGTATATGTATATGTAAATATATATATATGTATATATTATATGTATATATATATATATATATATATACGAGGCATGTTTTTTAAGTAAGTACCGTTTTTTGCGATTCCGCCGCCCGCAGCAGAGATACGGTCGGTCGTTCCGCGCATGCGCGCTGGTAACCTACATCTCATGTCTACGCACTGACGGCATTACAGTCTGATTCTTCATTGTATACGTTGTTTACTGAGTTGTTTAGATGCCTCCGACAATCGTGAGTCCGCCGCCGATTGTGAAGTACGGGCTGTTATACGATTTCTTAGTGCTAAAGGCATAAAACCGATCGATATTCATCGTGAGATCTGTGAAGTTTACGGACAAAAACATTTATGAGTGATGGAATGGTAAGGAAATGGGTGAGAGCCATTTAAAGATGGCCGCACAAATGTGCCATGATGAAGAACGGAGTGGGCGTTTCTTCGGTCGTTAATGAAGATTTGGTGCAGAAAGTGGACGAAAAGGTGAGAAGAAACAGACGCTTTACAATTTCATCATTGTGCGACTGCTTTCCTCAATATTCTCGTAGTGTGTTTGTATCGCATTGTGACCGAGAACTTTTTTCTCAGGCGGCAGAATTTTATGAGGAGGGTATTCAAAAACTGGTGCCACGTTATGACAAGTGCCTCAATATTCACGGAAATTATGTAGAAAAGTAGATTAAGGTACAGGCTTTTCATGTAAAAATAAAATTATAGCGATATCTTTGCACGTCTTTTTTTAATTCCAAAACGGTACTTACTTAAAAAACATGCCTCGTATATATATATAATATATATATATATATATCTATATATATATATATATATATATATATATTCTTATAAATAAACCCTTGATTATTCCTAGAGAAATTTATTCCTTTGAATAAACTGCCTAAAAGGGTAAATAATCTGTATAAATTTAAGACTAAACGTGGAATCGCTACTTCAGTACACGCACCGTTCTACTAGATATTTGTGAATTTGTCCTGCAGAATGTGTATCGGACCCATAAAAAACATTATATTTTAAATTATGACAATCTCACAGTCAAATATTTTTCATCTAAAGTGAATAAGAATCATCGTTTTTTTTTATATAAAACCAAACACTGAAAAAAAAAACAATAGTTCTTGGACTTGCATTTTATTACGCCGATTTTAAATTGTATGTTATAACATAATATATAATGAATAAAAAAACTCATTGTCAGTTTATATTTTCTATTGTTTGAAATGAAAAACATTAATCGTTCGATTAAGTTAGTAATTTCCTTTAAATTGCTATCATTACTCAACGTGACGACCACAATGACGTAAATAATTACAGATAACTGGAGAAACAAAAGTGTCAGTGCTTTTTCGTCATTTTTTCAATGAATAATATATTACAACATACATCAACTGTAATTTGTAACACTATGTATTATTTAAGTGCAACCATTCATGTTAAATATTATTTACTGCAGCTATTATTATGGTATCTGAGTCATATCTACATTCCTTTCTTAAAAATTCGCCATGATTAAAATAGTTTGCGGTGGTTTTTCTACTGACTCTTTGCCAGGCCATATGGATAAAGTTTATAGCGGTTAAGAGAGTTACAGAAAAAATGTTACCTTTATCGATAGTCTGTAACATTCTCATAAGTAAAACCTTTCTATAATGACATTTTAAAGAATGTGTCACACTTGATCCATACGCTGGAGATTTGCACTTGTGTTTGGAGGCATAAAAACCAATTTTATTTACTGTAGATCAACTTTCTATCACTAACAATTTTCTTTTCTCTGTTCCAGACAATATTTGCAAGTTACCAACACAGTATATCCTTACTTTTAATATTTTTCAACCAGCAGTCAATTCTCTCCGACACAAACTTTAATGTTTTTATCAGGGTGCATGCCATCTTGTAAAACAAACCCGTTTCACACGCATTAAAAATGTCCACATATTCAGAAACTTTCTCGAATTTTCCGGCCATGCATTGGTCAACCACTTAATCGACAAACAGTCACATATCCACTCCTGCAGTTTCTCTTACTATTTTTTACCCCCACTAATATTATGTCGCTATTTATAATCGGTTCAATCCAACTTTTAAAACAGTTAAAACTCGGTATTCTCTATTTTCCTTCGAATTCACTAGCTTTCCACTCTTGTAAACTATAGTACCGGTAATAGGAACATGTTCATGTCGTTTTTGACTACACCATTTAAGGAGTCCTTTATCGACTTGGTCATGAGTAGATTTTTTCTTACTTTTTTACAACTAAAGTTTCTTTTATCCTAGATTGATAAGATTTCTTGCCTCTTCTTACCATATGATAGAAACCGTAGATTTAGTTAAATTTAACTGTTTGCAAACATCCAATTTTGTTTAACTACATTTTTTATTTTCTTTATAATATCGTGTTTGTCTTTTTTAAAGTAAACACTTTACGTTTTTGTGTACTCATTTTAAAACAGAAACTTAAACATTCACGTTGCTACTTTGATCAAAGATGCATTAGAACCGCAAAACACAATAAGTGAATCGAAAATAATACTGCTCGAACTAGCGACGCGGCGGAAACAAGTAGAACAGGGGTTCCCAGCGAGTTTCGGTGAATTCCCTAGATCATGTCGCGCGACATCGAACACAGGGAGTGGCAAGTTCGTTATAAACGGACACCAAACATCCAAATTTGGTTCGCTTTATCCGGACGTTCGTTATAACCGATAAAAATTTGCATTGGTCTTATGGAAGTTTTTTCGTGCATTATAAGATAGTTCGTTTTAACAGGAAATTCGCTATAAATGGGTTCGTTATAAGCAGACTTTTACTGTATAGAGAAAGATATACATATATAATGCATAGCGCTCGCTCGCTCAAATATATATATATATGTATATTATTATACCCCTTATATATATTATATATATATATATATATATCATATATATACATATATATATATATAGATATCTATATTATAATAGATTTATATATATATATATATATATATATATATATATATATATATATATATATATATATATATATATATGTGTGTGTGTTACAATAGGGTTTTTTTCACGGAGTGGTGGAATGTGAGTTACATTAAAATTTCGGCTTCAATCCATTTCGTTTAACAATGAATTTGCTACGACGTTTTCGCCAAAATCCCATTTGGCATTTTTAAGTGCTCTTGCTGCTGGTGCTACTCGATACTGTAATCTTGCTGCTGCTGCCGCTCTAAGCTAACTGAACATATGTAACATTCTTCCCTAATTATTAATTGCCAAAATTAGTTAATTTTAATCATAATTTGGCTTCGCACAAATGAAGAGTTAGGAGAGAGAAAAGGAAACTGCAACTTCGAATAATAGCATCTCCTTATTATAGTTAGTCAGGGGTGTTTTCAACAAGAGGCATTCATTTTAAAATTATTGGAAAAAAAGTTTTTTTTTTTTTTGAAATTTATCGCTGTGGTATTTTTATTTTAATCCGAAGTACAAATTATGCGATGTCATAATGGAATCCAAGATTTGCCAAATGACCGCCTCAGCTCTTCTTACGGGTAGTCATTTTTTGAGGAAATTTTCAATCATATTTTCGCACATTTGTGCCTCTATTTCGCCAATTTCTGCTCTGATACTGCCTCTAAGAGCTTCATTAGCTGAAGTAGACTTTATCTTCAACAATAGCCACAAAGAAAAAAGTCTAATTGTGTTAAATCGCACGATCTGGATGGCCAGTTCAAATCACCATTTCGAGAAATGACACGACCAGGAAACTTTTCGCGTAATAATCTGATTGTTTCACCACTTGTGTGACATGTAGCGCCATCCTATTGAAAATAAAGGTCATACGCATCCAAAGCATCCACTTCAGGCCAGAGAAAGTCAGTCAGCATCTCACGGTATCGTACACCATTCACTGCGTGAACTGTCTCCGCGAAATTTTCACCATTTTTGTAGTGAATTTTTACAATTTCATTGCGTTGTTCAACTGTATCTCGATCAATTTTCGTTAACCATATAGTTTTTACTACTCAAATGTTTTAAAGAATGACAGCTGCAAATCTGAAACATGAAAAATAGTCGCTGCGCAATTTAAAATAGAACCTCTTGTTGAAACACTCTTGACATCCTCAGGAATTTGCGGACCGTGCAATAGGTTCGATATTTTAAATCATATATCATCACAAGCTGTTAGATATTTAAGATGTAATGTAACAAACAAAAATCCCTTATTCGGTATTGGTTTATTTCAGATTTCAAAGTAATAAAAGTTAGATAGCAGATAATAACCGAACAATAAACTTTTGTCTGATGATAATACTTACCATATAACAATATGATAAACAATTTCCTTTGTTTTGGTCAAAACAGCCAGATAATTTCAGAAGTATTAATAGTAAATATACGTTTAATACATTATCTCAAGATATATATTCTAAATGTTTATAGCCCCACGATATATAGCTAACTAATTTTTTTAATATTTTTGTTTTTAAAAGTTCAATATTCTCTAAACATAACTCTATATAATTAGGCTATAGTAATGTTACAACCAAAACAAGAGGCAAAACTTAAACCTTACCTGAAATAAACTAGCTGTCAAATCTTCCAGTTCTGCTTCAACATCCTGACGTATCCTATTGACTCTAGTCAATTCTTCATCCTTAATTTTTAACTGTCTGCTAGCTTGCTTCAATTCATCCTTAAAAATAGAAACAGTATTAAATCACTGGCTAAAAGACCATCTTGAGAAATGATTCCTACAGAGCCATATTGACAATGATAAAACTGTAAAATAGTCAAAAAATACCCGGAAGGATAAGATTATTTAAAGGAAAAATAATTCTCTACCGAGTTTTCAGGATAAATGTAACCGTAATGATCTCAGCCTTAGTTGAAGAATGAACTAAGATCAAAGACAACAAAATTTGTTTAGAAACCTCATATTATTTTTTTACCTGTAGACCTAATGAGCATCTGATCCTTACAAGAAACCACTGATCCTGACCCAATCCACTTGATCACTACTACTTGCGGCGCTTTTACTGTCACTGTCATCTTTTAAATCGAACGATGAGATCACTTCCAAGTCGCATTTTTCTAGATCTATTGTCACTATACATGGAACTGTCAGAAACCTAAAAAATAAACAAAAATTTGTTAATAAAATAATTAACAAGTTCAAGTCAATGATCTATCAGAATATCTTACATCTGTGTAGTTTGTAGATTTATATACTTTATCAGATAACCAATATCTTAATTACTTTCTATATCTTCTTATGGTATACCCCAATACCCCCAAACCTCAAGAGTACCAAAAAGTGAATTTTAAATTGTTTTTGAAATAAGCGTAAATATCTTTACCTATTTCTGTCATTGCCACTAAGCCCTCTCACTTTATCTGAAATAGTATTGACACCGGCATATCCAAAACCAGTCCTATCATCAAATAACTTTCTGGTCACATGATCCCTAATAGTGACATCGGGCGCCCTCTATTTTCCAGGTTATCTTCTTCATCTGAAGAATACGACTCGTCCCCAGTTGTTCCGGTGGATCCTACCCGTTTATGCTTGGTATTTTTGGTTGAGAATTTTAAGCCAGTCGACATTTTTGGGAATTAGTTAGGGGAAGGCTGCTTTATCTGAAAATAATTAAAATATGTCAGTATTGTGAAGCTTTTTAGTATTAATTTAAATATGTTACGGAGTTCTCTCGATGAATTTCTGTAAAAAAAAATACTTCTCTTTAAAACAGTTTTGCACTATTTAAAACTAAATATATACCGGACATTTTATAATATATTATGCAAAGTGCAAGTAAACACCTTCCAAAAAACCATAAAAATCTGACTAATAATTAAAAACCATTTTTATATTTCCGTGAGAATGCGAACAAACCAATTTCTTAGTTGTTAACTATTAAAGCTGTTTAAAATTCTTTGTCCAGTCGGTGTGTTATTATTAATTAACAAATTATTGTTATTTATGTAATTGTTTATTTAATAGTTAGTGTTGCATGGGAAAATTTTTTTAGTGGTTGCCACTACTGTTTTCTCATTAGTAAAAAATGGCGTAATTTTTTTAAGCTTACATCGTCGTATTATGTAGACCTACCATAGATGTGAAGTTTAATATAAGGAGAGTGAATTAATTTTGGGGATTTCTTGAGTAACTTGTATTATATCGCATCGGGGCACACTATTTCTCTATTCATGGTAAAGCACCATCATTAGAATTTAATTTGTAGTATATGTTATTACGCCGAAGTGTAAACAACATATTTTTTTGAGCACTAAATATGTCGAATTACGTGCCAACGAAACACCGTTTGCGGGAAGCGTTACTTTTCTTGTTTTAATTAGAAGAAAAGCGCTGCTGAAAATCGTCGATTGCTGTCGAAAACTTATGGTATTATAGTCCATTGATGAAAAACATGTGAGTAGTGGTTTTGACCCCCTTTAAAAGTGGTAATTTCGACACTTAAGACAAAGAACGTCCAGGCCAGCTAGTTTAAAGATGAAGAATTGGAGGCATTACTCGATGAAGACCCACGCCAAATGAAAAAAAAAGAACTTGCATAATCATTAGGAGTTGATCCTACAACCATTTCCAATCAATTACATGCACTGGGAATGATTCAAAAGCAAGGAAATTGGGTACCATACGAAATTGAATCCCAGAGACGTTGAAAGGCTATGTTTCATCTGTAAACAACGGCACAATCGGAAAGGTTTCTTACACCGTAGCGTAACTGGTAAAATGGGTACGTTACAATAATCCAAAGAACAAAAAATCATGGGTAAAGTCCGGTGAACCATCAACATCCTCGCCAAAGCCAAATATTCATGGCTCCAAGCTTATGCTGTGCATCTGGTGGGATCAGCTGAGTGTAGTGTATTATGAGTTGCTCCAATCCAACGAAACTATTACTGGAGAACGTCACCAATAACAATTGATGCAAATGAGCCGAGCATTGCAGGAAAAATGATTGCAATATGCCAAAAGACACGACAGTGATTTTTCAACATAACAACATGAGGCCACATATTGCAAAACCCGTCAAGGAAACGCTAGAAGCGCTTAGATGGGATATCCCACCTCACCCACCGTACTCACCAATATTGCTCCTTCTGATTATCACTTGTTCCGATCGATGACGCACGGCGTGTTTTGAACAGCGCTTCCATTCTTATGAGGATACCAAAAAATGGGTCGATTCGTGGATAGCCTCAAAAGATGAATTGTTTTTCAACGTGGTATTCCACGTTGCTGCCACAAAGATGGGAGAAAGTAGTGGCTAGCGATGGACAATACTTTGAATAATCAATTTATAACCATTTTTTTACAATAAAGCAATATTTTTACCGTAAAATCCCACAAAATTAATTCACACACCCAATAATAGCTACGCTAAACATTTTTTTTTAAATAATTAAAGATTTTAAGTGTGGCCCTGAAAAATTTGCAGCATACTTTAAAAGGTCATTGAACTTCAAATTATCGATACTGTTAAGGTAGGTTACTTTTACTTTTTGAATAAAAATCCTTAACAGTATGGTTTTAGTGTAGGTATAGGCTTGCCAGAGAAATAAGATAATAGAAAAAGGCAAAATAATACTACGATTTCATGAATACGACAGCAACTATATCGTGACATGTTAACGGTATGCTATAATTTTAGTAAAATATCTTTGGTAAAGAGTAGTCACAGGGTGACACAGGTCGACACCTGGAATTTTGCCATGGCGATGACACATAGTGTGCACACGAGCATTGTCTTGATGAAAGAGTATTGTGTTCTTCGCCAAATGCGGACGTTTTTCTTTTACAGCATAGTTGAAAGGATCCAGTAAGTTGACATAATACTCTCTCCATTAATCGTTTTTTTGCCCTTTTTCAAGGAAATCGACGTGGACTATCCCAAAACACTGTGTCGCCTTGGCCTTTTTTGGCGCCGATTCGCCAAGGAAAACCTACTGTTTGGACTGTTCTTTAGTCTCTGGTGTGCTGTGATGAATCCCTATTTCGTCAATAGTTATGAATCGATACCAATCCGATTGCGCTTTAATATCACGAAGTTTTGAAGTTGACACACGTGTGTGTTTATTGTCAATTATGAGCAATCGCGGTACCCATCTTGCAGAAAGCTTTCTCATATCCAGATGAGTTGTTAAAATGTTCTGCACCCGTTCAGTTGGGATGCCCACAGTATCAGCAATCTCACACTTTCACTCTCCGATCATTTATCCACTATATTGTGGATTTCTTCAATCATTTCTAATGTGGTGACTTCATTTGGATAACCTGAATGTTCTTCATCAAAAATGCTTGTACGGCCGCGTTTGAATTCAGTTGGCCAATATTTTATGGTCGATAACGAAGCTGCAGAGACCTCATAAACTTTCAAGTCCATCTCACTCATTGTTCGTCAATTAATGGCTCGAAATCAGGTCTGTGCGTATTCACCTGATTTAGCACCTTGTAACTTTTCATTACTATCGAAAATTAAAGTAAGATTAAAAGGATGCTCTTTTGAGGCCCTAGAATGGAATTTTTAAAGTGCAGGTTCGAAAAATTAATTACAGCTCTGTGGAAATATTCCAGCTTAGAAAGATCTTTTAATCTCAAAAAAAGATAAAAATAATCTAATTGTTAGGTTTTTTCCATATTATATTTGAATTGAGGGATGCTATGTTAATTATTACTTAGTTTTATATGTTTCAATGATCCTCTGCGTATCCACGTTTAATAATACGTATGCATGTATAATTTTTTTTAAATGCGGCTAAAACATAGCGAAACGGAATTTTAAACGAAAGAATGATAATGAGGCATTGTATTTAATTCCCATGAATAAATTTTAATGAATGTTTTTTTTTTAAATGTAACAATGCGAAATAAACGCTTTGGTGTAGTTTCTTTTTCTTTGTTATGTGTGCATACCGTTAATATTTTATTATACGATATATAGGTCGTTATCATTTTCTTACGTAGATCCATAATGATCCATGATAAGCGAGAACGTGATGGCGTAAGGAGCAAAGGGCACTAAAAAATTATTTACTTGAATATCACTATTATTAAAAAGGCAAAGAGGGGAGATCTGTTGTATATACTGAAGAGTTAAAATAAAAACTACGCAGCAACATTATTCAGCGACCAATGTATATCAAAGTCCGTTAAAAACATGGAAACTACAGTCTGTCAAGTAAGAACGTGTCCGCGATGCGATTCAACAAAAAAATCAATAAAGGGAACCTTTGCACTACGACGCATTTTAGTGAAAGTATCGGTCGATTCCGAACTTTCGTCGAAATCAAGTAACACTTGTTTGCGCATCAGTTCGAGACAGTCTTTCTTTGTTTCCATCTAAAGAAGCCTAAATGACACATTCCTCGACCGCTAAATATATAAGTCGGTATCGTTTGTGAAGAAGTGGGAAAATCGTTTTAACGAGACGAAAAATGTCGACGACTTGCCAAAACGAGGCTTGGTAGGCAAAATCACTCCGAAAGTCGAGAAACCTCTGCTGGGCAAAAATTAGATCGCCAAGCGGCTCGCTTAGGCCCACAATAAGATACTAGAGTGGCCCTTACAATCGCCGGACGCCAACTCTATTGAAAGCATTTGGTTCCTTGTAAAGAGAAAGCCCAGAGGAACGACTCTGAGGACTTTGACTCAGTTGTCTCGCGAGACTAGAAAAATTTAGAGATTATTACAGAAAATCTCGTCGACAGCATAACTCGAAGATGCCAGGAAGCGACTAAATAACTTACTAAGGTAATTACGCCGATGTTAGCACATCAAAGAATACATTGATGGCAAAAAATGTTCTGAAAACACATTTTTTCAAGAATACGAGCGATCACGTCCTTACTTGACAGACTGTATCACGGAATCAACAACTCTTCTGAAGCATCAAGGCAAGGCATCATAACGAAATAAAAATATGGAGAATGGTAAACGAGTAAATAATCTCGACATGTACAGAGAAGTTTTAAACCAACTCGATGTTGTTCAACAACTCACCCATCTGTTTAAGTTTAACGTTATCTACACCTTCAGTTCAAAAAAAATCTGCAAATACTCCTGAGGGAATAAGAAAATTAGAATCTCGTTGAACCAAAAGTACTGAACTCAATGAAGAGTATGTTGAGAAATAAACTTTTGTTTTCGCATATAAATTTTACTGACCAGACAATTACAAAACTTTTTAATGCACCCTCGTATATTGACAGGAGCTTGATAATGCCTACAAAAACTGAAACTCTACACGAGCCAGATCGAAAATAATATTCTTGGCTCTGAAATATTAGAAACTGGTGTGCTATAACAAACGTAGAGACGATAATCAAATTGAGGAGGGCACCCTCAGATTATGATAAATGATGAAGACTGAGATGGATAAGCCACCTACATGCGATGTAGTACATCGCACCCGAAGAAGAAAACATGATAAAGAGATGATCCGAACAATTTGGTGGAAAGAATAATTTGGCAAAAAGCAGATTGATGGCGACGAGAGTTTGAAGAGCGACAATTTGGTGGACAGAACAATTTTTCCGACGACAGTTTAATAAAGAGAAAAAATTTGGAAAACAAAATTATGATATCTTTTACATATTACACATTTTTAAAACTTTTCCGTCTTTGTTTATTTTTATCTCTATAAGATAAAAATTATTTTGATGTAGAGTGACCTAAATATTATGAAGAACGAATGTAACACCAAGAATTTACTTTTAAATATAATAAATGTTTCACTATGACATTTACGAATAACTTGTTGTCTCATTAACTTTAATTATCATCTTGCTAACACAGTAATAACGAGATGTGACTTTATTAAGGTTCTTGCTTTCTTTTTGTTTTCATGTTAACAGGGCGTGTAGGGAAGAGAAATTCAAGTAATTTTGCAATTATTTAAAACATTACAAACACTCTATATTGCTCCTATATTCCACTTGCTCGCCACTTCTATTAATCTGTTAATTAAAATATATTTTATATGGCATATTTTATTATTAATGTATATGACTCTGTGAAACAATAAATATTATTTTTATTATTATTAAATACACTCCCCTTATTTTCGGCAAACCATACTGCTGTTTAAAATTTGTTCTTCTATAATATACGAGGCATGTTTTTTAAGTAAGTACCGTTTTGCGATTCCGCCGCCGCAGCGATACGGTCGGCGTTCCGCGCATGCGCGCTGGTAACCTACATCTCATGTCTACGCACTGACGCCATTACAGTCTGATTCTTCATTGTATACGTTGTTTACTGAGTGTTTAAGATGCCTCCGACAATCGTGAGTCCCGCCGATTGTGAAGTACGGGCTGTTATACGATTTCTTAGTGCTAAAGGCGTAAAACCGATCGATATTCATCGTGAGATCTGTGAAGTTTACGGACAAAACATTATGAGTGATGGAATGGTAAGGAAATGGGTGAGAGCATTTAAAGATGGCCGCACAAATGTGCATGATGAAGAACGGAGTAGGGGCGTCCTTCGGTCGTTAATGAAGATTTGGTGCAGAAAGTGGACGAAAAGGTGAGAGAAAACAGACGCTTTACAATTTCATCATTGTGCGACTGCTTTCCTCAATATTCAAAACATTTGTGATACAGTGGTTAACAAGTCAGGCGGCAGAATTTTATGAGGAGGGTATTCAAAAACTGGTGCCACGTTATGACAAGTGCCTCAATATTCACGGAAATTATGTAGAAAAGTAGATTAAGGTACAGGCTTTCATGTAAAAATAAAATTATAGCGATATCTTTGCACGTCTTTTTTTAATTCCAAAACGGTACTTACTTAAAAAACATGCCTCGTATATAAAATGCAACGTCTCTCTGTCTGTCTGTCCGTTAGTGTGCTTATCACTGGAGAACCACTTATCCGATTTACGTTTTTTTTTTAAACCATACATACGTTCTCTGGTCAGGTATACATAAACATATATAAACTGCAACGTCTCTCTGTCTGTTTGTCCGTTAGTGCGCTTATCACTCGAGAACCACTTATCCGATTGACGTGTTTTTTTTTTTTCAATTCATACGTTTGTTCTCTGGCCAGGTTATCTATAATCTTCTATAATATATATAAAATGCAACGTCTCTTTGTCGTCTGTCTGTCTGTCTGTCCGTTAGTGCGCTTATCGCTAGAGGACCACTTTTCCGCTTACGTGCTTTTTTTTTTAAACATACATATGTTCTCTAGCCAGGTTATCTATAATATATATAAAATGCAATGTCTCTCTGTCTGTTAGTGCGTTTATCAGTCGAGAACCACTTATCCAATTTACGTGCTTTTTTTAAAAACATTCATATGTTCTCTGGCTAGGTTTATAGGATATATGTTATTACGTTAGGTAACATAAGGAATAAGCAGTGACGATAATAGTGAATCAAGTCGGAAAAAAAATGTTTGACGCTAGCGCGTTCTCTTGCAATACACTGCCTAAACAATTGAATATGGAACAATATCATGTAGCAAAGAATATCTATAATATACATAAAATGAAACGTCTCTCTGTCTGTTTGTCCGTTAATGCGCTTATCACTCGAGAACCACTTATCCGATTGACGTGTTTTTTTTTCAATTCATACGTTTATTCTCTGGCCAGGTTATCTATAATCTTCTATAATATATATAAAATGCAACGTCTCCTTTGTCGTATGTCTGTCTGTCTGTCCGTTAGTGTGCGTATCACTCGAAGACCACTTATCCGATTTTCCAGCTTTTTTGTTAAAACATGCATATGTTCTCTAGACAGGTTATAGGATATATTTCATTACGTTAGATAACATAAGGAATAAACAGTGACAAAAATAGTGAATCAAATCGAAAAAAAAATTGCCGCTAGCGCGTTCACTTGCAATACGCTGCCTTAACCATTAAATATGGAACAATATCATGTAGCAAAGAATATAATATATGTAAAATACAATGTCTCTCTGTCTATCTGTTTGTCCGTTAGTGTGCTTATCACTCGAGAACCACTTATCCGATTTATGTTTTTATGTTTTTTTTTAAATTCATACATATGTTCTCTGGCCAGGTTATATAATAATAATAATTAAATATAATATATAATAAAACGTAACGTCCTCTCTGTCTGTCTGTTTGTAAGTGCGCTTATGACTCGAGAACCACTTATCCGATTTACGTGTTTTTTTTTTAATTCATTCATATGTTCCCTGGCCAGATTATCGGATATATTTTATTATGTTAGGTAATATAAGGAATGAGC
Organism: Pachyrhynchus sulphureomaculatus; assembly: GCA_019049505.1. NCBI lineage: Eukaryota > Metazoa > Arthropoda > Insecta > Coleoptera > Curculionidae > Pachyrhynchus > Pachyrhynchus sulphureomaculatus. The sequence goes on from CM032449.1 coordinate 39,857,430, forward strand.
AGTAACGGTAATAGCGAATCTAGTCCACGCGAGCGCAGCCGCGGGCACGGCTAGTAAAATATATATATATATATATATATATTATATATATATATATATATATATATATATATATATATATATATATATGTGTGTGTGTGTGTGTGTGTGTGTGTATGTATTTGGAAAGTTACATCCGGTTAGTTCAGTATCAATACCGTAAAAGTACGATTCAAAACACAGGATCAAAAGAAACACCTGAAATAGATAGGCGGTGAATCGCTGCTCGAAAGTGTACGAATTTTACTTGATAAGTGTACGAATTTTACTTGATAAGTGGCTAATGCAAGCAACAATCCCAGATAACTGACAAAAGGCAGGAATTATCTTATTGTACAAAAAAGGGAATCGAGATAACATAGAAAATTATCGATCCATCAGCCCTTCGAACAAACGGGATTCAGGAAGAGTTATCGTACCGTCGACCATCTTCAGACACTTCGTACTCTCATCGAAAAGTGTAAAGAATACAATATATCTATATAATCGTGGCCTTCGTTGACTACCGTCAGGCTATTGATTTGATAGAAACTTGAGCAATACTAAAAGCTATGGATAATGCAAGGATATACTCTCAGTTAGCTTCGAGCGGCAGCAGCAGCAAGATCACAATATCGAGTAGCAGCAGCAGCGGGAGCACTTGAAAATGCCCGATGAGATTTTGCCGAAACGTCGTGCAAATTCATTGTTAAACGAACGGATTGAAACATGAAATTTTAATGTATTATATAAATATATATATATATATATATATATATATATATATATATATATATATATATATATATATGTATATATATATATGTATATACATATATATATATATATATATATATATATATATATATATATATATATATATATATATATATATATATTATATATAATACATATATATATATATATATATATATATATATATATATATATATATAAGTTATGAAAACTAGTTGGGGAACTCGGCAAGAAAGGGCAATTTGTAATTTTTAATTTCAATCTTATAATTATTGATAAAAAACCTATTGTAATTTAAAAGCATTGTTGTTCTAAAGAATCGTAAATTATTAATATTGTTATTATTATTATTATTATAAAGAAATGTCAAAAACAAAATGAAGGTGACTCACATGCAGTATGCAAATTAATCTAACAAGAATGACCATAAATAACAATTGCCATAACAAAGACCAACACTGAAATAAAAACAGCCACTATTCACTAACATATTAATATAAAAATATGGCATTTACAACAAGGATGCCATTAGAAACCTTGGATGCTGAAAAATCAAAATTAATTAACCACCTGCCATCTAAAAAGAGAAGTGACAAGTTTGACAAGGCGCTGACAAAGGACGACCACCTGACAGATGTAAGGGAGCACTCAAAATAAAAGGAAAAAAAAAAAGGTTAAACAACCAGGAAAGAACCGGTTAAGTACAAATTAGGTACTACGTCATATAATGAAATTTTGGTATAAAAGTAAAAGTACCCAATGGGAACGCAAATTTTTCAACGGTATGGAAATTAAATGGCATAGGAGGGAAATGATTTTTCTTCTTCTTGAGAGGAGAATAAAGGGACAGGAAAAGGAGCTGGCAAGTGAGAAGGGTTTTCTTATTACTTGGGAATATACTAAGCAATTTTATTAAAAATTGGAGTGCAATTGTAAAAAGTTTCAGGGGAACCAAGAGAAACATGTACTCAAACAAGGGGGCACCTAGAAGCCAAATATGTAGGAGGAGAGAGCTATAGGCTACCGAAGACGAAAAATTATGACGAGAGTGACGACCTAGAGACATTATGTGGGCAAGAGAGGAGAAAACTATATGTGTTGCTCAAGCCGTCAAGATCAGTTCTTTTATTAATATTATGGGGATTTTCGTTGATATGGCACATCTCAAGAAATTCTCTTTTTAAGAAGGTTTTTTTGGATATGAAGAATTTTTGGTTCTCTGAAATTGAAGAAATGTCCATTATCGACAGAGTGGATCGCCAGTGCACATCTTTGAGGATGACATCTGGTGTTGCTTTTATGTAGTGCGATGCGACGATTGAGAGACTGTGACGTCTGGCCAATATACACAGCGGGACAATTAAGACAGGAAATGAAGTAGACAATGTCTGACATAGAAAGAATGGGTAGAGAGGATTTCAATTTGCTAAAAATACGCTTGTTTTTATGGAAATAATATTTGGCAATCTTAACATTGGGAATGACATGACTATGAACCAATTTTGAAGTAAGACCGGGTATAAAGGGCAAAGATAGTAACGAAAGACCTGTTTCCGTATGGCTGGCAGGGGGGTAAGGCGATTCTTTAGAACAACAATGCTTTTAAATTACAATAGGTTTTTTATCAGTAATTATAAGATTGAAATTAAAAATTACAAATTAATAATTAAAAATTAGACTCAACAATACTAATTCTTCATGCCTAATTTTCTTTATTGGTTGCTTCGTTATCTCTTTTTCAGTTTGTACCCTGATGAAGGTCCCAACCTAGGACCGAAATATTGGCTAAATGAATATAGTGTGAACATCTGTTTATGCCCTTTCTTGCCGAGTTCCCCAACTAGTTTTCATAACTTAGGATTTTGTTAGATACGGCAACTTTTGCTTTCTCTCTCTTTATTTATTATATATATATATATATATATATATATATATATATATATATATATATATATATATATACATATATATATATATATATTTCTTACCCTGGATCTCGAAAATCTTAGACTGCCAATTTAAAATTCAATAAGCGGTGGTAGAGATTTTTCTAAAAAAATCCTTTTACACAATGAAATGTTAAAAGCTCCCCTCCAATAAAAATGTGTTATTTATGACATCCAGAGGAGCATGGAAGCATTGCATCCTCTGCTACGCCGCTGATTAGTATATACTTTAAGTATACGAGTGAGCTAATGTTCATAAAAGGCGAAATTAAAATGAATGTGAAAAAATTTAGTAATTACCCGATGCTTTAGGTAAATAAAATTACTAATCAATAATTAGAAAGGAAATAAAAGGATTTTAAGATTGGTTTGAATATAATTAGTTCGTATATATAGATAAGTAATTTGTGACCATTGATAGGAAGTCAGAATATCAATTTACAGAGAAAGCAGACTCTTATCGCTACTCATTAAAAATAATTAATTTTCAGAAATTCAAATTTATAAATATTTTTAAAAGGTTTCGGTACAATAGTCACTCTAATGAGTTAATTGGTCAAATGTCGCTTATATCAATGTTTTCAAAAGAACTCTTTAAAAATACACTGAAATTGGACTTTTTCAGGCTCCAGAGAAAAAAACGTTAACGTTTAAAAAACCGTTTGTTGTGAGTATTTTTTTTTCAAAGATTAAAGTTTGTCATTGTCAAACTACTTTTTTAAAAGGCAGATCGATTAAAGTACGAGTACTGAAACTACACTGAGGAGCAAAAAAATCGACTCGAACGATTTTGCTTCATTTAACACCGAATTTAATTTTCAAACAGTAGTATTATTTCTGGTATCATTAGACTGCTAATTTTCTACTACTTCGAATAATACCAAAAACATTTAGATTTTATTAAAACGGTTTTACCCAACAGAACCGTTTTTGCTCGCAAAACAACGTACTCGTTGCGCGCTATTCATCCATATAAAAAGACATGCAGCTGCGTTTTCCTATCATTCCTTTATCGGAACTTGAACCGTCAACATCTCTGCTATTACGTCATCGGAAAATAGATACCACCCCGGAAGAAACGGCACAAATCCTTGCCCTATTACAAAAAGGGCATAGTCAACGTGTAGTCGCTGCGCAACTGCACCTGAGCCAGTCAGCTGTCTCCAAAGTCTAGAATCAGGCGGAAGAAGGTGTACCTTGAAGCGTGACGACTGCTTCATTGTCAACACAACCCTAAGAAATAGTCACTTGACCGGCGTTGAGGTCCAGCAGGAGGTCCGACAAGTTCGTGGTCGGACTGTCAGTCATTGGACAGTCAGAAAAAGACTTAAAGAAGCTAACCTAACTCCGAAGAGACCACCTAACAGACCCAAATTGACAGCAGCCCATCGTCAAGCGCGACTCAGATTTGCCCGAGAACATGTCGTTTGTAATAATGGCGCTCCATTTTACTCTTCGATGAGTCCCGAATGTGCCTACATGCTAATGATGAAAGAAGACCAGTCTATAGGAGTCCTATGCTACATTACTGAAACGGTCGCCTACAGAGGAGGTTCTGTCATGGTGTGAGGGGCATCTCACTGGAGGCGAAAACCGATTTGGTTTCCGTAACTGATGAGACTCGTGGCGGTGGATTAACTGCTCACCGATACATCGAGGAGATCCTGCAGGAACACGTCGTTCCTTACGCTTGGTTTATTGGCGATAGCTTCGTGCTAATACATGACAATGCGAGACCACATGCTGCTGCATCGGTGCGGCAATAGGTGGTGGAAGTGAGAATATCCACATTAGACTGGTCTGCGCAGAGTCCTGACCTCAATCCAATCGTGCACATGTGGGATGGCTCAAAAGAAGTCTTCAAGCCAGACAGTGATGAAAAAGCTCACCCACTCCATGAAAAACCGCGTGGAAGCAGTAATAAGGGCTAGGGGGGTGAATAAATCATATTGATTTTGGTTTTTATCAATAAATCTAATTGTTAAACTTAAAATTTGTTTAATTTTTCCTTTCTCTTACGCCTATTTTCAAATCTTGTTCTTCTTGTTTCCCATTTTAATCAGTAAAAAGCATGAGGTATGTTGTGGAATTTAGTTAGAAAGAGAATTCAATGGGCTTTCAAATGATATTAAAATCCGTAAAATATATGAACACTAAATTATAGGATCCGTATTAAATGAAGCCAAATAGTTTGAGTCGATTTTTTTGCTCACCAGTGTAGTTAGAAGATACTCAAAGTTTACTGATCTGACCAACTATTCAACTCATATCACCACGAAGACCAACATTATAACCTACGTGGGACCCTACCCGGTGAAATTTTACACATTTTAGAACATTTTTTTTAAAAAAAAAACCATGTCAATCCCGTTAAGTCTGGTTGTGTGTACAGTACGCTTGAATTAGCCACATGCTAACAAGATAATATTTTTATAATATTTCTTTATTATCTAGCATTTGTCAATATAAATAAAACGATAATCATCAAAGATATCATTACTTTTCTAGACATCAAACATTTCATAAAACGACTTCCAATAAAACCACAAAACTAATTGAACTCATTATTTATGGTTTCTCTTCGCGTTTACTTTAAAAAAGGAAAGTAACATTGAAGCGAACTGAACTGAAAGTAAAGTGCTTCGTAAAATTTTGTTATCGTTTTATTTTAATGATGTTTTAAATTGCGAATCACATAAAATTAAAAACCCAAGACGTATAAATATAATTAATTATTTACGAAACAAATCAACTGCGTGGTTAGTCAAAAAGAATGAAAACCGATGCCCATATAACTAGTGTTCTGTTTGTTCTCCCTTTTACAGTCGGTCAAGCAAGAACATGTCGCACGTTGTTCATTAAAAAATATATTTATTTAAAAAAATTTTATTTCATTCGACAGTAAAGGATTACCATTAAAATGCTAATGATTCAGTCGTTTGTCCAGTCCTACGACGAGATTTTTTACGTATTCTTGGGGCCAAGATTTCCAAATTTTCCGAATTTTGCCGTGACAACTGCTTCACAGTGTACAGGGTGAGTCAACGATGAAGTAAAGTTCATTATCTCATTTGTTTGGGGAATAACAAAAAATTTTTAAATACAATAGTTTTAGGGAATGTTAAGGTGCACAGTTTAAAATATTTTTGAGTATACCGGGTACTTCAAAAAAGTATGGCCAATATATATAAATGGAACATCCTATTTTCTAATTTATTTTTAAATTTTTCGGAAAATTTAAACTTTTTTATTAATAATGTTATATCTCTAAACCTAGTAGTTTTTTCTAATATTTCGAGTACGAGCGTTCTATGCAGATATATGTAAAGAAATTTGAGTTAGATGCTACAGGGTGTTCAAAATAAATTTATACATTTCAACTATTTTAAATTGCAAATTCTCAAATCTTTTAAAGAGCACACCCTGTATATTATTATTTTTTTCTGATAGATTTTACAAAACCCTCCAACTTTTATTAAGTATGTCATATACCTATTTCTAATAGTTTTCGATTTATTTTGAATTTTTCAGTTTTTACCCTTGTTTTTAAAACACTTACACTATTGTGAAAACATAAACAAATAGTTTATAATAATTTTAATATAGCTTAACTTATCTAATGATTAATTATTATGACGTAATAAGTTTTCAAAAATATGTCCGTCTACTTGAATACACATGTTTAGTCGTTTTACTATATTTCCCTTCACTTTCCTTAGCATAAAGGGCGTTATTGTCCTGCACGCATCCCGTATCCAATTTTCCATATTTACTGGTGTTGTAGGGGGATTCACATAAACACGATCTTTAATGTAGCCCCACAAATAGAAGTCTAAAGGTGTTAAGTCACATGATCGAGGGGGGCCACTGAATGAATCCATTCCCACCGATCCATTTTTGTGGCATCGTTTAAAAATTCCCGAACTTCCCGGTGGTAATAAGCAGGAGCTCCGTCTTCTTGAATCCACATTTGTTCCCTTTCAAAGTTATGCGAGAAGTAGCTTCATCAGAAAATATTATTTTGGATAAAAATTTGCTCCATTCATGGCGGTAACAACAAAAGTTTACTCGTTCAAAATCACGGTCTTGAAGTTCTTGGTATAGTTCCATATGAAAGGGATGATACTTGGATTTTCTCATGGTGCGATTAGCCGCGGATTGAGATGTGTCGGATAAATCAGCTGGGCTGCTAACCTGGGGATTATTTTCAACATGAAATAAAATCTCTTCTCCTCATTAGTAGCATTCGGGTTTACTACTTTCCGTTTCGTATACTCAACGCTACCACTACCATCAAACCATTCCATTAAGCACTGAAAAGGTTTTCTAGATGGTATACGTCTATTAGAGCACTTCCCTCCGTAAAGCCTTACTGCCAAAAGACAATTTTTTTCCCGCCTCGCCCAGTATATAAACCACATCAATTAATTTATTTTTAGGAAAATCCATAACTATTACGTTTATACGCCACTTACTACAACAAATTAAACTATTTTTACTTGTCTAATAAACATGTCAAAATTAGACAATGCCTACATTTTTGTTTTGTCTTGGCAACTATGATGTTATAGTGTAAGTGTATTAAAAACAAGGCTAAAAATTGAAAAATTCAAAATAAATCGAAAACTATTAGAAATAGGTATATGACATACTTAATAAAAGTTTTGTAAAATCTATCAGAAAAAATAATAGTATACAGGATGTGTCATTCAAAAAAGTTGCGATTTTTCAATTTAAAATAGTCGAAATGCATAAGTTTATTTTGAACCCCCTGTAGCATCTTTATATATATATATATATATATATATATATATATATATATATATATATATATATATATCTTTTTTCTCATCTCTATAGAACGTCCATCCCAATTATGAGTATTCCACCTTCAGAAACAATGGCGCTACTGGCAATTTTTAGAAAACTGAAAACTAGTATTTTTAAAAAAAATTGAAATATTAGAAAATAGGACATATGTTTATATCGGCCACCCTGTATACTCAAAAATAATTTTAAACTGTGCACCTTAACATTCCTTAAAACTATTGTATTTAATATTTTCGTCATTCCCGGAACAAATGAGGTAATGAACTTTACTCTATCGTTGACTCACCCTGTACATCTTTTCGCTACGATAACCCTTTCCGCTGGCTACAAGTTTTACTCCGATATTTGAAGTCATTATCCTCTTGAGAATCCACTCCTCATTTTCTTCGAGAAACCACCATGTGGCAGTCGGTATTAATGCCTTCTGGTAAATCTGGAGCATTTTTCCAACGTTCAAATTGTATGTTCGTCCTTGTCCGACACTTTTGCTCTCGAACCACGTTTTGGTAGATCATCATTTTTTAACTGAGAGTACCGTTCCGTCTACATGCTAACAAATGCCCTCAACTGTAGACGTCATTTTTGGATCTTGTGGATGATTACGTAGGAACACGCAATGGGAATGATTTTGGCGGCGATTCATAACTCTTGACGAAACATGGATTCATCAGAGCACACCAGAGACCAAAGAATAGTCCAAACAGTGGGTTTTCTGTGGCGAACCGACACACAGTGGGACTACGCCCCACTGTGCCACTTAAATTACCCTACAGGTCAGGAAGTAATCGGAAATATATATATATTTTTTAATTATTCGTATTTTCATGATCAATCAATCTGTCAAGCTAGATTTTAGGTTTTTTTTCCACACTTTTTTTCCGGAATCTACAGAAGAAGTATTAATTTTCATGAAAAAACGGCGTTTTTTTTTCACCGGGAAAATCACGCTATAGATCGTAATTTTCATTTAATCCTGACACATTTTTTTTTTAAATGTTAGCTTTTTTATTGCCAATCGATCGATCGGGTCGGACTTTTGATTTTTCCCCCGTGTTTGTCAAAAATTTGAGAAAAAATGTCCATGTAAGTACGGGTTTTCTGCAAATAGCTATTCATAGATGGTTTTCCTTCCATATTCAGAACAGATTTTTCTCAAAAATCAATTCTTTTAATGGATAATCAATCTACCGACTTCGGATTAACATTAACATTTCTTTGTTAACTTTGTATCTATAAATAATGTTAATCCTTCGTCAGGAGATAAAGTTGTTTTACTTTCATTATATTAAATATCATGCGAATCACTATCAGCTTTATTGTAGCTATCTGAGATACGAGTTTTCTTGACGCAAGCATCTAATAAATCAATCATGGGAATATTACTCAGGACTCCTGACTCTTCTTGGTACAATCATTAACATCCTTAAAAGATTTCACTATCTTAGGACCTGAAGCTGATACATGAAAGTTAAAGAATTCGTTCAACCAGTTCTTTTCTTATAAAACCAATTTTCTGAATAAAACGAATTTTTCCATTTTTTCAAGAAAATCGGTAGGAAAAGACGATTTAATTTGGTTTTGAGGGACTCTTGTGCATGGATTATAATATTATACTCTTTATTCAGATAATCCAGAAGAATACTGTCGTCCTTGGTTTTCGACTTTAAAAGAATGGAAGCGAATTGCTCAGATTTCACCGAGATAGTCATTGTAAAAATATCTAGTAATAAACATGGACAACTTTATAAAAAAGAAATAATTATAAATCTCAGAAAAATTTTGTAGTTACGAATTTGATGATATATATATATATATATATATATATATATATATATATATATATATATATATATATATATTCAAGATTACTGGAAAAGTACAAACAATGAGGATTAAATCTGACAGAAATGAAGACGTTCTAATCTTGCGAAATCAGCATAGAACTGCAGCGAATTTTATGGTATGGAAAATTTCAAAATCTGGGTAAAGATTACCTAATATCAATATCTTCTCATTTCAAACACTTAATCACTACATCTGTAAAACGTAAAGAAATTAAGATATTGCGTAAAATATTAATATAAAATTGTTCAATATTGACTGTAGAATAAAAGTTTATGATTTTTTTTAATACCAAAAAAATAAAAAAATTATATAATAATCTTGAATTAAATAATGCGAATTTCAGCGAATTCAAATTCATTTTTTTTCCCCATTTTTATTGTACAGATCGACTAAGTGAACCGATCGGCTTGAAACTTCCTTTTGTTATAGCAAAAATTCCCTGAACTTTTGGTACAAAAATATTGAACCCAGTGAGCCAAACTGAATTTATTTAAAATTTGAATTGCGCGCCATTTTATGCCGTTTGATTCCAAAATCGATCTTCTTTTTCAAAATTTAGGTTTTGACGCCAGCTTTCCGATTCCGATGGTTTTTTTTTATATTTGTTTATTAATCAAATAACAAGAAATGCGTTTTTTCGGTCATTTTGGCAAAAAAATTGAAATTTTTTTTTCACATCTGGTAAAGAATCGCGAGACCTTTTTAAAAAAATCATTTTCGTTAACGTGAAAATGACCGAAAAAAAGCATTTCTTGTTATTTGATTAATAAACCAATGTAAAATAAAAAAACGGTTAAAATGACTCCAAAAAAAAATGTTAATGGTTTCGGAAAGCTGGGGTCGAGACCTAAATTTTGAAAAAAAAAGATCCATTTTGGACTAAATAGCTTAAAATGGCGGTCAATTCAAATTTCAAATAAGAAATTCAATTGTGCCCACTGAGATGAATATTTTTGAAAAAAAATTTTAGGGTATTTTTGCTATAACAAAAGGCATATTTTCTAAAAGTTTCAAGCCGATCGATTCACTTAGTCGACCTGTACAATAAAATGAAAAAAAAAACCGTTTTGGCCTGTTTTTCCATTTGGTAGGTTATGTACGCACTTGAGTGACATTGAGGATTTGCTGGAAACTTCAAAACGAAGAGTTTGGTTTTTTGACTCGATCCGACTTATATAACCGGAGTTATTCACATTTGATGCTCAAAAACGCGGTTTTTTTCGAGGTCCAAAACTCAGGACAATACTCCTGATGATCCCCAAAGATAATAAAATCATAATATTGCTGTTTCTATACTATACCTATCTCATCATTATTTCGACCTTTTTTTATTTCACTAGATGAAATTCTAACAACTAATATCCTCATTTAACTTGCTGGACGTGATCACAATTATGCGTTGGCATGAACATGGAACATGTATAGCAAAGAGAGCTTCTCAAAAGCTGGGAATATTATTTGATACTAGACAGTTTTAAACCCCACAACAACTTTTAATCCCGTACGAAGCTCAAATTCGACCAAAGTTGGAATAATGCTCCGATATTTAGGACTCTGCTTCCAAACGTACAAGTCATTTATTAGATTCTATTCAGAAGCTAGTGATTCGCAGAATTGAAGACCCAGACCAGCAACTTTACAATACCGAAAAATGAGACCTGACTTTCAATACTTTCATAAAAAAGTGGTCAATTAATGTATCCCGCTTAATTCCTCCCAGAATGGTACAATATAAGTTGTGCTAATACATCACAATCACATTATTAGCTAAATTATATTTAGCTTTTCATATCTCCATTTTCAAGAATTTTTTGTATGGAAAGTTACATTCCCTTGAAACTGATTCTCCATAACTGTATTTTCCACCGAGTACCATAGGCAGCAATTCAAAACAATCGCGAATGGTTTTTACTACACACGCATCGCTCCACTAGCGCGTTAGGGATTTCCTTGCAGCTTGTGTGCCGTGTCCATAAAAAAATATCATATTAATAAATTCCGTGACCTTCAAATAAATTTAATGGGCTTTCCAAGTCAGTGATCATCAAATTTATTTCAACCACTTTTAATAATAATTTAATTAATTATGAATTAAAATAACTTTAAATGTTTGTCTGAATCGTTAAATTATTTTGAAAACCACCAAACAGGGATTCCGCAAAAATCGATCGACCATAGATGCCATTTTTATAGTGAGGCAGATAATGGAAAAAGCTAAAGAATTTAACAAACCTATACATATATATCAAGGATTTTCTACAGCTAACGCTGTCTTCCTTCTCTCAGCCTTTGATTCCATGCGTTTCTATCTTCCCAATCTCCATCTGTTAGACCCCTGTCCTCCATAGCCTCGTCCACATCGCCTCTCCACGATCGTCTGGATCTTCCTCTTTTTCTTCTCCCTATAGAGCTCCACTCCGTTATTTTCTTTATCCACTTATTATCTTCGCTCCGTCTTCTGTGTTCATACCATTTTAATCGTTTTTCTTCAATGGTGTTTATTGCGTCCTCTTTGATGTTCATTCTGCTTCTTATTTCGTCATTTGGTATTCTCCTCATACGTGTATCTTCTCCAACACTTCATCTCTACCTCGTTAATTTTCGATTTATTTCTTTTGTTGATCGTCCATGTTTCTGATCCGTATGTCATTATGCTTTGTATTATCGATTTGTATATACGTGTTTTGTTTCTCCTTGTAATGTATTTGTCCCACAGGATCGAATTTAATTGTCTTATGCATATCCACGTTTGCCCTAATCTAGCTTTGACCTCTTCTTCTGATGTTGCGTTTTTTGAAATGATGGTTCCTAAATATTTAAATCTATCGGTTCCTTTGATTATTGTTTTATTATTGACTTCTAGATTTTCTACATTTCCCTCCTTTGTTGTTATCTATTCAGTTTTATCAAAGTTTATTGCTAATCTTGCTTTAGTGTATTTTTTTTCAGTTTTCTTACGATATAACTGAGGTCTTCCTCATCTTGCGCTATGATTACTTGGTCGTCTGCGAAACTTAAGATTATATAAGTAACCTTCTCGTATTGGGACTCCCATTCCACTACATTTTTGCTTCCATTTTTTTAACGAGGTATATTTTGAATAGTGTTGAGGATGTAGAGCATCCTTGTAGTAGGCCTTTTGATGTTTGGAGTCTCTTTCCTATTTTATGTCCTATTTTTATGTTCACTGTGTTGTTGAGAGCTTTTACTGCGTATATTAGTTCTTTGTCAATGCCTATTTTTCTTTCATTGCGTTCCATAATCTTTATCTTGGTATTGAGGCCTATCTCTTATGTCTATGAAGGTTAGATGAACTTCTCTATTCTTTGCAAGTTTTTTTTCCATTGTTTATTCTATACTGTATTTTATATATATATATATATATATTTATATATATATATATATATATATATATATATATATATATATATATATGTGATCTATACATGATTTTCCGACCGTAAAGCCTGCTTGATCTTCTTCAATTTTTCCTTTTATATTTTCCTCTATAATATTTTTAATAATTTTTCCATATAAACGCCCCATACTCGATATTATGCTTAGGCCTCTATGGTTTGTGCATTTTCTGCGGTCTCCCTTTTTAAATATAGATACTATATAGGCTTTTGACCATTCCTCGGGTATTTTTTCTCCATTTATCGCTCTGTGGAACATGTTTCTCAGCATTCGATGTAATTTATTAGACCCGTACTTAATCATTTCGTTTACCACACCTCCAGGCCCTGCAGAGTTATTATTTTTGAGTATTTTTACTGTCTTCTTTACTTCTTCATAGCTTACTTTTATTTCTTTTTTTTCCTTATTCAATTCTTCTTCACTGTTCTCTTCTTGGAAGTCTGTCTACTGTTAGCAATTTTTTATAATATTCTTCCCACTCGCTTTCTGGGATATACTCTATATACGTGTCTTCTCTCTATTGTTGGTCCTTAATGCTTTAATTCTTCTCCATGACTCTGTGCTTCTAGTTCCTCCTATATATTGTTGAACATGTTCGCACGCTTTTTTCCCATCTCTCGTTCTTTTCGTTGTTTATCATATTAACAAACCTGCATATATGTTTTTCGTAGACATGACTCAAGCCTTCGACAGAGTGCAATTAACAGATTTTATAAAAATATTAGAAGAAAAGCAGACAAACCAGAAGCTAATAAAAATCATACACGACATTAAAACAGAACGTAGAACAAATATAAAAGTGGGACATCTACTGAGCAAGAAAGTAAAAATAAACGTCGGAATAAGACCAGACGATTCACTTAGTCCCTTTATCTTCAACCGCGTCATGAATAGAATCTTCCAAAAATTAGGGGATACAAAATGAGCAACACACACTTACACACAATTCGCTGCTCCAATGATGCAGTCCTCAACTCCGATTCTGAGGACAACCTTCAGAAAATCTTTCATGCCTTAAATTTGAAAGCGAGAAAACTTAAGATGATTATTAACACAACTAAGACAAAATGTATGACAGCTTCAAAAGAATTATTAAGATACAAGCTGGAGATCCAAGGAAGTATTATTGAATAGGTTAATAATTGGGAATAATGATAAGAAGCTACGGAGACTTAAACAGGGAAGTAAAATAACAGTCTATGAATGCATCACTAATAGCAAGTGGCTTGACGGATGTAGTATAGAAAAATAAATCCCTCACAGTGGAAAGCAAAATAAGAATATACAAGACAACGGTGAGACCGATCCTCACATATGCTGTAAAAACAAGAGCTGATACATATAAAACAGCATAAATGCTGAGGACAACAGAAATGAAGGTGATTAGGGATATACATGGAAAAACTATCCACGATAAAATCCGTAATAAAGATCTACAAGAACTAAGTAAGATCCAAATGGACCAAAACTAGAAGAAAACAATGAAATAAACACGTAGATCACAGATGAACAACAACAGACTGGTAAAAAGTGCCAAACTCAATAAACTTTGCGGTAGAAGAACTAGGACAGACCTCCGAAAAGGTGGAAGGAATGCTGGATGTCCACATCGAAAGAGACCTAATGGGGATAAAACAGGCAGTATGCCTACTAATATTACACACCGTATAAGAAAGAAGAAGAAGAAGAAAACCATCAAATGTTTGATTACTTTTATATTTGTTAAATGAACCATCAAATGTTTCTCAAATGTGTTGTTTCGATAAAATGTATACGATTGTCAAAGCCATAAAATGTCGCAAGCTTGCTTTCATTGCTAAGCAATAAATATTGTGCCCATAATATTAAATATTCTTTTAACCCTTTACAAACCCCGACAGGCTAATCATAAGAATCCATTAGAGGATCGTGCGGTTTTAAAATTGGGGAATGCTTGAGATTACCAAAACTCACAATTCCTTTACAAAGTGAAGAGATTCATAAAATTCCTTGTTTTCGTAGTATGGTATATGTGGGAGATACAAGAAGATCAGTGTTTATTAGAATTAACGAACATGAAAGATGAATAAAAAAGAAACAAATTGCTGTAGCTGTAGATTTTATAACACACACTATCAGTATGAGAGAAATCTTGCTTCAGCCTCCATTTTTAGTATTTCGTACGGAACACTTGTAAGATCACTTCGGTATCTGTCCGTCTATCTGTCCGTCCGTCTGTCACACCTAATTTTCTCCGAAACGATTTGACATAGAAACTTGAAATTTGGCCCTAATATAGGAACTGATGGCCTCATCAGAACCGTGTAGTTTTGAAAGTTAAATTTTGATTTAAGGGGTTAGTTTTGGGGAGTGAAAACGGAAGTGAAAAAAATAATTTTTTACCAGGTCAACGAGTGGAGTGTCAAATGAAAGCTATATAATAATATATAATGTAATACTTGCGCACAATTCTCTTCGTATCATTTTTCAGAAAGTGCGAAACCCCCACCTTATCTCGAGAAGTACGGGTCAAAAAGTTTTGAAAAAGTTCTGGAATATTCTCTACAGGGTGTAGATTGAACAAAAATTATCACGAGTGCATTAACTTTAGTAATTTATCTGGTATATAAAAAAAAATTCAAGATCATTAGTTTTCACTAAAGATCGGAAAAAACTTTGTCGAAAACTCATTTGGGGCATGATTTGTGAAGTCACTGATCATTTTATACCTCCATAACAATTTTTTTTATTTTAAAAGCAATCAACGTACACTAATTGCGCAAGTCCAACTTGCACTTGACCGGTTATTTGTTCTGTAAACGAAAGATTAGGAAATCAATCGAAATTGCGTTACAACTGATTATTTTAACATATGTCACAGTTTAGTGAACAACAGTCAGGTATATTCATAGGCGACACGTCGAAAAAGCACTCCACTTTAATACAGTCTAATCCCAAGATATCATTTCAAATCTAACCGAAGCCGTAATGGCTTCCGTCTTAAATTATCTGAAGTGCATTTCATATGTCTATAAATTCCTTGATCCTAATTATAGAGGAACCTGAAAGATGCGCTCTGATTCGTCTATTCGTAAACGTACCATTTATAACCTTCTCAGATAAAAATCTTTCTTAGAGATGTTTCTCTAATTAATTTATAATTTAAGTTCATGCTTTAAAATGCAGTTTACTTTAATATCTTGCATTTAAGTTATTTTAAATTAGAAGGAAATGATTAATTTTAATGTAAGGAAACAATTAAGAACGCTAATGATTACGTATTAATTCAGGAGAAACGGAATCTATGGTACGTGGGCGGTCTGTAAAGTTCTAGGCCTAATAATGAAAGAAAACTTTTTTTTGAAGTGAAACATGTTTTATTTTCAATATATTCTCCTAAAACTTCGATATATTTATTCCAACGTTTTCGGTACCATCATTAAAGTGTGATTCCGGAAGGTCTGCAAAATATCCATTCACGGCTGTAACAGCTTCGTCATTTGATGTAAAACGCTTTCCAGTCAGGAATTTTCAGGTTTGGAAACAGATAACAGTCGGAGGGAGCCAAATCTGGTGAATACGGTGGATGTTCAAGCAATTCGTACTTTATTTCGTTGAATTTTCCCATCGTCAAAACACTTGTGTGAACACATGCAATGTCTTGATGATAAATGATTCTTTTCTTCTTTTCTCACGAATTTTTGCATCTACATGATCCAGAAGATTACAGTAATATTCAGAATTAATTGTTTTACCTTTCTGAAGATAATCGATCAACAAAACACCTTTGTAATCCCAAAAAACTGTTGCCATAACCTTCCCTACTGATGGAACCGTCTTTGCCTTCTGTGGTGCACTTCCACCGGCTTCAATCCGTTGTTTCGGCCGGTCTTTTCGCTCTGGTTAATAATGGTGGATCCAAGTTACATTAACTGTTATGAAACGACGCTTGAAATCCATTTTATTTTGCATAAAACGATCGAAACACGCTTGAGAAATACGCATTCGAATGCGTTTTTGGTCAATTGTCAGCAAATGCAGCACCCATCTTGCACAAGGCCATTTCATATGTCATTCTTCATGCAAAATATTTAAAATTCGTTCTTTTGAGATGCCTATGGTCTCAGCTATTTTACGCACGTCGATAATCTAACATCATATCATTGACTTGGGATGATCTTCACATGGATCATCTTCAAGGCTTTTACGACCTGATTTAAAAAGAGCAGCCCATTTTTTCACCGTGGAAAGCGAAGGTGATGCATCATTATACACTTTTAACAATTTCGGATGAATTTATGTTAATGTTAAACCATCCGAAACAACTACACGATATTCAATTTTTTCCGTTTTATATATATATATATATATATATATATATATATATATATATATATATATATATATATATATATATATATATATATATAAGTTGGATTGAATTCTTTCTTGAACCTTGGAATATTGAATATATATTTTTTCAATTTCTTGGGCTTTATGGTTCTTTTGTTTTAAGGATAGAGAAATTACATCATGTTCTAGTTAGAATTTATTGAAAACGTTTCGCCCGATTTTCAGGCTTCTTCAGTTCATCTAAAAATTGAAATTTTCTGTTTTGGATATTCAATAGGACGCACAAATTTTTTTTTTTTTTTTTTAATTATGAATATATAAAATTCTTAAACTTATAATACAATGTAGAAGGTGAAAATAATAATAAAAATACACTCAAAATATATATGAAAACTTACATGTGTGGGTTGAAACGAAGACACACTTAACATTCTTTAAAAGGTGTTACTAAGACGGTCACATTTTTTAAAATAACTTTAGATTTGTATTGGGAACGAAAGTCATCCTTTGGTTTGTCTAAGTGTTTTTTTATTTATTATCTGCTATTGAGTTACTATGAGAAGAGTCCGAAATAAATATGACTCAGACCCCTGTCGTTTATATTGTTTTTCTCTTTATTAATACAGATCATTTCATGCATTGATCTTTTAAAATAATTTGACTCTTTTTTTAGGATTTTTGTATTTTTAAAATCAAACGAGTGTTTGGTTTGTTTAACGTGTTTTGATAGAGCTGTTGGGTTATTCTTATCATACTTAAGGCCATTCAGTCTAGTTTCTAGATGTTGTTTAGTCATGCCGATATAACAGCCGTTGCAGTTTTGACATGGAATAGAATATATCAGGTTTGATTGTTTCAGTAGGGGTGTTTTGGATTTTAGGGGGGTAAAAAGGTGTTTTAATGAGTTATGCGTTTTGTGGCAAACAGTTAAATTATGTTTTTTGAGGACTGCTTTAATTTTTTCTGAAAGTCCTTGAATATATGACATGGATATGTATGTTGTAGCTGTTCTTTGTTTTGGTTATATAGCCAGCACAGAATATGCAATTCAAACATTGAATAACGATACAAAAAATACAGTCAGATCACAAGTAGTAAACATTTTGACAAACCATAAAAATAAAATCAAAAACAACATTAATGCAAAAACTAACATAACTCAACGCAATATTAATAATAAAATACACAAAGTAAAAAAGTTTTTAAAAAATAATCCTCAAATTACGATCTTAACTCCGGACAGAAGCAACAAAACTGTTATTCTTAACACAATCGACTACGAATCAAAAATGTTAGAATTATTAAATGATGAAAGTACTTATAAGAAAATACAAAACAACCCCACAAATACCTATCAAACTTTAAATAACAATTTAGTTAAAACCTGGTACAACAAAGACTACATCAGTAAGGAAACATATAACACTCTTATCATTCACAATGCAGAACCTCCCAAAATATACGGCCTTTCCAAATTGCACAAGCCCAACATCCCACTAAGACCGATAGTTTCTAGTATACAGTCCCCTTTCTACAATATCTCCAAATTCCTCTCAAATATTCTTTCTAAAGTCACTGGAAAAAATGTTTTTTATATAAAAAACTCTTTCGAGTTTAAAAATTTCATAGATAGTATACACATGCCCAATGAAAGTAAACTCATATCCCTCGATGTCATGTCCTTATATACAAACTTACCCGTAAACCTTATAATCACCGCAATAACAAATAAATGGGACCAAATTAAAAAACACACCTGCCTACCACAAGAAGATTTCATAAATGCCATAAATATAATCTTTAAAAACAATTTCTTTCAGTACCAGAACTCATTCTACCTTCAAATGGAAGGTTGTGCAATGGGGGCTCCTATTTCTGCTACCCTTGCCCAACTGGCATTGGAATATTTGGAGGAAAATGTTATTGACAGCTTAAGCAACAAACCTATTTTCTTCAAAAGATACGTAGATGATTGTATTCTAGCACTAAAAGAAGACCAAATAGAAAACACAGTTAAAGCCTTCAACCAATTCAACAAAAAATTACAATTCACCATCGAAACAGAACAAAACAACGCCATAAATTTCCTAGATCTAACTCTAATAAGAGAAAAAAAAACAAAATAAATAGCAAATGGTACACAAAACCAACAAGTTCTGGAAAATATCTAAACTACCATTCACACCATCCTTTAAATTTTAAGAAAAATACCGTCATAAATTTAATTGACAGAGGCTTAAAACTAACAAGTCCTAAATATAGAGCAGAAATAATAGAAAAAATAAAAACTACCTTAACCAACAACAATTATCCGGTTAAGCTAATTAACAAAATTTTAAAAACCAGAACTCACAAATTATATAATACTCTAGATAAACAACCAAAACAAAGAACAGCTACAACATACATATCCATGCCATATATTCAAGGACTTTCAGAAAAAATTAAAGCAGTCCTCAAAAAACATAATTTAACTGTTTGCCACAAAACGCATAACTCATTAAAACACCTTTTTACCCCCCTAAAATCCAAAACACCCCTACTGAAACAATCAAACCTGATATATTCTATTCCATGTCAAAACTGCAACGCTGTTATATCGGCATGACTAAACAACATCTAGAAACTAGACTGAATGGCCATAAGTATGATAAGAATAACCCAACAGCTCTATCAAAACACGTTAAACAAACCAAACACTCGTTTGATTTTAAAAATACAAAAATCCTAAAAAAAGAGTCAAATTATTTTAAAAGATCAATGCATGAAATGATCTGTATTAATAAAGAGAAAAACAATATAAACGACAAAAGCGACGTTAGGGGTCTGAGTCATATTTATTTCGGACTCTTCTCATAGTAACTCAATAGCAGATAATAAATAAAAAAACACTTAGACAAACCAAAGGATGACTTTCGTTCCCAATACAAATCTAAAGTTATTTTAAAAAATGTGACCGTCTTAGTAACACCTTTTAAAGAATGTTAAGTGTGTCTTCGTTTCAACCCACACATGTAAGTTTTCATATATATTTTGAGTGTATTTTTATTATTATTTTCACCTTCTACATTGTATTATAAGTTTAAGAATTTTATATATTCATAATTAAAAAAAAAAAAAAAATTTGTGCGTCCTATTGAATATCCAAAACAGAAAATTTCAATTTTTAGATGAACTGAAGAAGCCTGAAAATCGGGCGAAACGTTTTCAATAAATTCTAACTAGAACATGATGTAATTTCTCTATCCTTAAAACAAAAGAACCATAAAGCCCAAGAAATTGAAAAAATATATATATATATATATATATATATATATATATATATATATAAATATATATATATTTGGGTTTAACTGTATACATACACAAGTAATATATAACAATTATACAACTAAGTGTTGTGTTCCCATTGGCCCTCTCCAAACCTCTCTATCGTCCGCCATCTCTTCATCCATTCCTCGTGACCTCATGGCTTGTCTCATATCTTCATTCCAGGATCTACGTGGTCGTCCTCTTTAATTTCTTCCCGGTGGTTTCCATGTCAAGAGTCTTTTGGGCCATCTTGTATCGTTCATTCTGAGTAGGTCTCCAAACCATTTTAATCCTCTATTTCCTATTCTTTGTATAATTGTTTCTGTTGCGTATTTCTTGGTTTGTTATATGTTGGAATTTGGATACTCCGGCACTTCTTCTCAGGTAATCCATCTCTATCGTAGTTATTTTTCTTTCATTATCCACAGTTCACTACCATAACTTAAAACGATTCTACCATTGTTCTTCCAATTCTCTTTTTGTTTGGTGTAGTTATGTTTTGATCCCACCATATTGAGTTAAAAACTCCTATGATCCTCCTGGCTTTTTGTATTTTATTCTATATTTCCTTTTTACCTATACCATTTTTGTTGTCAATCAGTACTCCTAGATATTTAAATTCCTTGACTTGTTTGACATGTGTATGGTTGTTAATTAAGACACCAAATTCTATTTCCGAATTCATAACCATATACTCCGTCTTTTCAAGGCTCACCTCTAGTCCCCATTCCTTGTAGTCTGTGTATAATCTCTTCAATACATGTTCCATATCGAATGCATCTTGTGTTATTATTACTTGGTCGTTTGCAAAATTTAACGATAACAGGGGTTTATCACTAATGGGAATGCCCATGCTTTGGCAAGTGCGGCTCCATTTCTTTAGAGCGTTGTCTACAAATATATTAAATAAGATTGGTGAAAGGCAACACCCTTGTCTTAGACCTTTTGTAATGTGGATAGCTTCCGAGAGATTGCGTCCTTGTTTCACATATTCTATATTTTCATTATATAACTCTTTTATTGTTGTTATCATCCCTTTTTTTATCCCTACTGTTCTCAAGACATGCCAAAGTTTATTTCTCGGTACACTATCGTATGCCTTCTTAAGATCTATAAAGGTCATATGCATTTCATCATCTTTTTGGATCTTCTTTTCTATCAATTGCTATAAAGTAAACAAGTTGTGTATACACGACCGGCCCGGAGTAAATCCGCTTTGGTTTTCGGATATCTTTCCTTTAATTGTTTCTCTTATTCTATTCTACAATATTTTGCTGTACAGTCTGTTCATAGTGCTTGTAACGCATATACCTCTATAATTATTAAGGTCTTTTCTATTTCCTTTTTTATAGATTGATGAAATGTAACTTTTTTTCCATTCGGTAGGTGTTCTTCCTTGTGATATACAATTATTAATTAAGCTAGTTATTGTTCTCCACATGGTTATACCTTTTAATCAATTTTGCAGAGATATCACCTGGTCCGGCCGCTCTTCCATTCTTCATCGTTTTTAGATTTACTTGTACTTCCTCCATGGTTATTTCGTCCCAGTCCTTTCCCACTGTGTCTTCTGATTCATTGTCCTCTATTCTAAGGAATTCTTGTCTGTTTTCAGTTAGTAATATTTCGTAATAATTTTTTCCATTTTAAAAACATAAATGACACGCCAATATTAAACACTTTCTGTTACTCGAATGAATTGACAGATCGAAATAAAATTTCACATATGTTTATATAAAGGATGGAATTTTCCAATACAATTATGGTTTCACAGTTTCTAACGTCATCTATGTGTCAGGCCAAGAACTTTTTCAGACAGCCTAGGTATAAATAGAACATGGAAGATGTCGTAACTAATAAAGGTGGTTTTGGTAAATTAAATTACAGTTTATTATTATGTGTTTTAATCTATTTTAAAATTGAAAGGGTACTCCTGCGCTGACGATGCTGTGCTAATAACAGAGCACAAAGACTATATTTAGGGGTTAAAAAATAGAAAAAATATTTAGAATAACAATATCAGCGCAAAAGCAAAGTACAAGACATCTGCGAGGGCGTATCGACAAGTTTCTAGCATTTGGAAGCCCCAAGTGTAAGAGAATTGCATTCCGAAATAATATACATAATCTTATTCTTGGAGAAAACTTAATAATGTTCCGACATCGTAAAGTACTAGTCGAAAAATATTATTTATATACATAAGGATTTCAGGTATGTCAATCACGTCAATCAAGCACCCCAATCGTGAGAGGCACGGGGACTTACCCTGATCGAGTACCTCCAATCGTGAGAGGTACGAGGACTTACTGTAATCCAGTACCCCAATCGTGAAAAGCACGGGGACTCACAGTAAATAAGCACCCCAAAGGGAACAGAAATCTACTACGTCCACGTCGTTGTTCCCAGGTAATGCTAAAAGTAGGTAAAAAAACCATCTGATATATATGCTGATAAACATTTTGTTACAAGTAAGGTGAGTTGACATTTTGTTGGTAGCTGCTAAGTTTCAAATATCATTTTTGATACCGGAATTGGAATCAGCGACCGTAAAAACCTCCAGACGTGCTTTTTATTAGAAATAAGGCGAGTTGACAGCTGCCGACTGTCAAATGTCATTTTTGACATCAGATTTGGAATCAGTGACCGAAAAAACCACCGTATACCCCAAAGAACGGCGCATAAACAACCTCACGACTCTGCGATGTTGTCGACAAGATCTCCGAAAATCGTCTTTCTACCCCCGATATATGCAAAACTGTCCATTTTCCGAATTTGTGCCTACGGGAATTTTTAATCAGGAGCTCAAGAGGAATAATATGTGTCGATTTCGGACAATTTTTTGATGACAGTAATGTCGTCTGTTATGCAGAAATGAATATAGAGCACGTTTATTTCTAAGTCACTAAAGAATCATTCTGTATATAGTCTACCTACATTGCTTAGCACCTTGTCCGCAATATCTCTCCCTCTCTGTCTCTCTCACTGTTCACATTCTTGTTCCTATTTGTCACTTCGTTTTATATCGATTTCTACTTTCTCTTAAACTTTTGTGCTCTAATTTTTGCGACCAACCTCATTTAATAACATTATTTGCGTGGTATTAACGCAATACTAGACTTATAAATTACATAGAAAAATAGGGTCATTACTCAGAAATTTAAAGACGCAATACAGCTAGAAAACCAGGACCTATATAGCATTCTGTGTAATTACAATGAGACCTGTATGGGACAAATAAATAGCAGATATTTGCAATGCTCAAAGAATACAAACTTAGCGTTAGCAAATTAGCTCTTTTTCAATATCAGTCAGTAACCGGCCACAAAATCGATAATAGTTGCAACAAATAAGTACCGTACAACACTACACAGTAAAAGTATCCGTTATCCATCGAAATCTTGAAAAATGGCAACATAAACAAAAAAGATGATGCCCTCAACCTCCGAGGTATGTTGAAATGCGTAATAAAACAAGACTAACGCATCAGCAACCAACAACCTACTGAACAACACCGGGAACATTCATGTTAATCCATATCCAATCAGCTCTACAACCCGCAATCCTGACAGCATAGAAGTAGCACGCAAAACTCACAAATCCTCAGCTCACAGTGAACTACTGGCCAAGAAGATAACGACAAATGAGACTTTGACGAAAGTTCTGCGACTTCCCAGTTAAATCAATAATGACCAACGGATGTACGCCCTCCTACAAGAAAACACATTTTTCCATCTGTGAATCCCCATGCACTCAGCAGGCAAACAGATAAAAAAATTATACACAAATAACATTATGTTTTAATTTCCAATATATTTAAAATAACCTGACAATTGTTTCACCATACAATGGCTTCTTCAGAAGAATTAGAAAGAAAAATGTTTGGTAATAATACTAATTACATAGTGCTTAAAACTATCCTTAATTACATAAGATTATTGTAATCGTTTTATTATAGTATTTACTGACAAAATTATTTTAAAGATGCAAATCTGTAGTACTATTTCAGAGAACTAATAAAGATTAAGTAAGGATGAATGGTTTAAGTCTACCTGTTAGTTTAATAATAGATTGAAGTTTTTCCGTTTGGTAATTTCAAGACACAAGCATATTTAATTTTTTAGACTTATTTTCTACATGCAGAATTTTGAATGTATCATCAAAATTATGGGATTCGTTTATTATATGGGTTAAGTAATGTGAATTGTTCTTGTTTTT
Organism: Pachyrhynchus sulphureomaculatus; assembly: GCA_019049505.1. Taxonomy (NCBI): domain Eukaryota; kingdom Metazoa; phylum Arthropoda; class Insecta; order Coleoptera; family Curculionidae; genus Pachyrhynchus; species Pachyrhynchus sulphureomaculatus. Next base: position 39,882,101 of record CM032449.1, read on the forward strand.
TTAAATAACTATATTTATGTTCTTTAATGCGAGTTTCAAAAGATCTACCAGTGTGTCCTACGTAGATTTTAGTACAAGATCCCCAATTTAATAAATAAATTCCTGATTTTATGGATTTATTAGATTTGGTTTTGTTATTCAAAATTATATTCCCTAAGGAATTACTGGTTTAAAACGCTATTTTATTGTTCTTTTTTGTTAAATGTTTTGAAATTGTTCTAGTTGTACGTGAGTGTGCTAAATTTTCCTTTTTTGTGATTAATGGTGGGATGGATTAGAGGGATTGCTTGTTTAAGCGATTTTTTATTCAAGATATTATATATAATGCTAGGATTCCATAAGTGTCCTATACGAAACACTTATGGGATCACTTCGATGTCCGCCTGTCTGTCACACCCGATTTTCTTCAAAACTATCTGACATAGAAAGTTAAAATTTGGCACAAATATAGGAATTAATAGCCCAATGAGAGCCGTGTAGTTTTGAAAGGTAAAGTTTGTAAAAAATGATTTTTTTACCAGGTCATCAAGTTGTGTGAAAATACGAGTTCAAAAATATCACTATCACTATAAGCCTAATTCTATCTAATGCTGGATGTAGGCCTTCTCCCGGAATTTCCATCTCAATCTATTTGCAGCTGTTGTCATCCATCCAATGCCCGCAACCCTCTGTACATCATCCCGCCATCTTGTTTTGGGACGTCCTAGGCTTCTTTTCTGTTCCCGTGGTCTCCATTCTAATATTCGCTTGGTCCATCGATCATCAGTCGTGCGTGCTACATATCCAACCTTTGCTACTTTCTTTCTGCTACATGCTCTATAATATCCTTTAATTTCGTTTGTTCACGTATCCACTTATATATTTTTCTATCTTTAAGTTTTATCCCGATCATCTGTCTTTCGTATGCTCTCTGGGTCCGAGCTAGTTTTTGTATATCGGCTTAATTCAGTGTTCAAGTTTCAGAACCATATGCAATTACGGGTAAGATGCACTGATCGTAAACTTTGGCCGTTAACTTATTTGGAATGGCTTTATCTTTGAATATATAACTTAATTTCCCGAATGTGCACCATCTAAGCCTGATTCTCCTTGAAATTTCATCTGAGACACTGTCTATCGTCGTAGTAAGTTTTTGCCCCAGATACACATAATCCTTAACAATCTCAAGAGCTGTTCCTTCCAAATTTATAACTATGTTGTTATGTTGTGTTAGTTAATATTTTTGTCTTACTTTTATTCATCTTAACGTAAGTACGGTAGTGTATCATTTATCATTCTTGTAACTCATATCGATTACTACTGTTGACTACAATATCGTCGGCGAACCTTAAATGACTCAAATACACACCATCTATCTTTAGGCCTTCCTTTGTCCAATCTAGTTAGCGAAATACGTCTTCTAGAGCTGTAATAAATAGCTTAGGAAAGATAGTATCTCCCTGTCTTAGGCCTCTTCCTATACATATTTGTTCTGTACTAGGTTTTATGTAAATATTTGCGTTTTCATATATATCTCTGAGTAGGGTAGTGTATCTAGAATCAATTCTACAATTGTTCAAGCCGTCGATGGTTGCCCACATTTCAACAGAATCAAAAGCCTTCTCATAGTCTATGAAGGCTATGTTAAGTTAGAAATTGTATTCATTGCTCTTCTCTAGGATATTTCTCATTGTCCGTAAGTGGTCGCATGTGCTAGAGCCGGATTTAAAGCCAGCCTGTTCGCATGGCTAGTAGGAATCTAACTTATTTTTTACTCTATTAATAAACATAATATATATGATGTAATACTTGCGCACACTTTTCTTTGTATAATTTTTAAAAAATTGCCAAAAATCACAGTCCCCCCCGATCTCGGAAAGTACTGAACAAAAAATTTTGAAAAAAATTCTGAAATATTCTTCATAAACTGTAGATCGAGCGAAAATTATCACACGTTTGATAATTTACCTGGAATTTAAAAAAAAAATCAAAACTATGTCCCTTGACAATGGAGTGGAAGTTGTATTAATATACTTTCCAGTACATTACTGCTCGCGAGTCACTCCTGTACCGAGACAAAAGAATTTTATTTTATTTGTTTATAATTAAACAAATATTTAGGTAATAAGTGTTTGTTTTACACTTTTATTACTAGATTCTAGATTGAGCTAGATTGATTGATTCATTGACTATTAGGTAGCTAAGATGCTATAAATATTATACAGTACTGACTAAGAAAAAACGTGAAAATACATATTGGATCTTAAGATATACACATGTCAGGGACCTAATTAACTTAACCTAGCTAAGGATTTTATTTTATTTTAAAAGCAATCACTGCACGGAACATTAATTGCGCAAGTCCGATTTGCACTTGGCCGAATACAGATTTTTATATAAAATTGGAAAAAACAACGTAGTGTATGTGAAACCAACTGTATTCCTTAATGTAACATTTATAAATGAGCACTAGCGATAAAGATTACTTTAACTCAAGCTGCTTGTTGACCTACCTCTTCTATAATATATATAAACTGCAACGTCTCTCTGTCTGTCTGTCTGTCTGTCCGTTAGTGCGCTTATCACTGGAGAACCACTTATCCGATTTACGTACTTTTTTTCTAAAACATACATATGTTCTCTGGCCAGGTTATAGGCTATATTTTATTACGATAGGTAGCATAAGGAATGAGTGGTGACGTAAAATAGTGAATGATGTCGGAAAAAAGTTTGCCGCTAGCGCGTTGCCTTGCAATACACCGCCTAAACCATTAAATATGGAACAATATTATGTAGCAGAGAATATCTATAATTTATAATATATATAAAATGCAATGTCTCTCTGTCTGTCTGTCTGTCCATTAGTGCGTTGATCACGCGAAAACCACTTATCCGATTTATGTGTCTTTTTTTAAATTCATACATATATTCTTTGGCCAGGTTACATAATAATAATAATAATCTATATCTATTATATATATAAAACGCAATGTCTCTCTGTCTGTCTGTCTGTCCATTAGTGCGCTTATCCCCCGAGATCCACTTATCCGATTTATGTGATTTTTTAAATTCATACATATGTTCTCTGACCAAGTTATAGATATATATTTTATTACATCTATAATATATATATAAAATGTAACGTATATCTGTCTGTTTGTCCGTTTGTGCGCTTATCACTGGAGAACCACTTATCCGATTTACGTGCTTTTTGTTTAAACATGCTAAACCATTAAATATGGAACAATATCATGTAGCAAAGAATATCTATAATATATATAAAATGCAACGTCTCTCTGTCTGCCTGTCTGTCCGTTAGTGCGCTTATCACTGGAGAACCACTTATCCGATTTACGTGCTTTTTTGTTAAACATACATATGTTCTCTGGCCAGGTTATAGGATATATTTTATTACGTTAGGTGACATAAGGAATAAGTAGTGACGATAATAGTGAATCAAGTTGGAGAAAAGTTTGCCGCTAGCGCGTTCTCTTGCAATACACTGCCTAAAGCGTTAAATATGGAACAATATCATGTAGCAAAGAATATAATATATAAAATGCAACGTCTCTCTGTCTGTGTGTCTGTCAGTTAGTGCGCTTATCACTCGAGAACCCCTTATCCGATTTACGTGTTTTTTTTTAATTCATACATTTGTTCTCTGGCCAGGTTATCTATAAACTTCTATCTAGAATATATATAAAATGCAACGTCTTTCTGTCTGTCTGTCTGTCCGTTAGTGCGCTTATCACTTGAGAACCACTTATCCGATTTACGTGTTTTTATAAATTTAAACATATGTTCTATATAATTCGATATAAGCCTAGATAAGGGGAGATAAGGAGAAATAATGGGAGATAAGTCGAGATAAGGCTTGATAATGGGAGATAAGGTGAGATAATGGGAGATAAATATAAATAATGGGAGATAAGGAGAAATAATGGGAGATAAGCAAAGATAAGTCTCGATAATGGGAGTTATGGTGGATAATGGGAGATAAGAAGAAATAATGGGAGATAAGGAGAAATATTGAGAGATAAGTCGAGATAAGCCTAGATAATGGGAGATAAGGTGAGATAATGGGAGATAAGGAGAAATAATGGGAGATAAGGAGAAATAATGGGAGATGAGCAGAGTTAAGCCTAGATAATCAAAATTATGTAGGGATAATGGGAGATAAGGAGAAATATTGAGAGATAAGGGGAAATAATGGGAGATATTTTATTACGTTGGGTAAATTAAGGAATAAGCAGTGACGATAGTGGTGAATCAAGACCACGCGAGCGGAGCCGCGGGCCCGGCTAGTAACAATATAAGTTTTAAACTGATTATATTTAAATTATGTAAATTTTGTCAGCCTCGATATCCACCATAAACATAACCTTTACTCGGTTACTTCATCAAAAACGCCATCTTAAATCGCAAATCGAACAATTAACATATGGAAAATAATAAATAATAATACTTGTTTCAGTGCCAGCCAAATAAATAGCAATAACAGGTGGGTGTATATATATTTATTCACCCACTTAAATATTTATGGAGTTCCAGTTAAAATATTTGTAAAAAAATAACATACTATTCGTCAGTTAATTTCTAATATTAATAAAAAACCAAATATAATCAGTTTCTAGAAAACGGCTACATAATTATTAAAAGGTAAATTTTTAGGAAATGAGTCAGCAGGAGTGAGAAATCGAAATATTATTCTTAGTTCCTAAAAATATATACACCCACTGCTTATTAGTTCTTTCTTGCATATATGTAATATACAAGATGTTTTTTAAATTAGAGCATTATTGTTACTTGCAGGTATGTCAACCAGATATACAATTTGTTGTATCTTAGCGCGATATTGCGCCAGTACTGCAATAAGTACTTCGTTTGCCGATCCTAGCTCGGTTGATGAGCAATGATACGGCGAAACGCCTCCCAAAATGGACTAATAGGTCAGAGTGTAGCGGTCCTGCTGAAATATGGGCTTTGTTCATTTTTAGTAGTTAGTAGTCTAAAATAAATACTGCACTGACTTAACCGTTACTTGATGGAGATCCATATTAACTAGGAATAAAATTTAAATAACTGTTTAAGATCACCACTTAAGTTTATTATATTATTGCTGACAATTGTTTCGACACACTGTGTCTTCTTCTGGAACACGATGTAAATTAACTAACAAAGTATGTTACAGAATATATAGTTTACCTAATTACAAGTACTAAATTCATTAACAATATTTATCTTAATACCTAGAACAAGTTTAATAAAGGAGACCCTCCCCCATCTAATTGATCCTTGAGTAATAAACCTGAGGATTTTTTCTGGTTAATTTCTACCTGTTCTAAACAATTCAGTAATTTTCCTTTCTTTCCATTATACAAAATCTTCATTGAATGTATGATTTTCATCTGTTAAATGTTTAGCGTAATGAGATTTGTTATTTTTCATTTTGTGTTCCTTTATTATTTTATAAAACGATCTGCCTGTTTGTCCTATATACGTTTTATTGCAAGTGCCACAGCATAATTCGTAAACCCCCGTTTTATTTTCTTTTTTTGTTTTACTTTTATTATTTTTAATATGTCGAGCTAATGTGTTATTTGTACGGAAAGCGATGTTTACTTGATTTTTGTGGAAAAAATTTTGAATTTTATTAGGCAATTTTCCAGTATAAGTGAGTGTATGAAATCTTTCTTTGTTTAGTTGTTTGTGCGGATACCCCAGTCCTATTGCTTTTTTAAATTGTTTTTTCATTAAAATACTAAATACTGAATTTAATATTTCCACGCCAAAAATAACTTAATCCAAGCATTATTCTTAAATATCTCTAAACATTAGACTGTTAGCAAAGTATTTCAGCTACCAAGCACTAAATTTATAGATGAAAATGTTTCGAAAAATCAAGCTCGCCACAAATTTTTAAATCTAAGTACTAAATTGCAGTATTTTATCGCCCAAGCTGTTTAACTTGTAGGTCGAGGCAGTGAGGGAGAGCGAGCTGGATATCAAGGTGAACGTTGTTCCAATAAATATCAGGTATGCGGACGACACTGCCATTCTAGCTAATAGCACAGATACTTTTCAGGCATTACTGAAAGCTACGCAAAGCAGGAGAAAATACTGGATTGAATATCAGTATAAACAAAACGAAATTCATGATTATTAGTCGAAACCCAATTCAGGACGTCCATATTCGTATAAATGGCGAAGATATAGAACAAGTTAGAAAGTTTAGATACTTGAGTTGCCTTATAAATGATAAGTGGAATCCGCATATGGAAATTAAGGCCCGAGTTGAGCAGGCAAGATCAACTGTCATCATGTTGCGCAAATTTCTCAGTTACCGGATGGCTAAGTGCTATGTTTGGTACAATATATTGTATGGTGTTAAAACATGGACCTTGAGAATCTCGTCTGTTAACAAACTAGAGGTATTTAAGATGTTTCGGATGGTTGTAGCTTCTACTTGATGGAAATTCATTATAACTATATATTAAAAGACTGTTTTTAGTCAATTTCCACTGGTTTATTTAAATTGTGATGACGCGTTTCGCTGTCGATGCAGCTTCTTCAGATCTACATTTTACACTGTCAAGTTAGGTTTAATGTATACAATTTTAGATAATTTCTTAATTATAATATTACACCTAATTAAATTATATTGATAGTATTGGAAAACCCACACAGACATGGAGTTAGGAGAATAAATTCAATAATGGTGAATTGCTTAAATCTACCTGGTCGTTGAGTAAAGTACCTGTAGTCCTTAATCGATTTATTTGCATTGTCTCTAAAAAATTTAGTTTTAAACCTTTTTGTTGGGTATGTAAAATTTTGAAATTCTTATTAAACGTGTGATTTTCTATTAAAAGATGATTAGCATATGTTGAATTTCTATGGATGAAACTTTTTTTCGTGTTCTGTAATTCTTTGTATAAATGTACGTCCAGTTTGTCCTATGTATGTTTTAGGACATGACCCACATATTAATTGATAAACCCCTGATTTATTATCTTTATTAATGAAACAATGATATTTAACAACCATAATAACAATAGTAATAATTTTCTATACTGGTATCGATACATAGACGATATAATTGTATGCTTTACGGGTACAGACGGACAATTAACTCACTTTTACAGTACATCAATTCTATACATAGAAATATCAGTTTTACTATGGAAGAAGAAGTCGAAGGGAAAATCAACTTCCTAGACTTAACAATCAGTAAAACCATGAAAAAACATGAATTTGCAATATATCACAAACCTTGTCATACAGATACCACAATTCACAATAGTTCTCACCACCCCAACCATCATAAACTCGTAGCTTATCATAGCTTTATACATAGACTAACTAATATCCCCATATCAGAGGACAATTTTACTAAAGAATTAAACTACAGAAAACAAATAGCCGTTAACAACGGTTATTCAGTTACTTTAATCGATACCCACGTTTTAAGGACAGAAAAACCACATTTAAATGCTTAACCTATTTCGACAAACCAACAGAAAAACTGGGAAAAATTTTTAAATCCAGAAAATATCAACATAGCTTACAAGACTAACAATACTATAGGGAAATATCTCAAAAACTACAAACCAAAAAGCAATAAAAATAATAAACCAGGGGTTTATCAATTAACATGTGGGTCATGTCCTATAACATACATAGGACAAACTGGAACGACGATACAAAGAATTACAGAAGACGAAAAAAGTTTCATCCATAGAAATTCAACATATGCTAATCATCTTTTAACAGAAAATCACAGGTTTAATAAGAATTTCAGAATTTTACATACCCAACAAAAGGGTTTAAAACTAAACCTTTTGGAGACAATGCAAATAAATCGATTAAGGACTACAGGTACTTTACTCAACGACCAGGTAGATTTAAACAATTCACCATTATTGAATTTATTCTCCTAATTCCATGTCTGTGTGGGTTTTCCAATACTATCAATGTAATTTAATTAGGTGTAATATTATAATTAAAAAATTATATAAAATTGTAAACATTAAACCTAACTTGACAGTGTAAAATGTACATCTGAACAAGCTGCATCGACAGCGAAACGCGTCATCACAATTTAAATAAACCAGTGGAAATTGCCTAAAAACAGTCTTTTATTATACATTTATTTAAGATGTGGATGCTGAGAAGAATGTTGAGAATATCTTGTGTTGATAGAGTAAGAAATGAAGAGGTAATCGAAAGAACCAATGTAGAAGATCGTGAATTATTTGAAAACATAAAAAAGGAGAAAGATTTCTTACTTGGGTCATATTATTCGTGGTGAACGTTATAGCTTTCAACGCCTGATTTTACAGGGTAAAATTCAAGGCAAAAGGGGAATAGGACGAAAAAGACTGTCATGGTTAGGTAATATCCGCCAGTGGACGGGAATTAACGATGTTCAGGCTCTAAAAAGGTTCATACGATGAGAGAAGTTTGATACGGACGCCTACGCAGGAATATGCACTGCACCTTAGAAGAAGAAGAATCTTCACCACTACTTTTTTTTCTTACGGGGAGATCAAATCCGAAAATCGGAAGTTATCAACGACCAAACTCAATGTTGGAATTTGTAAAAGAATGTCTCCAACAATTGTTTAAAACGGTACATTTAGAAAACTAAGGACATCACTCCGTTTAATTTTTCTTGTGAATTTTAAATTGGATATGGATGCCTAAATTGATCAAGGAATTTTGCGTATTCCTCGCAATTATGCCCTTTTAAAATGTTCTATTACAGTAGAAGATAACGACAACTTGAAATATTAGAGAGATTTTGCAACGCTTATTTTTCACATGCCTTTATCCTTATCGTTATCTCAAGCATGCGCAGTATTAACGCGAAGGAATTGCAAGGTTAAGTTAGTATTCATCTTCTACATCGATTATTAGTATGTGATGGGTCAACATAAGTTTCCAAATTAAAATGTGTCTGGCGGGTTTTTATCACTTCCTTCAATATTTCCAAGGTAATACGAATGTGTGATAAATAAAATTTTGTTTGAAATTAGCACTACACACACTGTAATGCCATTATGCCAAAGATTGCAAAATCCCAACATAATCTGAACACTAATTAACTGTTGTCAGTGTTATTTGCAATAAATGTAAGGTATAAAATGATCATTGACTTCACAAAACACATCTCAAATGAGTTTTCAACAAAGTTTTTTTCCGAGCTTTACTGAATATACCAGATAAATTATTAAAGGTAATGCACCCGTGATAATTTTCGTTCAATCTACACCCTGTGGAGAATATTTCAAAATTTTTTCAACATTTTTTGATCATTACTTTTCGAGATAAGGGTGGGCAGCGATTTTTCGCAATTGTTTAAAAATAATACAAAGAAAAGTGTGCGCAAGTATTACATTATATATATTTTTGAACTCGTATTTTTCCAAACTTTCATTTGACACCCCACTCGATGACCTAGTAATTTTTTTCCCACAGATTTTACTCCCCAAAACTAACCCCGTAAGTTAAAATTTAATTTTCAAAACTACACGGCTCTGATGAGGCCATTAATTTCTATATTTGTGCCAAATTTCAACTTTCTATGTCAAATAGTTTCGGAGCAAGTCGGGTGTGATAGACAGACAGACGGACGGACACCGAAGTGATCTTATATGTGTTCCGTCCGAAACACTAAAAACAGGCCCTACCATAATAGCGATAAGAATAACGAACTTCAAATAACCTCTCTTATAAGCTCCTAAATAAGGGCAATCGTTATCCTTAATAAAGGACTCTCTTATTTTGTTTCGATACTGCTCAAGCTCCGAAGGGTGGGCGCATGCTTCAAATTACGATAACAGCTGAGACCTTATATTAATTTCTTCCCTTTACTACTACGCAAGATCCAAACGGTGGGCGCATGCTTTAAATAAATATCTATTGTCATAAACTTACTCTGGCGAGCCCATAAAACGATTAAAACAGATTAAAGTGAGAACCATAAAAGAGAATCAGAGTAATATCTCTTTACGGTCCTGAAACGCAGAAACATTTTTCTTTATGATATTTTTCTTGAACTAACGGAATATTTTCATTGTATATGAATACAATTGACGCAAAAATTTTATCGAGGTTAAAAATTAGACCATAACAGGGTCAAGAATAGCTCAAACGAACATACAATGACACTACCGCTTATTAAATAAGTATTTTAAAAGCGTGCACAGTTATCAGCATGTCTAAGTACTGTAATTCAGAGAAAGACCTCGTTATCCAATAAAGCGTATTACATGCAAAAATAGCATATAATGTTGTTATGGCAGAGGTCGCAGAATTATAATTCTAGCGGGTTATGGTACGGATTAACACGGAAATATTTTAACTTTTTAACTATTATAGTTGTTAATTTTATTAACGGCTTGTCTGTGGTAATAATTATTTTATGTTTTCTTATTGTGTTAAAGACAGCTGTGTATAAAAATTAAATAGGAAGAAGTCGGTTACGTAATTTATACTCCTGTTAGGAAATTAAAATGACTCTTAGAATAATTGTTGTAAAAACCTAAAAATTCTCAACCCGACCAGTTAAAGGTTAGTGAAAAATATGTAATTTCATAAATGGAAAAAAATAATTAGAAAATTGCCCAATTTTTTATTCGTAAATAAAATGTGGGTATTCCCACTTCCGCCAGGCATTACCGCACCGATGCTGCAGCATATTGCTTCGCATTATCGTGCCTTAGCACGAAGCTATTGCCAACAGCCCAGCGTAAAAAATGACATCTTCCTGCAGAATCTCCTTGATGTACCGTCACGAACACCGGTTTTGGCATCCAGTGAGATGCCTGCCCACACCATGACAGAACCTCCAGCACTCCCCAGGCCTCCTATAGACTTGCCTTGTTCCATCATTGTCATGTAGGCACATTCGGGACTCGTCGGAGAATAAAACGGAGCGCCATTGCTCTAAGGTCCACTCGACAAATTCTCGGGCAAATCAGAGTCGATGGGCTGCTGTCAATTTTGGTCCGTTAGCTGGTCTCTTCGGAGTTAGATTAGCTTCTTTAAGTCTTCTTCTGACTATCCAATGGCTGACAGAACGACCACGAACTTGTCGGAGCTCCTGCTTGGCATCAACGCCGGTCAAGTGAGATTCTCCTTCTTGATCCTGGTCTTCGTGTAACGGTGCCAGTCTCTTGATAATGTCTCTAAACTCTGGAGACACCTAGCTGGCTCAAGTGCAGTTGCGCAGCGACTACACGTTGCCTATGCCCTTCTTGCAATAGACTTGTGTCGATTCTTCCGGGGTGATATCCATTTTCCGATGATGTAGTTAATAAGCAGAGATGTTGACGATTCAAATTCCGATAAAGAAATGATAGGAAAATGCAGTTGCATGTGTTTTTATAGGGATAAATAGTACAGTACGTTGCTGAGCGAGCAAAAACGGATCTATTGAGTAAAACCGTTTTAATCAGTAAAACTTTTTGGAAATTCTAATGTTTTTGGAATTATTGGAAAGAGTAGAAAATCAACATTCTAATGATACCAAAAATTATACCACCGTTGGAAAATTAAATTCAAGAAATCGTTTGAGTCGATTTTTTTGCTCACCAACGTATATGTATATATATATATATATATATATATATATATATATATATATATATATATATATATACATATATATATATATATATATATATATATATATATATATATATATATATATATTATATACACTCAGTAATAAATAAAACATGTGAGATTCAAGAAAAAATGAAAATCCGAAACGTCGGTCTAAGTTTACTTTTGAATACTAAATATTCATAAAATGAACCCAAATCCTAAAAATTGGAAATAAAAATTAATTGATGGTTCAAGAAAATTTTAAAGTACTATTATATGTATGTATGTATGTATGTATGTATATATATATATATATATATATATATATATATATATATATATATATATATATGTATGTATGTATGTATGTATGTACAGTCGACACTGTTTATAGTGAAACTCTATATAGTGAAAAACTCTTTATAGTGCAATTTTTTCAAGACCTAGAATATCTTACATACATAGCAAAATATACGGATTTTCTCTTTATATAGTGAAAAACTCTCTATAGTGAAATTTCGGTCAACATTTTGGTCTTTAACTATATAGAGTGTCGACTGTATTTATATCTATATATTTATTTATATATATATATATATATATATATATATATATATATATATATATATATATATATTTATATATATTTATATATATATATATATATATATATATATATATATATATATATATATTTATATATATATATATATATATATATATATATATATATATATATATATATATATAAATACAGCGGACACTCTATATAATGAAAGACCAAAATGTTGACCAAAATTTCACTATAGAGAGTTTTTCACTATATAAAGAAAAAAACCGTATATATTGCTATGTATGTAAGATATTCTAGATCTTGAAAAAATTGCACTATAAACAGTGTCGACTGTATATAGGTACAAATATATATATATATATATATATATATATATATATATATATATATATATATATATATATATATATATATATATATATATATATGTATATATAAGTCATTCTACATCAACCAGGACACTGCTCTTTCCAAAATTAAATGTAACGGAACACAACTTTGAAGGTCTCAAAATGTTCGTATGTTTAAGTTTAATTTTGAATACTAAATATTCATAAAATGAACCCAAATCCCAAAAATTGGAAATAAATATTAATTGATGGTTCAAGAAAATTTTAAAGTAATATTATATATATGTATATATATATATATATATACATATATATATATTTATATCTATATTTATATCTATATATTTATATCTATATATATATATATATATATATATATATATATATATATATATATATATATATATATATATACATATATACATATATATCTATATATGTATATATATATATATATATATATATATATATATATATATATATATATATATATATATATATATATGTATATATATATGTATATATATATGTATATATATATATATATATATATATATATATATATATATATATATATATATTGAGATAGCCGAAATTTGAGCTCGATTAAACGACGTTAACCCGTGCCGCTCGGCGCTCAAAGTTTGAAAAAATCCAAATTTTTGGCCAAAAAGCTGACATATGGAGCCATAACTCCAGAACGGTAAATAATAGAAACACGCTTAATATCTCAAAAGAAAGCTAATGTTGTTCTTCAAAATTTATATTCTATACATAATTGTTGTTATTTTAAGTCAACCCGAGTTACAACAGCCTTTAGCCCCAAAAACGTGACCTGGTACCTGGTAGAAATATAATAAAAAAACAAGCAATACTGATAAGTCTGACATTTTTTATTTTAATATATAAAAATTAGGTATATAATACATACAAAACAGACACAGAAAAGATACAGACGTAGTACCTACATGAGTTGATAATTTTACATAGTTATCTAATCTATTCTAGAGCTTTTGTTAAAGTAGTTTTTGAAACGTCAGGATATAATGCTCGGCAGTTACTTACAACTTGCAGGACATATTGCTTTTGGTCTTCATCTTTTGTCAGAAGGTCGTTAAAGTCGGTTATTAATTTAACACCACGCTCAGCCATATCATTAACTACTTTTAATGTGTTGACATTTTTCAATCCTTCTTGGAAGTCATTATTTTGAGGCCAGGTGTTTGGATGTTGTCTTAGGAAATCTGTTTTTATATTAAATTGGTCAAAGAATGTAAACGTTTCTTTGGTAAGTAAATTTACCAATCCTCCATCAACTACCTCTTTTAAGTTTTCTTTCCTAACTTTTGGATTTACAACCCTAGCGTGCTGTGATGGTTCATCTGTGCTACTGAGCAATTTATTAGCCATTAACAACTTTTCATCGTCTGTAATGGTGGGATCAAAAAACGATAATCCCACCAGATGAGCTTTTGGAGCATTGAACCAAGCTTTACAATAAATTTTAACTAGGAAAACAGAAATGGCACGCACAGAACTTTCTTCTTTAGACATCTTAAATTGACGACGAAAAATGAACATTTTTAAGCAGTAAATAGCCTTTTCCATCCACCTAGCGTGATGAATGGCTCCTGGAGTTCTAAAACCCACAACATTGCCGTCTAGTGATCCAACAAATACGAGAACCAACTGCAATAGCTCCTTGTAGTCATCTCTGGGGTGGCTCTCAGTTAATTTGGTCTCGAATTCAGCAGTAACATTTGCAATTACTTCTGGAGTTAGCTGCTTTTGTATTAGATTGTCACTGATACCTGTGTCGTATTTTCCTTTGTCTATCTTGGGCCACGCAGTGAGGAATCTCTTGAAAATGTCTGGATGAGGTCCAGTGGTTGATCCCATTTTTGTGTCGAATACGCCTCTTAACAGAATTTCCAAGATATGGTGACGGCAAGCTAGGTATAACAATTCTCTTCCTAACATTTGCTCCAATATGACGCATGCTCCTTTGAGTCTTCCCGTGTTGGATGCTGTAGCGTCGAAGCACATCGCCTTGACGGTATTGAGAAGACCCCATTCATGTAGGCATTCATATACGGCTACGGCTTGCTCCTCTCCAGAGCTGTTTGCTGTTACAGGAACTCCCAGCAGCTGTTCCTTTTCACCATATGAAATAGCTATAGCTATTCGCTCACATTGTTCATTTTTTAAAACACCCGGTAAAAGTTTACCGTCCCAATGGACAACCACGGGCTCTTTTTCAGGAATGTTTACTTTATCAAAAATTTTTTTGTTATTATATTGTTCTCTGAACATTTGCCTTCTATCATGTAATAAAGTTTTCGAGACTTTGTACTCAAGAGGGTCAAGGTTTAGTGCTTTTAGAGTAGCTATTAAAATTCTCGTGGCATTTCTGTCGGATACCTTACATCGATCTAATAAAATGGACCATTTCATGTTTAAAATCTCTTTAACGCCCCTTGCAAATGAAACTTTCATCCTCTTGCTCTCAGATGGTCCTGGATCTTCTGCAGCTTCTTCAGGGATGTCCATTTCCTCCAAGCTCTCAAGTTCCTGGTAGATGCTGTCCTCTTCAATGTCTTAAAATATCTTCACTAGATAATTGTTCGATCTAACCAGCTCAAAGGCACTTTAGAAACTAAACTGAATAAATAAAAAGTCGGTTGTACGCTGAAGTAAAATCACCATCCCTAAAATAGAAATTAGATTCACCCTCCTTTTTACCTGTCAAATGGGTCTTTCTTTGGTAAACTAGTCAGGTAATCCCCATATAATAAAAGATTAAATTTGAACAAAAGGCTCTTTATGTTTGAAAATTGAGTTCCAAAATACTTTTTTAACAAAAAAATGTTAATTCCGAGATACATTATGTAAAAAACCCGTAAAATTCTTAAAATACTCCCAAACTGGCTCCTACTGGTACCAGGTCACGTTTTTGGGGCTAAAGGCTGTTGTAACTCGGTTTGACTTAAAATAACAACAATTATGTATAGAATATAAATTTTGAAGAACAACATTAGCTTTCTTTTGAGATATTAAGCGTGTTTCTATTATTTACCGTTCTGGAGTTATGGCTCCATATGTCAGCTTTTTGGCCAAAAATTTGGATTTTTTCAAACTTTGAGCACGAGCGGCACGGGTTTATGTCGTTTAATCGAGCTCAAATTTCGGCTATTTCAATATCTGGAAAGGGGAATCGTTTTGTGGGGTCCAGACGAACAAAATTCCGACATCGATTTTTTGCGGTCACCCTAATATATATATATATATATATATATATATATATATATATATATATATATATATATATATATATATATATATATATATATATATATGTATATAAATCATTCTACATCAACCAGGACACTGCTCTTTCCAAAATTAAATGCAACGGAACACAACTTTGAAGGTCTCAAAATGTTCGTATGTTTAAGAACTTTCGAATAAAAAGACCTTTTTCGAAATTCAATATGGCGTCCACAAAATGGCATCTGGAATCAGAAAATTCAAGAAATTAATGTTCACATGGTGAAAAAAACCGAGCATTATGTGAAAAAATGTATAATTAGTGTCAGTATACTCGTTTATATATATATATATATATATATATATATATATATATATATATATATATATATATAAATATAAACCAAATCAATACGGCGGCTAAAATATAAAAAAAAATATAAAATTGAAAAAAATAACTGCTGATGCTTAAAATTCAAGCAAGCAATCGTGTAACTTATTTATGTTTACAACAAAAAGAACTAAATGAAACATGATATTTAAAAATAGCGTTTTCAATATGGCAGGTCGAAAAAAATTTTCTAGGCGAAAATTATTCTAAAGCGGACAATAATTCAAGTGATACAAAAATAACTAAATTAATTAAATAATAAAAAAATAATTCGTCAAGGAATAATAAACTTATAATAAAACAGCTTACTTTAATTTCAATTAAAAAAGATCAAGACGAATAATAAGAGTTGCTACACAAATGAAGCTCAAATGACCCTGAAATAAATGAAAGAAAAATTGATCAAAAACTTCAAGGCTTAATATAACCTTATAAAGAAAGGTTGTAATCCGAAGACATGTATTCCAAAGCTTTGACTACCACACCAAGAATTCGAAAACAAAAGCGACAGTTGTACTAAGTTGTGATGAAATTCATTACAAGCTTACATAACGAAGTGGGGTTATATCGCATTTAAAAACATGTTCCATGTTCGTTTATTGTGCAAAGTACAAGACAAGCTGTCGCTTTCATTTTCAAGTTCTTGGTGTGATAGTCAAAGCTTTGGAATCAATTTTGTCTAGAAATGTCTTTTTGTCCCGCCATACTGGAAATGCCATTTTTAAATATATCATGCCTCGAAGTCATGTTTTATTTAGTTCTTTCTGTTTTAAACATAAATAAGTTGTAAAAATTTTTGAATTTTGAGCGTCATATTGTAGCAATCATTTTTTTCAATTTTTTATTATATTTTTTTAAATTTCAGCCGCCGTATTAATTTCTTTTAATTAACCTTTAACGACTTACATACTTTATATATATATATATATATATATATATATATATATATATATATATATATACATTATATAATAAATATATATACAAGTATTCTGATACTGATTATACATTTTTTCGCACAATGTTCAATTTTTTCACCATAGTATACATTAATTTATTGAATTTTCTGATTCACACAGTCACTATTTTGTGGACGCCATATTGAATTTCAAAAAAGGTCATGTTTCATTCGAAAACTCTTGAACATATAAACATTTTGGGACTTTTAAAGTTATTTTCCGTTGCGTTTAATTTTGGAGAGAGCAGTGTCCCGGTTGACATGGAATAACCCATATATATATATATATATATATATATATATATATATATATATATATATATATATATATATATATATATATATATAAGAAACTTTTTAAAACAAATTTTGAACTTATCCTCCCTTTAAAGACAATGATAGAGAGAGATAAATTTAGTATTCAACTTGAATATGGAATGAAAAATGAAAACCTATTTTAATAACAAAAATATCATAACAAATCATACCAAATAAACATTTGTTATTATTTTTATACTAATAGCTGATTAGTTTTAGAGTTGTTTATAAAAATATAATGATGTTATCGCAGCGCATGGTCCAGATAAAACGATAACAATGGTGTGCTCAAAACAATAACTTTTTGTATTTGAAAATAAAAAACATTTCTAGCATAGAAAACATTGCCTATAATGTATTTTTATAGATTATTGTCATTCCATATTGAATAGTTTTTCTTATATTGGGCGCAAAAAAATTGTTAAAAATTGTAGGGAGTATAATAGAATTTTTGGCTCTCATTATTTCAGAACTCTAATATAGTTTTGGCTCCGCATTTGATACTAAAAATAGTAAAAAACGAAATTATTATTATAATACATGTTGAACTTTACAAAATAAAGTTTTTTTTATTATCCCGATCATATGTAATTTTGGCACTTGTATGGTTTTTTACCTCACGATGAGCATCATAAATATACAAGGTGTATTTTAACTTAAGGCATTATTTTTACCTGATTATAATACTTACTAAATAAAGTTTTCAAAAAAAATGCTTTAAGAATTCTTAGAATTGTATAAAAATGTTGTTTGGGAACATTTTCAACCTCATAGTGTAATCGATCATATTTTCTATTACTTTTCCTCATTCCAGGTTTTACATCTGTACAAAAGTGAAAGGGATTCGTTAAAATCATAAACATACTTATGACAAAGTGACGGCTCCAAGTTAAGATCGCTATTTTTAATATGTAAAATTTTTTTAACATCTAGCTGTGTAATCCAAATTCTGGAAGGACAAAACTGATATTGCGTTTTTTCTCCTAATTTTTTTGCGCATAAAAAAAGGACTATGACTAAGGCTCTCACATCTTAGTTAATCAAAGACTGACAGAGGAAATACAAACGCCAACCGGAATCCGACAGGGGGACTCTTTAAGCGCGCAACTGTTCAACTTAATAATAGACAAGATAGTAACCCATATCAGAGACATGGAGGAAGGATATTCAATTACAACGGGTAAAACCAACATTGTCTGTTATTCAGGCGACGCTGTGATCGTGGCAGAGAACGAAGACAACTTACAGCGACTTCTGCACTCATTCTACACAAAAGCTAAAGCCCTCAACATGCAGGTATCCAACACAAAAACCAAAACCCTCGTTATATCTAAAGAGCCAATAAGATGCAAACTTGCCCTGGAAAACAAAACAATAGAACAAGTCATGTCATTTAACTACCTAGGCATACAAATCACCTCATGCCAAAATAGAACAAATGAAGTGAAGGACCAAGCAAACAAAGCCAGCCGAATATCAGGCGCACTTCGAGACATCATCTGGACCAATGCCTTTATGAATAAAAAGGCAAAAGTAAGGATATACAAAACATGTGTCAGACCCGCACTAACATACGCTATGGAAACAAGAGCAGACAATAAAAGAACAAAAAGCATTATTCGAACAACAGAGATGAAAATACTTAAAAACATTTCAGGATACACACTAAGACATAGAAAAAGAAACAGACATAAGACATGAATGCGAAGTGGAAGACATAATCAGATGAGGACGTAAACGTAGAAAAGCTTGGAGAGATCACGTGGAGAGAATGACTGAGGAGAGACTAGCGAGAATCGCGCGAGATGGTAAACCACGGAAACGACGACCCCTGGGAAGACCTCCAAAGAGATGGCTCCAATCATGGACATCAACATCTCAAGAAAACTGATAAGTTGGAAACTACAGGCCTGAGGCCTACAGTAGGTGGAAGAAGAAGAAAAAGACTAAGGCTAACTGTAAAATGTCGCTAAAACTGCAAAGCTTCTATCCTTTTAAAATTTCATTAATTAATTAGTCGAAAAAGGTAAGTAGAGATCGATAAATCTTGAATATTTTCAATATTATGAGAATTTTCCCTACATTTTGGTTGGATAATGGGCACATATTAACCCCAATTATTTATATTTAAACATACAAGGCGTTAAAGGAGTAAAGAAGGATGTTATAGCGTGTTATATGTCATTTTTAAGAGTTTTTGCAATCAAGGAATCTCAAAAGTATGTTATTTTTAAATTTTTCCAAATTTAAGCGAAATAATACATAGAAGAAAACATCCCGGTGTTAATATCTCTTGAACTCATCTACTAATCAGTTTTATACTATCAATAAAATATCTATCAAGTGAAATATCCAACTATAATGCTTGGATGTCATTTTTTAGGGTTAGTCAAATTCAGTATTTATTTTAGAACTAAACCCTTGCGTGGGATGTACGTGGTAAATCACTTTACCAATTGTTTTTCACTGTAGTACCACACCATCAAAGACCGTTGGCCCTGAGTACCAGTAAATACCATGAGAGTAATCGACGAGATAGGAATTTCTTTGTATGTTTAACTAATCGACCTTGGGCTTACAACTAAATGTAGTTAAATACTTTTGTTTTGAGTAATATAATAAACAATAACCAGCCAAGTGCAAGTCAGACTTGCGCAATTAGTTTTCCGTACGTTGATTGCTTTTAAAATAAAAAAGTTTTTTACGGAGCTATAATATGATCAATTATGTTACTTCACAAAATACGCCACAAATGAGTTTCCAACTAAGTTTGTTTCCGAATCTTGTTAAAAACTGATGACCTTGAAATTTTTGTTTTTTATATACCATATAAGTTATTAAAGGTAATTGTGACAAGTTTCGTTCGATCTACACCCTATGAAGAATATTCTAGAATTTTTTAAAAAATTTTTGATCAGTACTTTTCGAGATAAGGGGGGACAGCAATTTTTGACAATTTTTTAAAAATAATACAAAAAGTGTGCGCAAGTATTACATTATATATATTTTCGAACCCGGGTTTTCACAAGCTTTCATTTGACATCCCACTCGATGACATGGTAATTTTTTTTTTATTTTCGATTTCACCCCCAAAACTAACCCTTTAAGTCAAAATTTAACTTTCAAAACTACACTGGGGCCATCACTTCCTATATTAGTGCCAAATTTCAACTTTCTGTGTCAAATAGTTTTGGAGAAAATCGGGTGTGGGTGTGTGACAGATAGACAGGCACGGACACCGAAGTGATCTTATAAATGTTCCGTACCGAACACTAAAAAGATAGTCTTATTTTCTTTGTAAAGTTGTCAGACCATCAATGAAGATGATAAAAATGTATATGAGTAACAATATTTATTATCAACAGCCTAAAAGTTGTTTAATAATTCTTCCCGTTTTTTTTTTGAGTTAAAATAGGAATAATACATTTTCATTTTTTAATATTTGGTAGTTAGTGTCATGAATTATGGTGCATTATTTACATTTTTATTTACTTTAGTTTAATTCTTAAAAACTGTATAAACTGTGTTAGCAATATACTGTTCTGAAAGGTTTAGAACAAGAATACTGCATAAATCTAAAGCCAAAATATAAATCTTCTTCTTCTTTTCAGCCTGCTCTCATCCACTCCTGGGCCTCTTCCAAATCTCTTTCTTTCCCTGTCCAGAGCCATCCTGTTCCAATTTTTTCCAACGATATTCTGGGTGTTGTCTCGCCACCTTCTTTAAGGTCTTCTCACATTCCTCTTACTCTCCCTTGGGCGCCATACTGTTAGCTTGTAGGCCCATCTGTCGTGCTCTCTCGATACGTGACCAGCCCATCTCCGCTTTAGTTGAGCCGCTCTTTCCAGAGCATCCGTCAGCCATGTTCTTCTCCGGATTTCCTCATTTGGAATTCTAACTCTCAAATGCACTCCAAGCATAGCTCTCTCTCCATTGCACGCTGCGCCACTCGAAGTCGACTTATTTGTTAACTAACGACCTCGTTTTAAGACCGTACGCGGGAACTGGCAGTACACACGAGTCGTACATTTCCTTTTGAGGTTTACACGGATATCTCCTGATCTGAAAATAAACTCGAGTTTATCAAAAGCTGCCCAACTAAGATTCTCCTTTTCTAGTAGTATTTTTTGTCCGAGGTATATGTATTTGAATATGTTCTCTAATGGCGAATTTTCGATGGTAATCGTTATTTGCTCTGGGCTCATTATCTTTGTCTTGTTCAGATTCATTTCGAGTATGACTCGATGCATGATGCAGTTCTTCCAACATAGTTGTTGATTCATTGGGTGTAGTACCGATTAGAACGATATCGTTCGCAAGTCGCAGATGACTAAGTCGTGTTTCGTGTATGTTATTCTGCGAGACTAAAGTCTTAAAAAAATCCGCCAGTGCCAATGTGAACAGTTTTGGCGAGATCGTATCTCCTTGACGTACTTCTTTTTTTATCGGTATTTCTGAGGTCTTCATGTCTTCATTTACTAGTATTTGGATATATATTTAATAAGAGTAGTATCTTATTTCTATTCTAGCATTATTTAGGGCTCTAAAAACTGCCCACATTTCTATAGAATTAAAGGTTTTCTGGTAGTCTTCGAAAGCCAAGTGTAAGAGTATATTATATTCCGTGGTAGTGAACGTACGTAGTGTCTGTAGGTGGTCTATTGTGCTGAATCTGTGTCGAAATCCAGCCTGTTCCGGAGGTTGATATAAATCCATCTTGTGTGCCAATCTATTAGTTATTATTTTTTAAAGTATTTTTTTCTTAAGTACTTATATAAATGGGACAGTAGACTAAGTGGACGATAACTTTCTATTTTGTCTTTATCGCCTTTTTTCCATATAATAACAATCTCATCTTTTTCCAATTTTTTTCGGTATTTTACCCAGCAATAGGCACTTATTTAGTAATACGAGGCTGGTTTAAAAAGTCCGTGCAAAGTCCGAGAGATGGCACCACCGGCGCGTATCGAGGTCATATTTAGTTAGTAGCATCTCTTGAATGAACGCACACCAAGTTTCAGCCATATTGGTCTATTTCCTTGTGTTTGGCATTCGTGTGAATCAAGGAAGTCGAGTGATTTTCAAGAAATGGACGAAAAAGAATTTCGTGTGGTGATTAAACATTACTTTATGAAAGACAAAACGCCTCAGGAGACTAAAGAGAAGCTTGATAAACATTATGGTGACTCTGCACCTTCGATTAGAACAGTTTATAAGTGGTTTCAAAATTTTCGGACTGGCCATATGGGCACAAGTGACGCTGAACGTTCTGGACGGCCTGTGGAGATTACGACTCCAGAAATCATTGATCAAATCCATGATATGGTGATGGATGACAGAAGAGTTAAGGTGCGTGAGATTGCTAGTGCTGTGGGCATCTCGACTGACCGGGTACATAATATTTTGCATAAACATTTGGACATGAGAAAGCTATACGCAAGATGGGTGCCGCGATTGCTCACGCTTGACCAAAAACGGAATAGTGTTAAGTGTTCCAAGGATGGTTTGCAGCTGTTCCAGAAGAATCCGGAGGACTTTAAGCGTCGTTTCGTCACTGTGGATGAAACATGGATTCATTACTATACTCTTGAGACCAAACAACAATCTAAACAATGGGTTACCAAGGGGGAATCTGCACCAAAAAAGGCGAAGACCGTTCCTTCGGCCGGAAAGGTTATGGCGACTGTCTTTTGGGATTCGCAAGGGATAATCCTCATCGACTATCTGGAAAAGGGTAAAACTATTATAGGTGAATATTATTCATCGTTATTGGACCGTTTGAAAACCGAGCTGCAAGAAAAACGCCCGCGATTGGCCTACAACAAAGTCCTTTTCCATCACGACAACGCACCAGCACACACCTTAGCAGTTGTGGTAGCAAAATTAATGGAAATAGGATTCCAACTCGTTTCACATCCCCCTTATTCTCCAGACTTGGCTCCCTCGGACTACTATTTGTTCCCCAATTTGAAGAAATGGCTGGCGGGACAAAGATTTTATTCAAACGAGGAGGTGATTGCAGACACTAATGGATATTTTGCAGACTTGGACAAATCCTATTATTCGGAAGGGATCAACAAACTAGAACATCGTTGGACGAAGTGTATAAGCGTAAAAGGAGACTATGTCGAAAAATAAAAAAGGTTTACCCCAAACACATAAGTAGTTTTTATTTTTGCACGGACTTTTCAAACCAGCCTCGTATCCTTACACTTTCTCTTAAGTAAATAATAAAATAAATAAATAAATAATAAATAAATGCTTTATTTCAAATCAATATACATGGTATATGAAACGAAATGACGTCAAGATAAAGAGAATATAACAAATAATTACAAATCCGGACAAAAATCCCTAAGCCTATATGGTTCTGCGGTTATTAATAAACTCTTAATCTCTGCCTTGAATCTTTTGATAGAGTTAATACTTTTGATTTGGTTTGGTAGAGCATTCCATAAATTGACACTCATATAAAGGGGTGATTTTTCAGTAATTGTAAGTCTATGCACTAAATATTTAAAATCCATTGTTCTAGTGTTATAGCCATGTTCTGATTTAAATTCAAATAGATTTTTATTTTGAAAGAAAAACATTAGGTTTTCGTAAATATATATCGCATACGCTGTCATCACGCCCATATCTTTAAACACCGATCTACAGCTTTGTCGATAATTCATTTTTTTTTATGATTCTCAAAACTCGTTTTTGAATAATAAAGACATTTTCTACCATGCTATCCCTTCCCCAAAAAATAATACCATACTTAAGAACCGATTCAAAATTGGCATAATATAGTATTCTGAGAGAAGTTTCGTTCAAATATTTACTCAAAACCCTTATACCATAACACACTGAGTTTAATTTCTTACATAGTTGGGTTATTTGATATGACCAGTCCAAATGTTCATTTATGTAAATTCCCAAAAATTTAGCATGTTGGGTTAGTTCAAATTTTTCATTATCCAAATCAATTTGTCCTGGCACAGCAATATTTGACTGTTTTGTTTTAAACAAAAGAAGATTTGGTTTTTCTTTATTTACAATCAATTTATTTGTGCAAAACCAATCAGTCACCCTATCAAAAAATTCCTTTGCTCTGGTTATGAGATCTTCTATAGTCTTACCGCTAATAATCAAATTTGTATCATCTGCATACTTTACAATATGCTGATTTGGAGACTCCAGTAATAGGTAAAGATCATTTATAAAAATGATGAATAGGATTGGGCCCAATATGCTCCCTTGTGCGATTCCCACATCATTAGCTAAGATTTTTGAATATGCAGTTTTACCATTTTTAGTTACGGTCACCGATTGCATTCTATTATTTACATACGATTTAAGCCATTTTAATGCATTACCCCTTATTCCATATTTTTTAGCTTTTAAAATAAGTAATTCCCTATCTAGGCAATCGTAAGCTTTTGTTAAATCTAGTAGCATAGCAAGAGTAAGATCTCCCTTTTCCAGATGCTCAAGAATATTTTTAATGAAGGCAAAAATGGCTGTTTGGGTTGATTTACCCTTTAAAAAACCCATGCTGACAAGGACTAAATAGATTATTTTGTTTAAAAAAATTATTATTCTGGTGCTCATTGCATATTCAAAAATCTTAGAGAAGCCTGGTAGCAGACTTATAGGTCTGTAGTTGTCCAACATTTCTGGATCCCCTTTTTTAAAGCAGGGTTTTATTAATGCTACTTTTAGATTATCAGGGAATATTCCAAACTTGAACGAATTATTTATGATATAACATAAGACATTTTTCAACTCGGTCGTTGAGCTTTTTACAATGCTGGTTGGAATCTCATCAATTCCACTGCTGTGTTTATTTTTTATTTTCTCTGTTATCTCACAAACTTCGGTTGGTGTTACAGGATTCAGAAATATTGAACTTATATTATCATTAATTTTTGAACTGAATGGAATTTTTGTTAGGTTATTTACTAAATCTGGTACAATCGATAGTAGGAAGTTGTTATAATTAGTGGCGATTTGTTCCGGTAAACCCGGCACTTTTATATCACGGTTAGTCCCTAATCCATTAATTTCTTTGCATATACTCCACATACACTTAGATTTATTGTCTGATTGTCTTATTCGGTGTTCATATTGTTCAGCACGCGCACTAACCAATAACTTGTCATAGACTTTTTTATGGTTGACATACATATCTTTATATCTATTGTCACGTTTTGATAATGTTAACAGAATATCTAACCTATTCTTACATGCTATAATGTTTTCATCTTTATACAATTTTGCTTTTCGTCTTTTTGCCCCTAACTTTAAAGGAAAACTTTCATTAAATAAGCTTTTATAAATATTCATAAATAGATTCCATTGTTTATTCACATCATTCGTTCTAGCGTGATAAACCCCTTCCCAATCCTGTTCCCTCAGATGACTTAAAAAATTTCTTTTATTTTCATCTGAAAAAATGCGCTTATAACTATTATATTCCCTAACCGTACAATCCACTTCAAAACTAATTTTTTGGCCCATATGATCCGATATAAAATTATCAAATATAACTGCGCTTATGTATTGCATATTGGTAAATATATTGTCTAAGTTCTCGCCTCCCGTTTTTTAACATTTCTGTAGTAATACGATCCTTACCCGGACTTCTAATTGTTTTCATGTGCTGGAGAGCTGTTGTTAGTTCATGGTTATCTATTTCAGGGATTACCTCTGAACCTACTTTTTTTTATTTTAGATCTGGTGTAATAATTGTCTTGAAATTTGGAGCGATATAGTTGTTCATAAAACTCTTGCACTACAGTTACTATCTCGTCTTTATTGGTGATTATTATTTTTGTCCTTCCTCTAGATAATTTTGTTTTTAAAATCCTCATATTTTTGTTATTTTCAATGGTGTTCTTAACAAGGTCTGTATTGTAATCTCGTAGATCTTTTCTGATATTCTTGTTTATTTCTTTGTTAGGTGCTTTATAGTTTTCAAAATCTCGATATAATTATCTTCTTCTTTTTATTAATTTTTAATAATCAATAGTAGTTATATACCTGTTGGATTTAAAAGTGATAATTCATGCAAGCAAAAGCTTACGAGTTATGGTAATTCACTTACCATTGACACGGGCTTGTAAAAATTTACATGATAGATACGAAATATTAATAAACACATGTCATGTTCTGCTGTTAAAAACATACATAACAGTTATCATCACTACACTGAACACTTTATTTTTATACTCGACAGACATTTGGTGTGACGATTGACTGTTGTCTAATGTTATTCTGTATAAAATTCCAAAATTACAAAGTAGATAAGAAGAATAATATCTTTCGAACATAAAATACTTCAGAAAACAATAATTTTAATGATTATATTATAATAATTATTTTAAATCATTAAATCATCAAATTAACGTCATTTTCCATTGAACATTCAAAAATCACATTTAAAAGTCAAGTTCATTTATTAATTTACTCAATATACAATTCATTCATGTTCTTACCATAAAAATACAGGAATCCAATCCATAAATCTTAAACCAGACAGAACCAGAGATCCTCGAAGATGCAACCAGAAAGAACCAACCTAGAACTTATTTCCACCCAAAATATTTACAACTCGAATTGAGTGCCCATCTACTCGTCTAATCTCTATAAGACATCGACCTTACAACGCAAAGGAATTCCAGTCATTCAGCAGAAGTTGAACAACATTCCTGCTGTGAAGCCGTTCGAGGTTCAAGTCACGAGCAGCGACGGACAATACACAATAGCACGAACGCACAAAAGCCTGCGATATAAGATAGTATAATAACGCTACGGTCGCAAGTTGAATCGAGACTGGCTGCAGAATGTTTGGCTACAGCGCAGGATCTTACTGCCGGTGCAGCATCATAGTTCGATTCATAGCAGGAAGGGTCGATAAGTTCAGTAGTTAGAGTTAGTAAATTTCAAGTGTCTGCTAGAAATTTGAAACATGGGGATTGATTTTCTGACAAAAAATAAAGTCATAGGGTGTAGGGTCTAAGTTTAGCGTATTACAACGACATAAGTGCTTTTTAGTATTTCGTACGGGACACTTATAAGATCACTTCGATGTTTGTCCGTCTGTCTGTAACATTCGATTTTCTCCGAAACTATTTGACGTAGAAAGTTGAAATTTGGTAGTAATATAAGAATTGATGGCCCCATCAGAGCCGGGTAGTTTTGAAAGTTAAAGTTTGACTTTTAAGTTCCTTTAGGGTTAGTTTTGGGGGGTGTAATCGGAAGTGAAAAAAAAATGAATAGGTCATCGAGTGGGGTGTCAAATGAAAGCTTGTGAAAACACGAGTTCAAAAATATATATAATGTAATACTTGGGCAAACTTTTTTTGTATTATTTCTAAAAAAATACCAACAGGAAGCTACAGGGAGCAACGCGTGTGTGGAAAAAGCAAGCGAACACTTTCCATGAAAACTTGTAGAATAGACTCAAATGGCCAACGGTTCTCACGGCTATCTTGAACTGACTTTAATTTATAGTCCTTGTCAATTGCAACATTGTTGGTGGAAAAGGCTTGTGAAAGTATAATATAATAAAAAAAAAATTTGAAATGTTTCATTCAGCTATTTTTGATATAGCGCGAAATTTTTTTAAAAAAAAACGTGTTTTTTTCGAATTTAATTGATTATATTAACTATGCTACGATCAAATTCTGACTAAAACTCCGGCGCGGCCTGGTCATATGGATAACGGTAGGGTCGCCTATTGTTCTTGTTAGGTAGCAATTTTTTTACCTGGGGCAAGTTTTAGGAAATCGATTTATGGCCGCCTAAACCGCTGAAATATCCCTATGTGCCACATCTGGAAAACCTTTTTCCCATGTGTAAAAAGGAAAAACTGAAAACAGAACTGAAACGGAGACTGACACCTGACGGGATAGGGTAGACTTATTTGTTTCATTTCAGCTCTTAGAATTCCTATGTGTAAACAAACGCGTCATGCCTCGGTCCGTTCGCTCACGTCATTTCTTATGAAAATCTGGCTCAGTGTACATATGAATTGCAAATGTCGCTGTATCCAAAAAGGAAACGAGTTTGTTTTAGAATTCATTGAAATTTATAAAATGTCTCCGGATTTATGGAACAAAACGGACCGAAACTATCACAGTGTAAATGTTAGGGAGGCTGCCTACACTATCTTATTGGATTAATATCGAGAATGCGACGAAAAGGCACCAAAGGCGATGGTAAAATGCAAAATTAATAGCCTACGCTCAACTTATAACAAAGAACTTAGAAAAGTTAAATATAGTGAAAGAAGTGGAGTAGGAAATTGAGAAGTATACAAACCATGACCTTCTTTCGTTCGTCAGCGACCAACCTCCGATTCTAAGAAGTGTCAATACTATGGGGAGTAATAGCCTACCTCATGTTGGTATTCTACTTTTGTATAATAGGTGTCACAAGGCGTAATAATACAAGATACACATCCTCATTCATCCGTAAATAATTCAGTCAATTATATGATTCTAAGTGAAGTTCTTTCATTAAATTTGCGTGCGACAGTGAATTCCAGGGTATCAAGCTTTACTCTATCGGGTTCTTTTCTTCCACCGTTTCTTCAACGCCACAGCTAAGGCTACTGCAGTGAGACAGTCTTCATACGTGAGTTATTTTACACATGTACACTTTGGGATAGTACGACAACACGTGTTTAAACGCGAAACACACATAACGCTTTGAAAGTGTAACTCGGACTGAGAGCTGAACGGATGGTGTAAAAACAAACCTCCTTCCGAACTGAAATGAAACGAAAATTGAAGCTGAGACAGAACTGAGAACTGATATGACCGTGTAAAAGGGCCATTAAACGAGAATATTGTATTAAAATTCGTAGTATAATACATGCATTTCGATTATACTTTATGGTTTTTGACATGATAAATAGATTGAAGTCTAATTACAACCTATCATTTTACTGTATGTTGCAAAAATATTCTTGCATACTCTAAATTTAAAACTCGTTTTTGAGATATTGCTGAGTGAAATTTAAAAACCTGCCACTACGTCATCGGTAAGAGCAGAACCAGTGTCTAACAGAAAAGAAGACTTAAGATTGAAAAATACGGACCTATGCTAGAGCAACAAATTAAAATGTTTTATATTCAGGGGACACCCCCTTAAAATTAATTCAAAATTATAATTTACCACTGCATCTATGCGATTGATCAACTTTGTATTTTAACCCAAAAGTGGCGTAGTCATATGCGGCTCGTCCCCTCCCCGACCTCTATGGATTCAAAATATTAATATTCTTTTTTTCTAAAAAAAATTTTTCGAGCCATCCTCTTCTCTCTTTATGCCCCTAAAATCTGGCAGTGAAACTGGTTGCTAAAGGTATCCTTATAAACCACTACCTCCGTCAGAATCATAGAGCAGGTTAGGACTTAAACTCGATCTACTTACCATGAACTTAAATTTCTAGTTGACTAATTATTTTACCGCGTTAAAACATAAGGAAAGTCACAATGCAGTTTACACTTCATGAAAGTTAACAGAAAACTGCAGCTCTGACAAGCAGATAAGAGGATGTTCGTTCCAAATAAACTCTAGAGCCACTCCTTGGAAACAACCACTGCACGCCGTACTGTAATCGAACTGTGTTAACAGATCGAACAGTTACTCATAACAGATCAGACATCGTATTAGTGGATAAATCTTCACGGTCCACAACGCTGATCAACGACGCTATCCCAAATATAAGGATTTAAAAGTTCAAATAGAAAGGCAATGTGACATCGACAAATTCAAAATGATTCCCATAATCCTATCAACAATAACTACATTTATATTGTGTAAACGGCTGCAACTGAAATCTGAGAGATTCAAACGGTTTAGAAGCTTCAAGTCAAGCCGAACATAATGTAGATTTGAGTTGAGCTTTACGAGATAACCATTTCACGATGGCTGGAGATCAATAGTAAAAGGTAAATCAGGCACAGAATTGGCGCATGAATGGTTGTATGGCTTAAAAAGCGTTTGAAATCCGAACCATGCCGATTTTCAGGCGTACATGTTCTTAAAGGTTGAGGTTGTAATGGGTTAGATTTGAAGCCACCTTGAAAACATCGACATAAATACAGTAAACGAGTGTGATATCAAAAGTCTCTTTACAAAACATCAGGAGTCTGAAGCTTACTGAACATGTATTATGTACCATGATGAAGGCAGTTCTACTGGAAATGGTATAGACCAACCAAAAATTCATAGAAAATGATAAACGTTACCTAGGATCGATAACATGAAATGGACCACTCAGAACTCAATCCTTATAATATCTAAGCATTTTTGGATTGAATGAACGTTCCATAAAAGAAGTGAAGTGGTAGGGCCATATCATAAATATAAATAGTACTTTATTGTTTTAACGAGGACAACCATTCTTAATAACAAAGTAACAAGTCCAGTTGATAGACCCTAATTAGTAAAGAAATTGAGGGCAAGACAAGACCTGTGTGGGAATGGTAAATATACCTAAAATAACTTATAACGTACCTTATTCCATGAAACATTTATACACTAGTGACAAAAAAAAAATCGACTTAAACGATTTTGCTTCATTTAACACCGATCCTTCAATTTAATTTTCAAACAGTGGTATTATTTTTGGTATCATTAGAATGCTGATTTTCTACTCTTTCCAATAATACCAAAAACATTTGGATTTCCAAGAAGTTTTACTATTAAAACGGTAGCAACGTACTCGTTGTGCGCTATTCATTTCTATAAAACACATGCATCTGCATTTTCCTATCGTTTTTTTATCGGAACTTTAACCATCAACATCTCTGCTTTACCTGCTCACTAATTACATCATCGGAAAATGGATACCACCCCGGAAGAAACGGCACATGTCATTACCTTATTGCAAGAAGGGCATAGCCAACTGCGCAACTGCACCTGAGCCAGTCAGCTCCCTCCTACACGGAGATCGGCATTAGAAAAAAGAAGTCGTACCAAGGAGCGAGACGACTCCTTCCTTGTCGACACAACTCTAAGAAATCGTCACTTAACCGGCGTTGAGGTCTAGTAGGAGGTCCGCTCGTGGTCGGGCTGTCAATCATTGGATAATCAGAAGAAGATTTAAAGAAGCTAACCGAACTCCGGAGAGACAAGCGCGATTCAGATTTGCCCGAAAACGTGTCGACTGGATCTTAGAGCAATGGCACTCCCATTTTATTCTCCGAATCCCGAAGGTGCTTACATGGCAATGATGGAAGAAGACTGGTCTATCGAACGCCTGGGGAGCACTATGACTGAAACGGTTGCCTACGGAGGAGGTTCTGTCATGGTGTGAGGAATCATCTCACTGGATGCGAAAACCGATTTGGTTTTCATGACTGACGAGACTCGTAGCGGTGGATTAACTGCTCACCGGTACATCAAGAAGATCCTGCAGGAACACGTCGTTCCTTACGCTAGATTTGTTAGCGATAGCTTCATGTTAATACACGATAATGCGAGGCCACATGCTGGTGTATCGGTGCGGCAATATCTGGCGGAAGTGGGAATACTCATATTAAACTGGCCTGCGCGATGTTCTGACCTCAATCCAATCGAGCACAAGTGGGATGAGCTCAAAAGAAGAATATGAGCCAGAAATCCAGCCCCTGCGTCGCTGAGGTACTTAAAGGTTGCGATGGCGGAAGAGTGAGGAAAAATCCCACAGGCAGTGATGAAAAAGCTCACCCGTTCCATGAAAAACCGGCTGGAAGCAGTAATAAGGGAGCTAATACGAAATATTAATTTTGGTTTTTATCAATAAATTGAATTGTTAAACTTAAAATTAGTTTAATTTTTCTTTCTCTTAGCCCTATTTTCACTCCTTGTTCTCCTTGTTTCCCCTCTCAATCACTTTAATCAGTAAAAAGCATGAGGTATGCTATGGAATATGGTATCATTAAAAAGAGAATTGAATGGGCTATCAAATGATACTAAAATCCGTAAACATTTATGAACACTAAATTCTAAGATCCATGTTAAATGAAGTCAAATAATTTGAGTCGATTTTTTGCTCATCAGTGTATAAAAACATGTATCATTATCTACTAATTTCCGCGGGGGTGTAGCCAAGGTCCAGGTAACAAGTTAGAAAGGCCCTGAGAATAAGCTTGTCGTGTCATATACTTGAATATTTATTTTGGTTTCTCTATTCCATTGTAGTAGACAAGCTAGGCTCAGAGCTTCAGACTGGGCGGTGTACTAGTAAATATATATATATATATATATATATATATATATATATATATATATATATATATATATATATGTATATATGTATATATGTATATATATATATATATATATATATATATATATATATATATATATATATATATATATATATATATATATATATATATATATATTAATTATTGGGCGGTAAAACAACGCTCGCCTAGAACGCCAGTGTTATTCAATTCTGCCCTGTATCCTTATGTATTTTTATTAGTTGTTTTGCTAATACGAAAAAGATTTATAATTCTAAATACGTTTCTCTTTTTAATTTATTATGCTTTCAGAATTAAGTCCTGTAGAAATTAAAATAATATTCCGTAGTGTACTTGAATAAATAAGTAAATAAACAAACAAATAATAATTTAATGTTTAAGGGGCCATTAACCAGATGCCGAAATTTGTATCATTATTTATAACGTGGTGTATATTTTTGAGGAATTTCTCTCGGTTGTTACGGCACTGGATATTAATATGTATCGTATCGCGGCATGGTACGGAATATCTCTCTCGCATTGTATTTATTCACTTTACATAATTGCTTTTTAAATGAAAGGCAAGAATAACAATATTGACAATATCAAATGATACAAGCTGATGCCGAATAAAAATATATTGTCTAGTACGAGTCAGCTATTAACGAATTGGCGAAAAGAAAAATAGAAACGTTCTGTCAACCCTTTTTTATTACTATTCCGTATCAAACCTAAAATACGGAACACTTACGGAACAACTTCGGGGTCTGTCTGTCTGTCACCGCCGATTTTCTCCGAAACAGTTTGACATACAAAGTTAAAATTTGTCACAAATATAGGAACTGATGGCCCAGTCACAGCCGTGTAGTTTTGAAAGTTAAATTTTGGTTTTGGGGGGTGAAATCGGAAGTGGAATAAAAATTTCAAGGTTCAAAAATATATATGTTATAAGACGCAACCTTTTTTTTTTATTATTTTTTAAATAATTGCCAAAAATCTCTGTCTCCCCACCCTGTCTCTAAGAGTCTTAATCAAAGAAATTCGAAAAAATTCTTGAATATTCCCCATAAGGTTTATATAATAGACATAGAGGATGGACTGAGTGTTCCGCATTCCGCTGTGAAGTAAATATGGACGCAAAAGTGTGAGAGAAACAACGCGAATGAGGGGCCAGTAGCTGCCTCTTTTCAAAATGCCGCTAAGCTACGGCGCTCTTGAAAATAATATTTCTAAATGTTCTATTTGAACTAAAATCGGGTATGGAGCTTTGCTCGCCTTGAATTCCGTCTCGGGGTACTACTCCTTGTTTATTACAAGCCTACAGAAAAGAGACAGGTATTGGCCGCACAATCGCTTTGTCCCTTTCTAGAAAGTGGTCAATTTTATGAGGTTAATGTTCAGTCCATCCTCTACGTCTATGGTTTATATTGTATGAAAATTAGCATGAATGCGTAACTTTTGATAACACAGGACCACAAAAAAAGTTTTGTAGTTGAAATAACATACCGTGTATTTTTTGGTTTGCTGAAAACGAATCCGAGGTCAGAATTGGCTTATCACTCAAGAATTTTGACATAACCTCAAAAAACACCTCGAAAATAACCAAAAATACTTTTACAAAGAAATTTAAAAATGTAAACGAGCAAACCACACGTATTTTGAGATGCCGAAATCGAATCCAAGGTTAGAATTCACCCATCACGTCAGCATTTCGACATAACCTCAAAAATGGTCAAAAATACGTCTGTAAGTAAATTAAAAAATTAAATGAATAGACTACCATATATATATACCTATTTTCGGGTGCTTAAACCGATTATGCCAAAAGAATTGACCTATTAAGTCAAAATCTTAAAATAACCTCAAAAAGTCCAGTCTTTTCATTTACAGGTTGCTGGATGGCTCTCGCTTCTCGCCCACTGGATGCTTTATTAAAATAATTCCCCTCGCACATCGCCCTCGTGATGCTGGATAACAGTGAGTTCCCTCGCCTATCCTCACAATGGAAGAATTTTACAACCAAAAATCTAAACCTAACATAACCGAATACAAGAATCATACTCCGAAAACGCTAAACCTAACATAGCCTAATGCAATAAATTTACACCAAGAACTTTACACCAGGAACTCTAAACCTAACACAGCCTAATGCAAAAAACTTACACCAAGAACGCTAAACTTAACGTAGCCTAATGCAAGCAATTTACAACAAAATCTTTACACCAAGAACTCTAAACCTACCATAGCCTAATGCAAGAGGCTTACACTAAGAACTTTACACCAAGAACTCTAAACCTAACATAAGTTAATGCAAAAATCTTACACTAAGAACTTTACACCAAGAACTCTAAACCTAACATAACCTGTATCCCACTAGTCTTTTGATGTCGTCAGACCATCAGATTTGCGGGCGTCCTCTACTTCTTTTGTCATTCCAGGGCCTGCAGTTGATGGGTCCATCGATTATCAGAGTCTTGCATTATGACCCGCCCAGCTCCACTTCAACTTGTTTACCCTCTCAGCCACATCAGTTATTTTGAACTATCCCTCATCAATATTCCCAACATCCTCCCTTATCGCTCAGCTAGTTGTAGGCGATTTATAACTTCTTGATTCAAAGCCCACGTTTTCGTTCCGTATGTGAATACATACATTAATCAAATGTGTTCGCTTTTAGTGTATTTGGGACATTGGAAAGGAAGATGTTCCGCAATCTGCCAAACGCCGAACAAGCGTGATAAATCCGCTTTTCATGTTTTCTTTGGATATTTCTATTTTTTGTCCAGGATATTGAAGCGTGTTAAAAAAATGCCCTCCCATCTGGGCGCAATTTGGTACCGTCTAAAAAACGCCCGCACGTTGAAGCGCAATTTTAAAACGTCTTAACTTCTTTGCTTTTAATAGATATATTATTAATAAAGAGAAGTCGTTGTTTGCCCCTTATGTATATCTTAATTTCTGAGAATGGATTGAGTAGATATTAATACTGAGAGAACTAAAGAAATGAGACATAAACTAGCTCAGTTTTTTTTTTTCTTTTGGGTAGAGAATATGGATAAGAGATAATTTTTGTACGTCTTTTGAAAATAATCTCTATAGTTGTTTAAAATTTTGGTTGTACAGATTTTGGGCACCATTCAGTTTAAAAAATAAAAGGAATCTAACTTCAGCTCAAAAAAATGAAAAAATACTGAAGAGTTATGTAGTTGTTAAATTTTTTTTTAATATGATACAACCGTTGAGTCCTGAAAGATAAAATGGGTGAAACGCTACATTCAAATAAAGAAAATGGTTTATTAATGACAAAATAAAAATTCCTAACTTCACTACTCTCTTAAAAATTACTTCTACTAGGTAAAATCACTTAATCTAGAAAATTGTACTATTAGAAAGAGTCTTTAAATCAGGATTACTAAGTTTTTAATTAAAGGCTTAACAAAAGGCGATTTTAAAAGTTTGTGAAATTAACTCCGCGAGTTACATATGTTGAATAGTCGTTGGAAACGCACTTGTCGACAGGAAAAGAGATTTTTAGGCTGGTGTGCTTATGACTTACGGATTGGTTTCTCCTCATGGATTTTCTACAAGTTTTTTGGCCTGTCCCGGTGAGATCCTCATAAAAATATTGTCTCAACCATTACCATCTCAGTTTCTTTTAGGCTGCTAAACACATTTTGACCCGAAATGTCTGAGGATGAGCAGGATATTTCAAGGAAAAAAGGCCTTGAACTTGGGAACTAGAAACCGTTGCTGCACTACTACATCATTAAAAATACTCTCTCCGGTGTACTGAAGAAAAAAAACTACGGCTTACTGGCGAGACAAAGCCGTTACTGCCTCATCAAAAATTCTCACTTGACTTGACGATGTAAAAAAAGCCTACTACGGCTACCTGATAAAAAAAAAGCCCACTGCGGCTACCTGACGGAAAAAGCCACTACGGCATTCTGATGGAAAAAGCCAATTGCGGCTTGCCGGAGAAAAAAGCCGTTACTCCATCTCGGCTAGAAAAAAGCCTATAACAATGCCATCCGGACCCTTAAATATTTTTCTCCCTTCCTTAGAATCACGTCTTCAAGATGGCTACTTCTCGGATACAAACTTTAGCCAATCAGACGCATTCGATGCAAATTAAAGAAGTCCAGTAGGTAACCCGCAATGTACACTGTAAAATAAACGGCTCAAAAATTCAAAACACTGTTTTAAACTGCACTGCTTAAAAGTTAGTAAGTAAAGTAAAATAAAAAATATAAGTTATAGGTGGAAACAGTGTCGTAACATGATCTTAAAATCTAGGAAGAAATGAATGTTACAATATATGTATGAATCCTTTCTTGCGATTTTCGCATTTTCAATGTTCAATACTACTTTTTTATCACAGTTGTCATTTGTCATGAACATGGTTTTGGCGAATTTTAACTTCAGATCAATCTCTCTCTGGACTTGTTGTTAAGTTAAATTCTTCTTTTTGTTAGAATAAGCGTAATATCATCCGCGAATCGAAAACCCTTACTTGTCCATAGAAGTTGTTTGAAAAGATCTTCTAGCGCCAACGTAAACAATCGGCGAGATGATGTCCCCTTGACATACCCATCTCTTCATGTCTATCTTATTGGCGTTTTCTTTCAATATTATCTGAAATTTTTATGTATATTTTGAATAATCTGTTGTCAATTCTACAGTTACTTAAACTATTTAATGTTGCCCAGATTTCAAGGAAGTCGCGCTTTCTCGTAATCCACAAAGGCTACCCAAATCTTAAAATTATACTCGTTTGACTTTTCTATTAAGGTTCTTAATACTTGAAGGTAGGCCAGTGCACTAAAACCTTTTCTAAATCCGTTGTTCTCTGGGTTGGTAAGCGTCCAATTTCTTTGCGAGTCTCGCAGTTATTATTTCCATAAATAGCTTGTACAGGGTGAATCATCGATAGAGTAAAGTTCATTATCTCATTTGTTTCGTGAATGACGAAAAAATGTTAAATACAATACTTTTAGGGACTGTTAAGGTGCACAGTTTAAAATTATTTTTGAGTAAACAGGGTACTTCAACAAAGTGTAGTCGATATAACATATGTTTTTTTTTTTAAATGGAACATCCTATTTTCTAATTTATTTTTAAATTCTGCGTAAAATTTTATAACTTTTTTATTAATACTGTTATATACCTAAACCTAGTAGTTTTTCTTATATTTCAATTTTCTTTTTAAAAATACTAGTTTTCAGTTTTGTAAAAAATTGCCAGTAACTCCATTGTTTGTGAAGGTGGAATACTCATAATTGGTACGAGCGTTCTGTAGAGTTGAAAAAAAAAATATATGTAAAGATATTTGAGTTAGATGCTACGGGGTGTTTAAAATAAATGTATGCATTTCGACTATTTTAAATTGAAAAATCTCAAATTTTTTAAACGGCACACCCTGTATATTATTATTTTTTCTGATAGATTTTACAAAACCCTCCAACTTTTTTGAGTATGTCATATACCTATTTCTAATAGTTTTTCGATTTATTTTGAATTTTTCAATTTTTACCCTTGTTTTTAATACACTTACGCTATAACATCATAGTTGCCAAGACAAAACAAAAATGTCGGCATTGTCCAATTTTGACATGTCTATTAAGCAAGTAAAAATAGTTTAATTTGTTGTAGTAAGTGACGTATAAAGGTAATAGTTATGAATGGTGCTAAAAATGAATTAATTGATATGGTTTATGTACTGGGCGAGGCGGGAAAAAATTGTCTTTTGGCAGTAAGGCTTTACGGAGCGGAGTACCCTAACAGACGTATGCCATCAAGAAAATCTTTTCAGTGCTTAATGGAATGGTTTGATGGTAGTGGTAGCGTTCAGTATATGAAACGAAAAGTAGTAAACAAGAATGTTACCAATGAGGAAAAAGAAATGGAGATTTTACTTCATGTTGAAGATAATCCCCAGTCAGCAGCCGTCAACTAGCTGACTTATCTGACACATCCCAATCTACGGCTAATTGTACCACGAGAAAATACAAGTATCATCCCTTTCATATGGAACTACACCAAGAACTTCAAGACCGCCATGAATGGAGCAATAGAGGCCGATCCAAATTTTTTAGTTTTCACAATAGCGTAAGTGAATTAAAAACGAGGGTAAAAATAGAAAAATTCAAAATAAATCGAAAACTATTAGAAATAGGTATATAACATACTTAATAAAAGTTGGAGGGTTTTGTAAAATCTATCAGAAAAAATAATAATATACAGGGTGGCTAAAAAATTTGAGATTTTTCAATTTAAAATAGTCGAAATGCATAAATTTATTTTGAACACCCTGTAGAACCTAACTCAAATTTCTTTACATATATCTTTTTTTCATCTCCATAGAATGCTCGTACCAATTATGAGTATTCCACCTTCAGAAACAATGGTGCTACTGGCAATTTTTTACAAAACTGAAAACTAGTATTTTTTAAAAAAAAAAATGAAATATTAGAAAAACTACTAGGTTTAGGTACATAACAGTATTAATAAAAAGTTATAAAATTTTACGCAAAATTTTAAAATAAATTAGAAAAGAGGATGTTCCATTTAAAAAAACATATGTTATATCGGCCACACTTTTTTGAAGTACCCTGTATACTCAAAAATAATTTTAAACTGTGAACCTTAACATTCCCTAAAACTATTGTATTTAACATTTTTTTTCGTCACTCCCGAAACAAATAAGATAATGAACTTTACTCAGTAACCTGGTTGGTCTATAGTTGGTTAATTTAGAGTTATCTCCTTTTTTGAAGAGCAGGACCACCACAGCATTATCCCAGTTTCGAGGGGCTATACTCTCAAACATACACTACATCTGTTGGATTCTATTGATTTTGAACATCGAAGAACTGTGGGCGACTGGAGACTGTTCTACAAGTATTTTCATGGAGAGTGTTCGATGGATGTAGCCCGTTTAATTCGTCCCAGAGCGGCGCATGTTAGGAATACACGTCGAGCTAATACGTCACATTCGTATGAGGTTTAGCTCGTCACTCCTCGTACAACCCTTTTCACGCAGTCTTTTATATGGGGAACACCATCCCTTTAGAATAATGTACCCAGGACTGTTTCCCACCGAGAACAAGTTACACCGTTTCAAGACCAACGTGAATCGCTTTTTCCGCATACGCGTCGCTTAAGAATTTCCCTGCAGCACCGGCGCTATGCCCATAAAAGACTCATACTAATAGATATCTGAAACTATCTATCATCTCACTAGTATTCAGAGCTTCGTCAATATGTGAAATGAACATATTGTCTCATAGGAGACAGATAAACTGATCAATGCTCTAAAGAGTAATGGATTCATTTAACTGTTTTAACAACCTGATTCTTAGACAATATACGAGTAGTCACAAGGATCCATCAGCTGATGCAGTACAGTTTACCTTACATACACAAGACTACAGACTAAAGAGTCATAATAATTAAAAGATTCATTCGCACAATCTTGAACACTTATAAAAAAATTGAATAATGCTTGAGATCACCAAAAAACCAATTCCTTGACAAACTGAACATATCTAAAATAATTGACAAATATCCAAACAACATTAATAGAGAATCAGGTTATGGTTTACATTATACACAGAAAAGGATTATTACACTGGGTCATGGTTAGGAGAACACCGATCAGGTAAAAATGCTTCTTCGATTATCTTCAATATTCTTATCTTGAAAAAAATCCCTAAAGATATCTGATGTAATCATAGGCGAAACGTAGGAAAATCATTCCAACTTGACATTGTCTAATCCATTTAACCGAAGTGACTGTTTCCGTTCTATAACAACAGTTAAATAGAAAATATGGCTTTCGTAAACATAGATCAACAAATCTTCTGACTTATGTAACACATGTTTCGAACAACGCAATTGAACACTTTGGCGGTTACTCTTGGCATATCCAAGGCATTCGACTGTATTTGGCACGATGGACTGTTGGCTAAGCTACGATCTTCTGGTATGTCTGAAAAGTTCTGTTTGTGGCTATCATGTTTCCTTAGAGAGCGTTCTTTACGAGTGGCAGTCGACGGATTTCTTTCTAACACCTTCACTATCAACGCCGTTGTGCCCCAAGGCTCCATACTATCTCCTACTCTCTTTCTCATTTACATTAACGATCTGCTGGACAAGATCGGAAATCCAATCTACAGCTTTGCAGATGACAGTACCCTTATCTCTTCATTCACTTTGAACGCTCGGACAACGGCTACTCAGATGAATATCCGCAGACAGAGGGAAGTCGTTCAACTTAACAAAGACCTGGGAGAAATTCTATCTTGGGGTGACAGTAACCAAGTGGAATTTAACCTTATAAAAACCCAGGCGTTAATTTGGGAGCAAATATGTCCTGGCATGAACATGTCGCAGGAATAGCAAGGACAGC
Source organism: Pachyrhynchus sulphureomaculatus (assembly GCA_019049505.1). Lineage (NCBI taxonomy): Eukaryota > Metazoa > Arthropoda > Insecta > Coleoptera > Curculionidae > Pachyrhynchus > Pachyrhynchus sulphureomaculatus. The sequence goes on from CM032449.1 coordinate 39,923,191, forward strand.
TTCTCAATAGTTGGGAATATTATTTTGAACCAGAAAGCTTTACACTTCACAACAACGGTTAATTCTTTACAAAGCTCAAATTCGACCAACTCTGGAATACTGCTCCCATGTCTGGGGCTCCACTCCCAAACATAGATTGCTATTCAGAGAAGAGCTGTTCGTCTGATTGGAGACCCAGAACTGACCGGTGGCCTTGATTCGCTGGCACATCGAAGAACGGTTGGCGATTTGAGCCTATTCTACAAGTATTTTCATGGAAAGTTCGAAGGATGTAGTCCGCTTAATTCCTCCCAGAGTGGTGCATGTTAGAAATACACGTCGCGCTAATACTTCACATCCGTATGAGGTTCAGCTTGTTACTCCCCGTACAACGCTTTTCAAGCAGTCTTTTATATGGAGAACATCATCCCTTTGGAATAATTTGCCTAGGACTGTTTCCCACCGAATACAATTTACAGCGATTCAAGAACAACGTGAATCGCTTTTTCCGCACACGTGTCGATCGTGTAGTGCTTTAGGGACTTCCCTGCAGCACGTGTGCTAGACCCATAAAAAAAAAACAAGAAAAAAAAACGGATACAGAATTTAAAAAAAAAAAAACCACTCGGTTCTTAATGCATTATTATTACTTATAGAATAAAAAGTTACAACTTTAATACCTATACATGTTACCAAAATATACCTTCCTCAGTGGATAATTTTTAGAAGAGTCGAGTCACTACACTTAAAGAAAGTGCAAAGTTTCCAATTGTTCATCAAGATTTACTTAAGGGCATATACCTAATCATGGAGCAGAAAAAAGCGTTTTTATTTTATATAATAATACATAGCTTAAAATATAATTTCCGAAATTCTAATTTAAAAAAAAAATAACGGAGCAGAATCCATTCCCCTGCGACCCCTTTTTTTAGTGTTCCGTACGGAACACTTATAAGATCACTTCGGTGTCCGTCCGTTCGTCCGTCTGTCCGTCCGTCACACCCGATTGTCTCCGATACTATTTGACATAGAAAGTTGAAATTTTGTAATAATATAGGAATTGAAGGCCTCATCAGAGCCGTGTAGTTTTAAAAGTTAGATTTTAACTTAAGGGGTTAGTTTTTGGGGGTGAAATCGGAAGTGAAAAAAAATTTTTTTTAATAGGTCATCGAGTGGGGTGTTAAATGAAAGCTTGTAAAAACATATAATGTAATACTTGCGCACATTTTTCTTTGTATTATTTTTAAAAAATCGCGAAAAATCGCTGTCCTCCACCCTATTTCGAAAAGTACTGATCAAAAAGTTTTGAAAAAATTCTGGAATATTCTCCACAGGGTGTACATTGAACGAAATTTATCACGAGTGCATTACGTTTAATAATTTATCTGGTATATCAGTTTTCAATAAAGATCGTTCAAAGACAAGATTGACCCTCTAGTAAACTAATTTCTTTAGAAAGTTTGATTTCAGATGATTCAGCTCCCAGTATTCGTGCACGCCACAATGCTTCTTAAAAGAAAGGGTCGCAGGGGTACGGGTACAGCGCCGCCATTTTTTATTATTTTTTTTAAATTAAAATTTCGCACATTGTATGCTATTTGTACAGTCATATAAGGTAAAAAAAAGATAAACCTCGGAATAAAAGTTAGAAAGCTGAAAACTTGCATAAATCTTTATTTTAACATTCTAAAAGTTAACTCGTTCGTGTCCGCGAGTCAAAATATTCGAGGCCAAACGTCACGAAAATCGATTTTTTTGCAAATATCTTTTTTCTATGCTTCGCATGATGTTTGAAGTTACAAAACTTGTAGAGCATAAAATTCTCTACAAATATGGTCTCAGGCTATATTTTATATAATTCACCGCTCTCGAGCGCGAAGAGTAGGAAGCGCCCATAGGATAACGCTATGTCAACTGTGGAATCAAATGCATAGTACAGTTTATACAATTAATTATTTACAAATATTACAATTATTAAGAAATTTGAATTATTTATTTATTTATAAGTGATATTTATAAATATTATTCATAAATGAGACATCCGTATGATAAGATTTAGTTAATTTATATAAATAATAATATATTAAAATGAAATAGTTTAAATACATTGTAATTACATTTTAAGTAGGAAAAAGATTAAGTATTACTTTTTCGAACAGTGTAAATGCTGTAAAACCTGTGTACCAATCAGCTCAATTATTTCAGCAAGAAAACTACCCTCCAAACACATTATTTGAAAATGGAATACGTGTTCTTTTAGCAATGTTTAATGCTCCAAAATCAGAACACAGTATTGACAATTTTAGGTACACACAATTCATCAAATCAACCAGACTCAACAACCGGTGCAGTTATCATCTCTTCCACCTACAAGTGTAGCAGCTCGATAGCATATCTATCGTGCCTACTTGGTTAGGGAAAGATTTACAACCCGAAAAATGGGGGATGGATATTACAAAACGAGACTCTGGAACTCATAACAACATTATTATCACCAGCACCAAAATAATTACTCAGTACAATCTTCTGCAATTGCAAGAAAAGCCGTGGCGCGAACTGTGGATGTAGAAAAGTACGGTTGCTATGCTTCTCAGTTTGTGGCCAGTGTAACTGACAAACATGCCTCAACACTTACTATCCAAATGATCTTGATGAAAAGTGAATAAGTACCTGAGGTCCTAGAGCCAAATTGAACAACGAGGATGATGATAACGGTCTGGAAATTTAATTTAGGCGACCAGAAGTAGAAGATGACGAATCAGAGTAAAAAAAATTCGCCTTACATTTTAACTTAAATAAATTAATTTACGATAAACTTATGTTAAATAAAAATGTAATTAAAATATATTTAAACTATTTCATTTCAATATCTTATTATTTGTACAAAGTAATTAAATATCATCATACGAATGTTTTATTTATGAATAATATTTAAAAATAAATAAATAATTCAAGTTTCTTAATAATTATAATATTCGTAAATAATTAATTTTATAAACTGAACTATGCATTTGATTCCACGGTTGACACAGCGTTAGTCTATATACGGATAGGTGCTTCCCACTCTTTGCGCTCTATCTGGAGAACGGTTAATTATATAAAATATCGCCTGAGACCAAATTTGTAGAAAATTTTATGCTCTATAAGTTTTATAACAACTTCAAACATCATTCGAAGCACAGGAAACAAGATATTTGCAAAAAACCATTTTCGCGATGTTTGACCTTGAATATCTCGACTCGCGGACACGAGATTCTACGAGGCTGAGCTAACTTTTAAAATGGCAAAACAAAGATTTATGCAAATTTTCATCTTTCTAACATTCATTCCGAGGTAGAGTCCCTATTTGACTGGATAATATGAAACATGTTAAATATATAAAATTTATGTCGACAAATTTTGTAATCTGAAATTTCCTGATAAGGACTGTTGTGTAAAGTCTTGCACTATGCACATGCATGCATGCATTCATGAGTAAAATAAAGACAGATTCATTACAAAATTAACAATGTGATTGTTGACGCAAATTTTGAAAGTTAAACCAAGTTTGCCATAATTGACTTCGTTCATTGATAAATGTGACTTTAATACGTAAATAAGTGCAATACGAAATCCTGCACGTTTCGGTTGCAAATCCTCAAATCTTAACAAAAAAAAAAATTCTATTAATTTAAAAAAATATATATATTAATTAACGAGAAGTATATTCTTGGTGCATTTCTTTTATGGGTCTAACACACGTGGTGCAGGGAAGTCCCTAAAGCGTTTCAGGAGCGACATGTGTGCGGAAAAAAGCGATTCACGTTGTTCTTGAATCGCTGTAAATTGTACTCGGTGGGAAACACAGCCCTGGGCAAAAAGACTGCTTGAAAACCTCATACGGATGTGAAGTATTTATAACATACACCGCTCTGGGAGGAATTAAGCGGGCTACATCCTTCGAACTTTCCATGAAAATACTACAAGTCGCCAACCGTTCTTCGATGTTTCAACGAATCAAAGCCGTCGGTCAGTTCTGAGTCTCCAATCAGACGAACAGCTCCTCTCTGAACAGAATCTAACAAATGCAGTGTATGTCTGGGAGCGGAGCCCCAACATGGGAGCAGTATTCCATTGTTGTGTAGTGTAAAGCTTTCCGGTTCGAAATAATATTCCCAACTTTTGAGAAGCTCTCCCTGCTATGCCTGCAACATGTTCATGCCAGGACATATTTGCTCCCAAATTAACGCCCAACAAATTGAGTGACGATGCTAGGGGAATGGAGTGCCCCGACATAACTATGTCGGGTTCCGCAACATTAACTTTTTTAGAAAAATGAAAAAATAAGCGTACTATCATTTGCAAAGCTGTAGATTGAATTCCCGGTCTTTTCCAGCAGATCGTTAATGTAAATGAGAAAGAGAGTAGGAGACAGTATGGAGCCTTGAGGCACACCGGTGTTGATAGTGAAGGTGTTAGAAAGAAATCCGTCGACTGCCATTCATAAAGAACGCTCTCGGAGGAAACATGAGAGCCACAAACAGAATTTTTCAGACATACCATAAGAGCGTAGCTTAGCCAACAGTCCATCGTGCCAAACACGGTCGAATGCCTTGGATATGTCAAGAGCAACCGCTCGAGATTCTCCGAAGTGTTCAATTGCATTGTTCCAAACATGTGTTACATAAGTCAGAAGAACTCCTGTTGATCTATGTTTACGAAAGCCATATTGGTGATCGCTATTTTTTTTTTTTTTTTTTTATGGGTCTAGCACACGTGCTACAGGGAAGTCCCTAAAGCGCTACAGGAGCGAAACGTGTGTGGAGAAGGCGATGCACGTTGTTCTTGAATCGCTGTAGATTGTACTCGGTGGGAAACACAGTCCTGGGCAAATTATTCCAAAGGGATGATGTTCTCCATATAAAAGACTGAAAAGTGTTGTACGAGGAGTAACAAGCTGAACCTCATACGGATGTGAAGAATTAGCGCGACGTGTACTTCTAACATGCACCGCTCTGGGAGGAATTAAGCGGGCCACATCCTTCGAACACTTTCCATGAAAGTACTTGTAGAATATGCTCAGGTCGCCAACCGTTCTTCGATGTTCCAGCGAATCAAGGCCGACGGTCAGTTCCGGGTCTCCAATCAGACGAACAGCTCTTCTCTGAATAGAATCCAACAAATGCAGTGTATGTTTGGGAGCGGAGCTCCAAACATGGGAGCAGTATTCCATAGTTGGTCGAATTTGAGCTTTGTAAAGAATTAACAGTTGTTGTGGAGTGTAAAGCTTTCTGGTTCGAAATAATATTCCCAACTTTTGAGAAGCTCTCCTTGCTATGCCTGCAACATGTTCATGCCAGGACATATTTGCTCCCAAATTAACGCCCAACAAATTGAGTGACGATGTTAGAGGAATGGAGTGCCCCGACATAACTATGTCGGGTTCAGCAACGTTAACTTTTTTAGAAAAAAACTGCCGCCTGGGTTTTTGTAGCGTTAAATTCCACTTGGTTACTGTCACCCCAAGATAGAATTTCTTCCAGGTCTTTGTTAAGTTGAACGACTTCCTGCTGTCTGCGGATATTCGTCTGAGTAGCCGATGTCCGAGCGTTCAAAGTGAATGAAGAGATAAGTGTACTGTCATTTACAAAGCTGTAGATTGGATTCTCGGTCTTTTCCAGCAGATTGTTAATGTAAATGAGAAAAAGAGTAGGAGACAGTATGGAGCCTTGAGGTACACCGGCGTTGATAGTGAAGGTGTTAGAAAGAAATCCGTCGACTGCCACTCGTAAAGAACGCTCTCTGAGGAAACATGAGAGCCACAAACAGAACTTTTCCGACATACCATAAGAACGTAGCTTAGCCAACAGCCCATCGTGCCAAACACGGTCAAATGCCTTGGATATGTCCAGAGCAACCGCTCGAGATTCTCCAAAGTGTTCAATTGCATTGTTCCAAACATGTGTTACATAAGTCAGAAGATCTCCTGTTGATCTATTTTTACGAAAGCCATATTGGTGATCGTTAATAATGTTGAATCCTTCAAGATATTTTAGAATATGCTGATTGATAACCTTTTCCATGACTTTCGATATTATTGAAAGCAGTGCGATTGGTCGGTAGTTATTTGGCAAGGTCTTCTTGCCTTTTTTAGGTATCGGCTGAACTGTGGCACATTTCCAGCAGAAAGGAAATATTTTCTTTCTGTAGGATAGGTTGAAAAGTCTACAGAAAACTGGTGTTAGCTCCTTTGCACAGTTTTTGAGAACTATGGCAGGTATTC
>CM032449.1:39934431-40199431 GCA_019049505.1 Pachyrhynchus sulphureomaculatus
TGTTTGTCTTATACTGTTGTTTGCATCGCACACTCCGCGTACTTCGGTAGCCCCGTCCAGGGGGATCACCGCTGCATACGCAGCGCATCAAATAATATTATTTTTCCGTTAACTCCAAAGTGAGCATAAAAATATTTAAACGGTTTTACAATCTATAACGTTCAGAGTTTCTACTACTTGAAAGACAATCAACATTTGTTGATTAAAAAATAAATAATAAGAAATTAGCAACGATTTTCCATGAATTCGAGAAAACGATTTTTGTATCGAACGATGCAGAAACTTGCAACCAAATTTTCTCAAAAATATTGATTGTGTGAGATTCTAGGACTCTAGTTTCAATTTTTCTCACAAAATTGAAAATCATAGGCTCACTTGGGAAATTTTTACCCAGAATTATGTAAGCAGCAAGATAGCGCAAGCAAAAAAATTATATTTTTAAATTAAACAAGAAAATAATTATGAAGAGGGTTAACTGTGTCCCCTTCTTTCAAATGATAATATTTTTCGACTATCTACAACTCAGCTTTTGACATAAACCCCTGCTTACAAACAAAATAACAAATTTGTAGATTTATTTAAATATTACAGTCTTTCTTAACATAAATATGAAATATTTTCTAATTCTTCTAATCGTTTTAAAGAGAACATTAGTTTTTTAAATAAAATAATGAAAAGGAATTTCGATTCTTTTTGTATCGTTCATCTTCCCGTCTGAATAGGGATTAGATGAATATAGACGATGAGTCATAATATCCATCAACGTTGTCCAAACGCCGAAACATACATTTGTATTTCATGGCACTTTTTAGACAACGAGGTAGTGATGCCACGGGCTTTATTGCATTTCTGCAACAACTACTACTTGTGTATGTGGCCAAGCCAAATATACTTAAATAAATTAATAAATAAGCACACTGACCTGCCGGGGTTAAATCTGGGACTCCGAACAACTCCGGAGTCGCCACGATTGTAAAAAATAACTATTCCATATTCCTTAAAATTGCCTGTTACATACAGAGAGCTTATTGATTCCATTCAGTTATCACCATTCAAGAAACATTTAATAATATAAAAATATACAGCATAAAAATATTATAATTACGAAAATATTGTAGTACCGACTGTGTGGCTTGTCGATAAAATAAGGAGGGGATTCTTTGGGACAATAACGACACCCAACATCAGAATAAAACGTGTAGCCACTGGAAAGAGGAATCCGGTATCGTCAAACCAAATTGGCCATCCCAGTCGCCCGATGCAAATCCAATCGCAAACGTGTGGTCATACCTCAAGCAGAAACGTCGTAGTAAAAAGGCGTACACAGTGAAGCAACTGTCACGACAATTTGGGCAACTTGGGAATCTATGCTCAAGAATACGCGAAAAATCTCGTCGAAAGATCATCATCGACGCAGATGGGGACTGGACGAACTAATGAATCATTAGCATTTTAATGGCCGACTATATTATTAAAACACAGTCTTTGCTATCTTTGTTTCTGCTATTTATTTGATTTTTACTATTAATTTATGTCCATTCTAATTTACAAATTTAATGATGGATAAAAGCAATTTGGGACCGCTATTCTTGTACAAGTTAAAATTAGACCATACGGTAACAGACCCGACGCGTCACAGTAACAAAGCATTCAGTCAGGAAACCGCGAAATAACGTACGGTGCAACGTTGGCTTCAAAAATTTCAGGACGCAACTGAGAGTAGTCTTAAAGATTAAGATGGTCGTTGACGTTCTTCGGCAACGAACAATGATGAATTGATCGCATCGGTAGAGGCAAGTACCCGTAGTTTGGCAATTTGGGACTTCAAGCAACATGGAAAATTAAAAAAATAATAATAAGCAAATGGGTACCGCAGAAAATGTAGAGTAATACAAAAAAAATCATCGTTATGAAGTATTTTAGATGTTTCTGTGACTTGCATTAAAAAAAAAAGCAAAGAAAGCTTTATATTTTGCAGAGTCGATGGCAAAGTAAATGTTTCACATTTCGATTAATAAAGTTTACTCTGAGCTGAGAAATGCGATTATATGTAAAAGTTAAAAGACGACAACATACATCTTTCTTATTTCCTACAGATTATTAGAACCGGAAGAAATTTAAAGAGTACTTTTAGAAAAACCTTCAAAGTGCCGAAAACGAAATTCGAGTCAGTGCTGCAGTTCGCAAAATATCCCGTCCATGAAGGTCATCTTTGTAATTTATTACTCACTTTTTTTCAAAGTTGTAAAAACCATTTTTAACTAACTTAACATTAACTCAGCTCTAGTAATTTGATTTTACAACCTTAACTTTCCAATATTTACTGGAAAAGTGTACAATTTTTCATATTTTATTGTAAATAGTCTTTAACTCTAAGTCTAGAGAAATAAGCTAATATTTTATTATTATGGCAGCTTAAGATGTATTATTTTCAAATAACAACCGCAGAAAAAATTTTTATATACAAAATAATTTTTTTTTTAAATACGTTTAACAATAAGAAATCTATTAGTTGAAATGTTAACATTTTAGAAATATATATATATATATATATATATATATATATATATATATATATATATATATATATATATATATATATATATATGTTTAATTAAAAAAACATTTGTATACAATTAGTTTACAATTGATCAGATATAAACATAATAACCTAAGGGGGATCCTACCTTAACGAGCGAAAAAGATGTTTTTAATTTTTTTTTAATAGAAGAAAAAATCTGACACTTTTGTGATTTTGGAATTATTTTACTACATATTTGACGATTTAAAAGAAAAATAAAAAAATAAATTAATTATTTATTATTGTGTTATATTTAATTAAATTAATTATAATAATGGTGTCATAAGAAGTGATCTTTTACTGGGTCTCGTCGGCGGGACGTCAGGTGGTTGAGTCGCGAAAAATTCCTAGAAAGGTTTCAAGAATTATTGCCCGAAATAACAGCTTTTCTGGACGAAAGAGGTGATGACACTCAGATGCTGAAAAACGGAAAATGGCTGACTGATTTGGCATTTTTGACAGACATCACAATGCATTTAAACACCATTAATTTGGAGCTTCAAGGTAAAGGAAAAACTATTATTGAGATGATTAGCGCAATAAACGCATTCAAAAGTAAATTGCAACTTATGATAGATCAACTGAAAAGAAAGGATCTGCAAAATTTTCCATCTTTGAAAGCAAGGATTCTTCAGTTGAATTATGATATTTATGAGGCAGAATTATCAAATATTTTGGGCTAATTCGAAATACGTTTTTATGATTTCAGTAAATTGGCAAATATCGCATCATTTATGAGTTATCCTTTTTCGTGTAAAAACATTGAGGAATTAGCTATTGAAATAGCAAGTCGTTTAACATGGACTCATGTTCTGTTGAAAATGAGTTAGTGCAGATTATATCAGATATACATCTCAAAGCCACAGCATCTGATACAAAATTCTGGTGTTTTATATCTGAAGATAAATATCCGAAGGCAAATCGCCCTTCAACTGACGGCAATGTTTGGGTCAACTTACTTGTGCGAGTCTGCATTTTCTGAAATGAAGATAATTAAGTCAAAATATCGCAATCGACTAACTGACGAACATATGTCATCATGCTTGCGATTAGCACTCGGTAATTACGTACCATCTTATGAAAAGTATGCTGAGGACATGCAGTGCCACGCTTCAACATCCAAAGTCACTCTTTAGTTAAGTTTAGACACTAGAACTCGTTTGTTTTGTAAGAACCAATAAACTCGCAATTTTGAATAATTATGAGTTTTTTCATTGATATTTTAGAGCAGACCTACACTTACCTTGACTAAAAAAATGCATATTGTGCGGAAAACTAATATCTATGCCACGATACACCCTACCTAGACGACAATCCTGCATCACACTTACTTGCAGCCTCTCAGAGTCGATCGATCGTAGTCTAACAATATTGAGGTAGATCGCCAGCAGTTCAAGTTTGAGCACCCCTGATATAGGGAATATGTTAATCATGATGATGATGATTTTTTCACTTAATAACCTTTAAAATATTTTTTTTTAAATATACCTACTTTTTGCAGCCAGGTAAGTAACCCCTCAAAAATCGTTGCCCGTCAAGCTTTGCACAGCTTTGGAAATACTTAGGTAAGGACCGCGAACAATGGGACACCGAATATTTTAATAATAAATAAGATGCCCAAAATTTATGAGGAAGGAATTAAAAATAAGACTTTCGGATGTTTAAATTTATGACAGATTTAATATACAAAATTTAATCGTAAGCGCATACGGTACGAAAGTGAAGATAACAGCTAGGAACTATTAATAGAAAATGAAAGAATAGGAAACGTACAAACGTTCATATATTTAGGACAAAACATCGAAATATCAAAAAATAATTTAGAGGCTGACAAGGAGAGAAGAGCCTCGCTAGCTTGGTCGGCGTTCGCAATGTTATAATCTACGTTTAAATTGGACATTCCAAATACAATAAAAGCCAGAGTATTCGATCAATATGTACTGCCGGTGTTAACATATGACACTGAAACGTCGGCTTTAAATAAAAGTATAATATATAAACTCCGGATAACCCAAAGACAAATGGAGAGGAGAATGCTAAATATTAGACTCCAAGATAGTATGCATTACATCGAGATACGAAGAAGATCAAAAGTGACAGATATAATACAACGAATATGTATATTAAGATGGAATTGGGTGGGGCAAATCGCAAGGATAATAGATGGACATGAACATAAAAGATGCAGAGGTAGACCACAGACAAGATGGATGGATAATATAAAAAAATTAGCGGGAGACGATTGAATACAAAAAGCAAAAACAGGGCTCATTGGAGACAACTTGGGGATGCTTACATCCGACTATGGATGGAATAAACTAATCATGATGATAATTAAAAACTTCCAAACATTTAGACGGTATTATATATAAATATGCTCTTTTTAACAGCTACCTACAATTCTGTCTTAGGGTCATTAATTGCTTAAATTCTGATCATGTCGTAAATTAAAATGGATGATAGAACGCGTCAGTGTAAAAAAAACACTTCGCAGTCATCTTGATTGCCATCTATACAAATAAATAGACTTACCCAAATTTGTGTTTCCCTCAGATCAACCAACATAACAAATATATTGTTAATAAACTTAAAATAATAAGTACTGACACAGAAAACATAGCTATCGCTACAGGAAGACAAACAGGTGGAACTAAACGTCGCCAAAAAAGAGATGTCGCGCAAGTCGTATCAGATGTACCAATAATAGAGATAAATATGTGCAACGTGTCTAACATCAAACTCGACGGGGCACACTTTAACGATTCAGCTGTGGCCAGCCGGCTTCGTTTTGCAGCGACATTTTGTGTTTCTGTAACGATAGATAAATTTTCTGCGGTAGTGAAAATTTCTTCTTACAGATTTCCGTCAAAACTTATTATATATTAAACAATATTTATTTTAAGGAATTAACCCGAGTTACAACAAAATAGACAATACGTAAAACTAAACACGATACTACAAAGATAAAATATATAAAAAAGTAAAATATTTTAACAAAATTACCATTCAATAATAAAATTTATTTTATAATGTTTTAAAAGTGGTATTATTACCAGATAATTTATCTGGACCATGGAAAGTATCGCAGTTTCCTGCTTGCAACACAAAATATACAGGGTGTTATAAAAATCTTTTAATACACTGAAATGGGTCAAGAAGATGAATGTTCACTCCCAGTTTTTTCTCAATTCACACATATTAAAACTCTGTAAAAGTCAAATTTACCAGTTCTTTTTGGACGGCCGCTAACGATGTTGCCAACGTTCATTTTTTTTAAAAGTATCTTAATGCCACTGCCAAATTTCGCAAAAGTCTTATTTCGAACAATAACCATAACAATATATTTTTTAGAATAAGAAGTTCTATAAAACCGAAAAATAATATCCAGGGTGTTAGAAAATATAAAGTTTGTATCATAACATGTTACAAACATGGCAAAGGGAGCTTTTCAAAAACTGGGCATATTATTTCGAACTAGAAAGCCTTACATTCCACAACAACTGTTAATTCTGTACAAAGCTCAAATACGACCAACGATGCTTTGCTCCGATGCTCCCATGTTTGGGACTCTGCTCCCAAACATACACTGCATTTGTTAAATTCTATTCAGAAGAGAGGTGTTCACCTGTTTCCTTAGAACATCGAAGACCGGTTGGCAACTTGAGTCTATTCTACAAGTATTTTCATGGAAAGTGTTCGATGGACGTAGCCCGCTTAATTCCTTCCAGAGCGGTGCATGCTAGAAATACACGTAGCGCTAAATTTCACAGCCGTATGAAGTTCAGTTTGTCACTCCGCGTACCACCCTTTTCGGGCAGTCTTTTATATAGAGCGCCTCATCCCTTTGAAATGATTTACTCAAGACTGTTTCTCACCGAGTACAATTTATAGCGACTCAAAACCAATGTGAATCGCTTTTTCTGCACACGCGTCGCTCCTGCGGCGCTTTAGAGAGTTCCTTGCAGCCGGTGTACTCTGCCCATAGAAAAATATATGTCGAAAATGCGATGAGCCTTTGTTTCTATTTTAACTCCGCAAAAAAAACTAAAACGCTACAACGGCTGTAAAGAATCAATGTTCCCTTAGAATACGTAAAGTTTGCGATAATCCTGGAAAACGAGACTATTTGCCACTGTAAAATTTTCCCACATACCAAGCTGTGAATTGCAAACGGACATTTCAGGAGAAGTGACATTACCACTGTTGTAACATTTGACATTTGTTATGGTTAAAACAGTAGCAGCTAAAAAATTGGCCGAGTAGTTTGTTTACAGCGAGTTCCAGAAAACATCGGTACTGTGCGTACCTTGATTGAAGAGGTTCGTATACAATATCGTAACAGGAGACGAAACTTCGATATATTCGTACGAGCCGCAAATTAAGCAACAATCAACTGTTTGGGTGTTCCAAGATGAACTGAATCAAACACTCCCCAAAAAATGATCGCTCGTTTCTTTGGTTATACCGGGCATGTTGCAACCGTGGCTTTAGAGGATCGAAGAGGAAGGAAGAAGGATGCTGAATGGTATACAAGAATTTGTACGTCACGTCACGTAGCACGTCAAACAATTGATAATTTGACGGAGAAAAACATCAAACTAATGTCTCATTGCCCGTATTCATCTGATTTATCGCTTAACGACTTCTTTTTGTTCCCGAATGTAAAAAAATGCCTGGACAACGATTTTCATCACGTCAAGAAGCTGTTGAATCCTTCCATGTTTTTGAGGTACCAACTTTAGAGTGTAAAAAATGTTTCGAGAATTGGTTCGAACGCATGCGAAAGTATATTTCTTAAAGATGAACATTCTGAGAAACAATAAAACGATTTGTACAAAAAATTTTTTGTATACATTAATACTGCAACAAAATATTTACGAATTTCACAAGTTTCTTTACTTATAAGACAATAGAAAAAGTTCACCTACCTCGGATGCGAAAGAAAATGAGGTAAAACTTTTGTAGTGATTTAAAAAGAAACTATTACAACTTTTTTTATCATATGCTGCGCCAATAAAGCTGCCATATTTCCCATTTTCCTAACTCGTAGAAAATTATGCCCAAAAAAACTGCCACTATCTCTTGGACACCAACAAGTAGCACTCAATATAAGTAAACTCAAAGGTTTAAGAAGAAATGTATTAACTTCACAACGTTGTAACGTAACTACGGTTAAATTGTCCATCAAAATGCTTTATACAAAATTAAAAGGAATTTTTTGTTCAATCATAAATAAGATTCGACAAAAATCTATCGGGTTTGAAAGTATCGCACTGGTAATATTTAAACTTGTATTTTACTTAAAAACTGACATGCAAACATTTTAAAACCTGAGAAAAAAATATTATAATTAGGGGTGGACAAAAGTTACTCACAGTACGATGAATCTGTTATAAAAGACAATCGTACTATGTGCGAAAGAACCACGCACTAATCTTATTGAAACTGAATCTCGATCAAATCATGCTGAAAATGTATATGTTATGCTTCGAGCTATTCTAACTAAAGTCCAAAAATGGATATATTAGGAATTATCGAGTTTGAAATTAGCAAAAAAAAAAAAACGTTAAGAAAATGCTGTTTTTAAAGACTTATTTTAACTAGAACATGATTTTACAAAAATTCCAATGGGAGTTTTTTGAGTTGCTAATTATGAATATAATAATTATTTTGACCCATTTCGCTCCTACTTTCGAATACTGGCCTTTTTGGGTATTTCTAGAGACTTTTTTGATTTAATTCATCTAGAACATATTTTTGCGAAAAATTATAATGGAATTTTATATTTTTTGAGTTGATAATTACGAATATAATAATTCGAATAGCATTTATTTTTGGTCATATAACTTTCACCATTCTTTCTTAACAATTTCCTCTAATCTTCTAATTAAATCCAGAAAAGGGCCAATAGTTGGCCAAAAATAAAACCCTATTGGAAAGCAGTATAAAACTGGTTCCAAATAATTATTATTATTATATTCGTAATTAACACAAAAACATAAAATATTGTTAGAATTTTTCCCCAAAATATGATCTAAACGAATTAAATCAAAAGAGACTCCAGAAATAGCTAAAATGGCCAATCCTCGAAAATAAGAGCGAAATGGGTCAAAATAATTATTATGTTTATAATTAGCAAACCAAAAAAACATAATCCCTTTGTTTTTTTCGTAAAATTATGTTCTAGTCAAAATAAGACCTAAAAAAACGCAAAAATAGCATTTTCTCAGCGATTTTTTTTACCAATTCCATGCTCAATAACTTTTAATCTATCCATTTTTGGACTTTCGATCAGAATGGCTTGAAAGCATAACATACATTTTCAGCCGATTTGACCGAGATCCAATTTCCATAAGATTAGTGCGGGGTTCTATGAAAAACGAAAAAGTGTTTTTTCAAACTCACAAAAAAGATATGAAAGTGATTGTAGATCTTTTCGCCATTTCTTAAAAATCTACGCCTCCAGAGACGCTGTACGTCATTAGAAGTTGTCCGCAGCTACACGCGATCGACATCTGATGAATTAATCTGAGATTTTTTTTTATTTTATTAGTGCTATAACGAATTAAAAAGATTCTTTTTTACAAGCAGTTCTTTACCACACCAACTAGATACTTCGGATTAACTATCTTAAAATACTAATCAAAATATATATTTTGTTTTAATTGAAAAAAATAATACCTTAGACTGGCTTAGCCAGGGATACTTTTTGTAAATAAAAGTTGGAAGTCCACACTTTTTAGCTGTCATAATCTGCGACGATAGATTTTATTCAAAAATTGAAAATAGCTCGTAGACGTTTGGTGTCATTTATTCCGGTTAAAAATATAGGCACATTCCAGTGAAAAGAGAAATTATGTTGACAAGATTGCTCTCAGTGTATCACTACTTTCACCAAAAACTAAAATCTTGAATACACAATGTCGTCTGATGTAACTTAGTAATATTTTATTTATTTCTTGTTAATAACAACTATGAGTTAATTTTCTAAAACTTAAATTTTCAGATTTGTTGTTTTTTCTTCATAATTGACATTGTTAACATTGCCAATTGGCGAAATGATTCTGCAAAAAACTTTTGTACACTTAAATATTTGCTTAATAAAGTATTTTAAATAAATTTTGGACTGCTTTTATTATCCTCTTGAAAAAATTCCCGAAATTAGCCTGGGACCTTGAGTGGCCTTACCTCTTAATTACTTCACTAGAGAAATTTGTATGCCTTTTCTATTAATCTCTCATGAACATGATATTAAGGGCTTTGATGTTAAAACTAACCTATTTATACAAAAATGAACAATGCGTTTCAAAAATGTAAGACAGTACCAAAATTTTAGGTTGGGTTAGGTTCAAGTTTGTTAATAAGTTAAAAATGTAATGAAATAATAAATTTTATTTCCGAGAAACTTATTTGGATAACTTCATCATTTAGAATCTATTCAAACTCATTTTGGCTTCAAAAAGGGAATAGAAATGGTTTCGTCCACTTTTTTTACTTTTGCACATAGCACGCCGCGCCGGCACGTTATATCGTCAGTTAAGTTTTGTCCATCTGTAATTATAATTGAGTTGAGATGACAACAAAATCGGTGAACGGAAAAGGAAGTAGCAAAAATTGATGCCAATGTCAAGTCTTTAACGGTTCGAATTTAAAAAGTCGAAAACAAAAAAGAGTTCCTTTTAGGCCCTGTTTCCGTTCCGCAGGTTTTTTCATCGTCAATTCAAGGAAGACGGTTTTAGTTCAATAAACGGTAATTATAGCTCTGGTTAAGTACTACAGTTTTAAACTAGTCAGAAGTAATGAGATTGGTAAGACTTCAACAAATAGTTTCTCTTTAATTTGACTAAGTTTGAATTTAAAAATGGTTACTATACTATAATAGAATGTTACGAAAAAAATATACTTTTGTCAAACCTTATTACGCTCGTGTTCTATAATATTTAATAATCTAAGTCGTACTAATTTTTGGTCGTAAATTGTGTCTACAGTAAATGTAAAAAAATGCAAATTGAGAAGAACTCTAGACAAATTTTATAAAACTAAGGTCTTTAAATAAATTAAAATTTGTTAATGCTTTGTGATCAATTTTTAATTGGTAATTTTCCAATTTATCTTTTCATATTTGTAAAGAATTCTTTTATTTAAGCAAATGTTTTAACGTGTAATATTTCGTGGTTTAGCCAAATAAACGTCACAGATATTTAATATTTAGGATAAACAGAAACTCGCCAGTTATGTTTGAAAATATTATTATAATTAATATATGTAACAAATAAAAGTCTTTATCATGGTTTAAAAAGAGTAGTTCGACGCAGAAAATACTGTGTTTCATCTCACACAGGTTGACTCGCAACAGGGCAAGTGATCATCACGCCTCACATTCGTTCCATTAGCTATAACCACGCTCTTCATATTCATTATGAGCGATTGAGCTGGGATACTACATGGGGTGAAAAATCCCGAGACTTTTGAAGAAAAAACAAGATTTTTGCCAAAAATCGATTTTATTCTTCAATAGCGATACACTGATTCCAGCGACCTTCCAACATTCGGATACTTTTCGTATAGTACGATTTGTGGAGCTCTCTAAAATAGGCCTCAGTTTCAACTTCGTCATTTGAGCCAAATCTTTTTCCCTGAAGTCACCTTTTCAAATCGCGAAAGCGGTAATAATCGCTGGAGGGCCAGATCCGGTGAGTACGTCGGATGGGGTAGCAATTCGTAGCCCAATAGATCCAATTTCACCATCGATTCTATGGACTTGTGAGCTGGTGTATTGTCTTGGTGAAACAACACTTTTTATTCGCTAAATGCGGCTTTTTTTTCTTGACTTCGCCATTCAAACGGTCCCATAAATTATCGTAATAACCTCCGCTGATCGTTCGCCTCTTTTCAAAATAGTCAATCAGTATTATTCCATGCGCTTCCCAAAAAACACTTCCAGCTGATGTTTGTGTTTTTGGACGCTTCGGTCGGCTTTCATGCGGTGCAATGTTTAATGTACATATACATATTGAGCTAGATAATTACAATAAATGTAACATTATCATTATACAGCCAAGTGCTGCCTACTCAGAGCCCTTCTCCAATCCTCTCTGTCCTGAGTCATGTCTTTGTTCAGGTTTCGTTTTTCCATTGCTTTTCTCATGCCTTCATTCCAGGAACGTCTTGGTCGCCCTCGCTTCTTTTCCCATGGAGGTTGTCAGCGAAATATTCTCCGTGGTCATCTATTTTCCGGCATTCTCATTAAATGTCCAAACCAGCATAAACCGCGCATCTCAATTCTATCTGTCTCTTCTGCCTTCATCTGTCATCTTATTTCATCATTGGGTATGTGTTAAAGCTTAGATATCTCGGCACTACGTCTCAGATACTGATTATAATGTGCGCTTCATTTCTGCGCTTACCACCCAGATCTCACTTCCATTGATTGGCCTATTCTTTTCTTTGTCTTTTTGGATGCTTTTATCCCACCATAGGGAGCTGAGACAGCATATTACTTTTCTGTTCTTTTGAATTCTGTGTTTTATTTCTCCTTTTCCTAGCCCTTTTCGATCTACAATGGCCCCAAGGTATTTAAATTCTTCAACTTGTTTTACAAGTGTATCATCATTTATGAGGACTTGAAATTGTGCCTCACTATTAACTACCAGATATTCTGTTTTCTGTAGGCTTATTTGCAGTCCCTAATTCTGGTATTCGGTGTAGAGTCTCTTCCACATAAATTCCAGATCGAATGAATCCTGCGCCATAAGTACTTGACATCCGCAAAACTTAGTGTAAAGAGATAGTTTTCATTTATGGTATACCTATTCCTATGCATTTTCTTTTTCATTCCCTCAATGCTAGTTCTACGTAGCGATTAAATAGTACTGGTGATAGATTACACAATGTTTAATCAACACACGAAATTCTTTTTGTTGCATCGTTTCGCAAAAGCCAAAAGTAGAGTCATTCAAACAGCTGTAACTCGCTACTAATAGAGAAAATGTCATGAAAATTTTACACAAGAGTTGACATTAACGGAAAATCATATGGATTTTGTTTGTGCTGCCATCCCTCGGAAAGTCTCGGGAATTTTCGACCCATGTAGCACAGCAACCAGAAATCTTTTCCACACTTTCTAGGAATGTGTTTTAAATTCGCCTAAAATTCCGATGACAAACACTACCTTTGTTACCTTATGCCTTGAAAATATAACGCGCTAAATAGTAAATCTTTATATGAAGAACGTTGTGATCCTCTTTGACTGTTATGTTTATCTCAGTAACTCAATAACTATTAACTATTTTGTTGTCTCCGAAGATGTGACAGCCTGGGAATCTCATCGATACCGCATTAATGTCTATAGAACAACATGCACGCGGAAGATTGACGACAGATGTACAATAATATAGCAGTAAGTGAGCAGGCTGAAGGCACAAGGGTAAGTGATTCTGGCGCTTTGCTACATAACCTGTCCACCAAATAGGTTACTTTACTTTCGCGTGTGAGAACGAGGATCATGTTTCAAAATTTTTAAGCCTAGTATTGAGTTGCCAGAAAGTTGTTTTGCACGTATTTCCTCAAAATCCTGTTTGGCAGTGAATAAAACTATCTAGGCAGTTCTAAATATAAAATCTCAACTGCGTTCTTTTGTTAATCGATGACGTCATCAAAGTTTCTTCCATAGCGCCTTCTATAACCCTAAAAAAATGCTTCCACATCTCTCTGTTCATGGCAACGGACCATCTACTGGAGAGAATCTTAAGTTTTTGCAACTGTGCATATTTTTTTTTGCAAAGGCTTCTTCAAACTTGATGATATGAGAGGTATATTCGAGAAAAAGATGACCGAGGATGAAGAATCATTCAATATGCATGATTCTTCGTCTACTAATTTTCAAATATCTTATTGTCCATTTCACCATTTACCCCAAAAGACTAGATAAACATCGGAACAACAAGCTTATGTGCAGACGACGATTTTAATAGCTGCTGTATTTTGAGTGAAATGTGCAATACATACATACTAGCCACGGTGTGCCTGAAACAAGTTTTAATGACTTCGGCGACCACTCCAAATTTTCCGAAGGGATTCGTAGTAGTAGTGTAGTAATATAGAGCATGTTTTAAAAAAAGTGCATTTTAATATTAAAAATGAAAAATTTCAAAATAAACATAATTTTCGACATTAATAATGCTCATTGTATTTATTTAAAAGATATTTACATCATATTTGTGTGATATTATTGCAATTAACTGTAATAGTACACGTGAAAACCATTAATTTGAGACGTGGTAGAAGTCTGTCGGTGCTCTGGAACCAAAATTATGGTAATTTTAAGATTTTTTAAAATTCCAGGTCAAAAATTTGTTAACTTTCTCGACATTGTATAAATGTGCATGTGATAGATATATGATAGATTTTTAGTGAGGAGTGAGGTCAATAATCTTATTAGTTGAATTTAAGGGGTTAGGCCACCTTGACGCTCGAAAAAATATATTTTTTTTATATGTAATTTTTATTTTCACAAAAATATTACAGTTTTAACAACAAATTAAAAAAAAAAAATAAAAAAATTTTAAAAATGGCGAAAATATGAACTATCTTATAGGACCCTCTTTGGAAAATCCTTGCCACCGGTGGAATCGTCTAAAAACTAAACAAATCATTTTTTATTATTAAGAAATGTCATAGCTAAGTGGCCACATACGGAAAAAATTAAATAATATTTTTTGTAAAAGTGACAGCCGTTCGAAAATAAACTCGGATTTTTCACAAAAATTTTGGAGTTTTAAAAATTAACAAAAATTGAACAATCGAATCGAAAAAAAAACCACACGTCAACTTCAAGATAATATTATAAAGAACATGTGGTATAAATTTTATCAAGATCGGTTCAGTAGAACTCGAGATATTTTGTCCATGAATTTGAAAAAAGTAGTTTCGAGAAAAACGCAAAAGAAAAAAGTACCGCATCTTGAAAGTCTATAATTTTTTTTTATATTACCTTCAATCTGCGATTCCATTTTGTAAAGCTTGAAATATTCTTAAAAGTATAAATAATAAATCCAACTAAAAAAAAAAAAATCGATTTTTTGAAAATGTCGAGCTGACGTAACCTCTTAAGTTAGCTAGTTATAAAGTTGCAGAAAATAATATAACAATTATCAATTTCTTTGCCCCAGTGTATTATTATTTAATTCAACAAAAAACGAAGATAGTGCCTTACTCATGAAGAAAATCAAGAAAAATTATGTTTATTATGTTTGAGAAAAAAAAAGATTCGATGAATAAAATTGCTGGATTTTTAAAAGATAATAAATTTCGACTCAGACGGTAATTTGCACTTCTCGTAAAATCTTAGTTTATGAGGCTGTTAAAAAAATGAATTAAATCCATTGAGTTAACTGATGATTCAACACTTAAAGCATTGCATAGAAACAAGAGGTCTCAAGAAGAAAAATTATGTGAATGGCGTTTGTGTAATTTGTGTAATTTTAATTTTTTAAATAGTGAATCTAGAGTGAAAACAAAAGAAATAGTTGCAAGGTATTGTCCAAAATGTACTATGGAACTGACATGGGGAAAGCCTCATTTTTGCTGCCGCTCAAATAATTTTGAAAATTTTAAAAAATATATGTGATACTCTGCTTCCAAAAGAAAAAGAACATGTGATTTATAGCTATTTCTTTATCTCAAAAAGAAAAGAAAGCCATTAAATGTTTTACTAAAGATAAATTTTATTATTATCTTGATGTAATTAGCAAAATTATACCCTGATAAGGAAACATGTTCATATTAGGTTATGAAACTAGAAGTTAAACCCTTCAATATCATTTTTTAAAGAAATATTTTGATGATCTAGACCTAAGGTTATGAAAATTTTAAAACATACGAAAAAATTAGTAAAATATGTTTTCACAGATTTTTGACCTGGAATTTTAAAAAATCTTAAAATTACCATTTTGCTTTCAGAGCACCAACAGACTTCTACCACGTCTCAAATTAATGATTTTCACGTATACTATTATAGACAGTTGCAATTCAACGAGCATTATTAATGTAGAAAATTATGTTTTTTTCGAAATTTTCCATTTTTAATTTTTAAATGAAGTTTTTTCAAAACGGTAAAAAATTTTAAAATTGTTTACATGTGCTCTGTATTACGCGGTCGCCGAAATCATTAAAACCTGTCTCAGGCACACCGTGTCGCTCACTATATTTGAAAATATTATTATAATTATTATATGAACTAATGAAGACCTTTACTTATTATATAATTATATTTGGCACCAGTAAGCCCCTGTTTAATCGTACTCTTTCCGGATTTCATATATTTTCAAACTTTTTCTAAGCCAGAGCAGCACATAAAATGGTTGAAATTGTGTAAAAATTTGAACAGAAGCCACCGACTACATTTATAAAAAAATTCAGCAAATACGAACGTAATTTTTTTTATAAAAATTATAAAGAGTTCAACTTATTTTAAATAAACATTAAAAAATGAATTGCACCACAAAATACGTTTATTTGGCACGTACGTAGAGATCAATAAACTTTATAATAATTATTAACATTAGTGTACAAAAATTATTTTTAAAAAAGACAAGATCATACTTTGTTGTTCGAGATGAAGCTAAGATCACAACTATTATCAACTCATTTTACTCACAATTTCTATATGGAATATTTATTTTGAGGTTTCTATGTTCAATCGCCAAATATATCGTCTTTCGTGATACAGAACTAATAACAAATTTAGAGAGGTAAATTCTTAACACTAGATGTGTCTTCTAATGACAACATTCTACCTTAAAAAAATAAATCTTATCACAGATGGTTAAATACATTTTGTCAACAATATTTTTAATGGAAATTAGTTTACAAAAATAAAATTACTTTGTTAATTTAAATCATAAATGCCTAAACCCAATATCCTAAAACGACATCACTTCTGTCTTCTATCTCTTATTCATTTTATATAATCAACTAGTGTCGGTAGCTCACTAAATTCTCATTTCAGTTGTGACTACTCGTTACGTGCAACCGCAAACTGCGAGATAAATAATGTGATGTAATTGATGAAGACTACTAGCAGGTAACTGAAGTGATATAAAATTTAATAGAGAACATGCATCATATTTATTCAGGGTATGAACTCGAGACATCGAGTCCTTTGAATTACAAGAAGCCGAGAACGTCTATGCGCAATCAAGATCGCGTCCGCTATAACAATCATGATTATTGTAAATAAATAAATATTTATATAGTAAATTCACTTTTTTACAAAACATCCTGCCGTTTGCGGATTTACATAATGAATACCCATAATCAAAATGAGAATCTGCCGGCAAAGACAAATTACTACACGACACCAAGTAGAAGGTACTAAATAAAAGTAGTTTATTATAGTATTAAGAATATCGTAGACACAGATCCACAAAATATTGTTGACAATCAAACAAAACTCTAAATATATTGCATATGGAAAATGCACTTTTGGAAAGAACCCAATATTATTTTTGTACCTTCTAGGCTAGAATGTTACTATCTTAAACTACAAAATAACTTTTATTATTCCGATATAAATTATAACTCTATAATAGTCTCTAAAACGCGAACTTCTTTTATTAATTAGTCATGTTGGTTTGTCACATAAAAATTTGATTTTTATTGAGATTTGTTGAAACTAAAGACAACCACCATAGGGCAAAATTTTCTTTGGAAATTATATATATTTCTATACTATATAGATTAAAATAAGCTAGCATAAGCGTCATTCTTTAAAAAGAGTTTCTTTGCTTATTATAAATTACAGCAATAATTTTTACGCAGAAATTATTGGGCAAACAAAATGCAACATTTTCTATTATATTACAAAATTTGGAATAAACAGAAAGAAACAAAAAACTTTCAACATAAACCACTAAAAGTGGATTTTTCAGAAATTTTTGAATGTTCTCTCACCCGTCAATCCGCGTTGCGCCCTATCATGGCTCTTCAGCCGAGCTTGGAACGACGGAGAAAGTACATATCGCAGTAATAGCACCAAGGATCCAACAACTTGCACCTCTGGCTAATGTAAGCTTATCTTTAAATAGAAACTTTCACCTCAAAATTTCTTAAAATTTAATAGTTATGATTATTGCAGGATCTGTTCGAAAATACGTACAAATTAAGGGGCATTAAATTCCAAATCTTATAACTAATTTGGCATATTGCCATAGTTAGATTTTAAAATCCTGTACCCCAATATGCAGTGAAGTAAACAATATAGGTTGCATTAAGTTTACCCATCTCCTTTTTACAGAAACTATCCTTTATAATATCTCATGGTAATTGCCTTATGCAGCGACAGTGGAAAAAGAAATCAAATTTACAAAATAATATCATCAAATTCAGATCTTTTTAGTTTCACCACAGTCGCCCACTACTTTCTCTATCGTCCCTTCTGTCGGTATGAAACACGATAGTAGCGACACTTATCGAGCACAAACATACAGTTATCATTCCTAATATGATGTATACTGATGTTATTAACCAAAAAGCAAATAGATACAAATTTTTATTACAGTACTTGTCCGAAGATGGGTCGTAATTTGGTTCGTATTCCTTGTATACCCATACTGGAAAAAAAAGACAATCAAGAATTAATTATACTTAACGATAATAATGTCTAACTAAAGCTACTTTGAATCTGTCAACCTTGCCACATTTTACGGCGCTGTAGTTTTTCATTTGAACATCAGGAATTATCCTCTCATGTACAGTAAAAAAACACCCTTGCAGATTCTTGCATATCTTTACATTTCAGATCACGAAAAACATAACTTTCAAGTTCCATTTGTCTGTCTTTCTATAAGTGTTTATGCTTTACATGTGAGAGAGGGAAGCTTACAACATTTTTTTTTGTGCCATTCCAGTGTTCTGGACTTAAAAAATTTTGAAAAACATGTTAAAACAGTCAATAGAAGAAACTGGAATTAAAAGCGTCATATTTTCTTTTTATTTGTATTCAGTTTTTGAATAAAATGTTGCTTTAAATGTTAAAAAAATTGAGTTCATCATAGAAATAATGTTAGAAATGTGAAAGCTTAAATTGGTCAAAACTCACCCATCACACAGTAGTTATGATGATAGTACTGGGTAGAAAACTACCAATTTTCTTATTTTTTTGCTGTATAAAATATATAGGGTAAGCCACTTATTTTAGGCCTATACTTTTTCTCAGAAACCATAGGAGATATGGAGATAAAAAACACTTATAGTCAGTGGGATACCTAATTCGATCATCCATTTTATCCTCTTCTTCTTATTATTGAAATGCTATATCCGAGATGGACGTAGGCGACCCTCTTGTCTTCACCTGTGGTTAGTGCTTTTTTAAATGTTTCAGAGACAAAGGGGGCCTACAGTTTAATGCCGGTTCCGAACGGCCAAAGTGAGAGGGCTTTACTAGGCATGATACTACGGGTGTTTTTTTATCGCCTATTTCACAGTAATAATATTATTTCATTAAATGACTGTCATATTAACCAAGCAGCCGTTCCTATCGATTATCTTACCCAAACTTCTAGTAACTCAGTAATTTAATAATGTTAAAAACATCGTGACAACAAAGTACGTATACTTGACACTTTGATAAATAACCGTCAAAAGACAGCACCCACCTATAGAGATAATTTTAACTTATCGATATATTGAAAGTTACCAATATATCGATAATGGTGGATATATCGATAACTATCGATATATCCATTATTATGATTCAGAAATAGTTGACCAGAGGGAGAGACTTCCCAATAAAGAATCTTCTTCTTAAAAAATTATTATCTTCGAAAATTGATGAGCGGGGGGCGAATATGTGATGGCTATCGATATATAACTCTCGATATATACAAATATCGATAGTTATCGATGTATCATGTTACATATATAGCGATAACTATCGATCTATCAAAAAAATTCCCATTTTTACAGGACAATACAGATTTCTAAAATTTAAGGAACATTCATAGCTATGTTAGAACCCCAATGTCCACGATAAAAGATGGCGCTACGATTTTGCCCAACTAAAAAAAAAATTACGTCAGTCTTAAGAGAGTCAATCCCTGTTTAAGCGTGCTTCAATCGAAAAAAAAAATCAGATAAACTAGTCGATCTATGATGAGCGACTTGTAAAACTAAATTTTACGTTTATTGTAATTAAAATTGTAATCTAATCAAGTTTCTAAACTATCGGCTAAATATTTTTGCTTATACAACAAATAGAGATTAGGGCTTTTAAAAGAATTTTCTTTCCATGATAGATGGCACCACAAAAGAGCCCCAACTTTTAAGCAGTTGAGGAATCAATTAAATCTATGCTAGTATTAAATATAATTCTGAGCTTTTGAAAAATCGTTTGTACGAGGCTGGTTTGGAAAGTCCGTGCAAAGTCCGAGAGATGGCACCACCGGCGCGTATCGAGGTCATGTTTAGTTAGTAGTATCTCTTGAATGAACGCACACCAAGTTTCAGCCATATTGGTCTATTTCTTTGTGTTTGGCATTCGTGTGAATCAAGGAAGTCGAGTGATTTTCAAGAAATGGACGAAAAAGAATTTCGTGTGGTGATTAAACATTACTTTATGAAAGGCAAAACGCCTCAGGAGACTAAAGAGAAGTTTGATAAACATTATGGTGACTCTGCACCTTCGATTAGAACAGTTTATAAGTGGTTTCAAAATTTTCGGACTGGCCATATGGGCACAAGTGACGCTGAACGTTGTGGACGGCCTGTGGAGGTTACGACTCCAGAAATCATTGATCAAATCCATGATATGGTGATGGATGACAGAAGAGTTAAGGTGCGTGAGATTGCTAGTGCTGTGGGCATCTCGACTGAACGGGTACATAATATTTTGCATAAACATTTGGACATGAGAAAGCTATCCGCAAGATGGGTGCCGCGATTGCTCACGCTTGACCAAAAACGGAATCGTGTGAAGTGTTGCAAGGATGGTTTGCAGCTGTTCCAGAAGAATCCGGAGGACTTTAAGCGTCGTTTCGTCACTGTGGATGAAACATGGATACATTACTATACTCCTGAGACCAAACAACAATCTAAACAATGGGTTACCAAGGGGGAATTTGCACCAAAAAAGGCGAAGACCGTTCCTTCGGCCGGAAAGGTTATGGCGACTGTCTTTTGGGATTCGCAAGGGATAATCCTCATCGACTATCTGGAAAAGGGTAAAACTATTACAGGTGAATATTATTCATCGTTATTGGACCGTTTGAAAACCGAGCTGCTAGAAAAACGCCCGCGATTGGCCCACAAGAAAGTCCTTTTCCATCACGACAATGCACCAGCACACACCTCAGCAATTGTGGTCGCAAAATTAATGGAAATAGGATTCCAACTCGTTTCACATCCCCCCTATTCCCCAGACTTGGCTCCCTCGGACTACTATTTGTTCCCCAATTTGAAGAAATGGCTGGCGGGACAAAGATTTTATTCAAACGAGGAGGTGATTGCAGACACTAATGGATATTTTACAGACTTGGATAAATCCTATTATTCGGAAGGGATCAACAAACTAGAACATCGTTGGACGAAGTGTATAAGCCTAAAAGGAGACTATGTCGAAAAATAAAAAAGGTTTACCCCAAACACATAAGTAGTTTTTATTTTTGCACGGACTTTTCAAACCAGCCTAGTACTATGCGTAGATCAAGATGATGCCAAGACATATTTGCTCCCAAGTTAACCTCCAGCAAGTTGAGTAGTAGCGCTAGTGGAATAGGGTGCCCTGATATAACTATATCGAAAAACTTCTGAGTTTTTGTTTCATTAAATTCTACTTGATTAAAGTCACCGCAACACAGAATTTCTTTCAGATTTTGGTTTAGTTATATAACGTCCTGCTGTCTGCAAATATTTGCATCACCAGCTGGCTTTCGAGCATTCAAGGGAAATAAAGAAACAAGCGGGCTGTCATCAGCAAAGATTATTAATGTAAAGAAGAAAGAGATATAACACACAGGCTGAAAAGTTTTTGGTTTGACACTTAGATGTCGCCATTCTCAAAAATCCATACGATTTTTAGGAAGTACCAACCTTCAAACGATACGTGTCAAAATTTCATGACATTTCGACGATTAGTTTACCAGTTACAACGGTTTTAGTGATGCTACTTTTGAAATCAAATTTCGTGTGTGATTAAACACTGTTTTTTGATGGGAAAAATACCGTTCAAGCAAAGCAATAGCTTGATAAGTGTTACGGGGACTCTACCCCTGAAAAATCACTCATCATTTACTGATATGCTAAATTTAAACGCGGTCGTACAGACACAAATGATACTGAACGCTCTGGAAGCCCAAATGAGGTGGTTACACCGGAAAATATCAAAATAAATCCACAAAATTGTTTTGGATGACCGTAAAGGGAAATTGCGTGAGATAGCTGACAACCTAAAGATATCAAAAGAACTCGTTGGTCATATTTTACATGAACATTTGCGCATGAGAAAGCTCTGTTCGAAATGGGTACCGCGTTTGCTCACAGTGAACCAAAAACAACAGCGTGTTAATGATTCTGAGCGCTGTTTCGACCTGTTCATGGATTCACCATTACCCACCGCAATCAAATCGGCAGTCAGCCGGTGAAACCCTCCCGAAGCGACTAAAAACACAACAGTCGGCTGGGAAGGTTTTGGATTCTATATTTTGGAATGAGCATGGAACAATTTTCATCGACTATGCTGAGAAGGGGAAAACCATCAACAGCAAATATTATATAACGTTATTGGTGCGTTTGAAGGCAGAAATCGCAAAGAAACAGCCGCAAATGAACAAGAAAAAAGTGCTCTTTCATCAAGACCGTGTCACAAGTCAGTGGTTACGATGGCAAAAATTGCATGAATAGAAATTCGAATTGCTTCCTCATCCACAGTATTCTCCAGATTTGGCCCCCAGCGACTATTACCTATTCGCAAACCTCAAAAAAAGGCTCGCGGGAAAGAGATTTGGCTCCAATAAAGAAGTTATCGCCGAAACTGAGGCCTATTTTGAAGGCAACGACAAATCCTTCTACAAAAAAGTGTGTTTTGAGTACTTACACCAAAAACTTTTTAGCCTACATATTACTATAGAGCTCTGGGGTACAACGATGTTGAGAGAGAAAGTG
Organism: Pachyrhynchus sulphureomaculatus; assembly: GCA_019049505.1. Lineage (NCBI taxonomy): Eukaryota > Metazoa > Arthropoda > Insecta > Coleoptera > Curculionidae > Pachyrhynchus > Pachyrhynchus sulphureomaculatus. Next base: position 39,957,170 of record CM032449.1, read on the forward strand.
TCGGGAAGAAATCTACCATTTAGAAGAACAATCTTGAAGAAAATTGAGAGCTAACAAAACCTTTCTTACATACCATATTCTCGCAACCAATAATCACCGATGTTATACACGGCCAAATGATCTGGACATACGCTTTATAACTGACTTATTTTAGACAGTACTGTAACCTGTTAGGCACCTTAATTTAGGGAAAACCTTGTATAATTAATAAAGGTTCCTATTCGGAGCAACATTGTCAAAATAAGTATGTTTTAAATACTTGTAATGTTTAGATGGGTGAGAAAGTAGCCCTAAATACGAGATAGTCTGTTTTAATTTATTTTTCTAAATTATGTAATACAGAGATGTGATTTTATAACAGAACAACGTAAACAAACATGTGAAAAACGTGATATAATATTCGCGTATTACAATGGTTTAGATCAGTTCACATGCTCAACAGTGTGTGAGCACAATACTGCACATTTATTATATTGTATAGATATGCTAAACATATATCTTTCTCTAATTACTACCTTATTTTGATAATAAATTTGTTAGAACTTACATTAAAAATAAAATTAAAAAACTTACCAGATCCGATAATAAACCATCCCAGCATGAAACAGTTTAAAAGAGTTTGAGTTGGAGACTGCCTAAGATTCTCTTCTTGTCTTTCTTCTTCAGTCTGCCTCACTCTAGCTGACAAATGAAGTAGCTGCTTTAATATGCCAAAAATACCTAAAATTGAGAAAATAACAATTACATTATGTGTACATATTCAATGGGGTGAAAAATCTCGCGACTTTTAAAGAAAAAACAATGTTTTTGCCCAGTATCGATTTTATTCTTCAATAAAGTTTCCTTCAAGAGCGATACACTTCTTCCAGCGATCTTCCAACATTTGGACACCTGTCTTATAGTACGATTTGTCGAGCTTTTTAAAGTAAACCTCAGGTTCCCATTTGACTTCTTCATTTGAGCCAAATATATTTCCCTGGAGCCACCTGTTTAAATTTGGAAAGAGGTAATAATCGCAAAGGACCAGATCTGGTGAATACGGCGGATGAGGAAGCAATTTATAGCCCAATTGGTCCAATGTCACCATCGATTTTACGGGCTTGTGAGCGTGTGCATTACCTTGATGAAAAAAATTTTTTTCTTTCGATAGATGCGGCCTTTTTTTCTGGGTTTCACCATTCAAACGGTCTAATAAACCATCGTAATAGTCTCTGGTGATTATTCGTCCCTTTTCAAAATAGTCGATTCCATTTGCATCGCAAAAAATGCTTGCCACAACCTTTCCAGCTTCGGTCGGCATTCATGCGGTTCCAGCCACTCTGCAGACTGTCTATTGGACTCAGGCGTGTAAAGGTGGATCCATGTTTCATCCATTGTTACGAACTGACGAAAAAACTCCTTTGGATTACGCCGAAACAGTGCCAAACAGCGTTCTGAATCTTTGAGATGTTGCTGTTTTTGATCAATTGTGAAAGTGCGCGGCACCCATCGGGAACATAGATTTTTTATATGCAAATATTCATCTAAAATATGCCTCACGCGTTATGTTAATATCTTCATGATGACAGCTATCTCTCTTACTTTCATTATGCTGTCCTTTAGATCGGATCTTTTTTTTGTGTTTTTTGGAGTGGCTGCCTTATTTGGACGTCCGGAATGTGGTGCATCATTGGTACTTGTACGATTGCATTTAACATAAGTTCATTAAAGCATCGACATAAAGTTACTTTCGACGAAACAGATGTGCTATAACACTTTTCAAGCCATTCTGGCTGTATTTTTTCCCCTAAAAAAGCAATGTCTAATCAACACACGAAATTATTTTTGTCCCATCGTTTTGCAAATATGAAAAATAGCGTCACTCAAACAGCTTTAATTCGCAAACTAACACAACATGTCATAATAATTTTACACGAATCTTCTAAGAGTTGACACTAACTGAAAATCATATGGTTTTTGTTTGTGCTGCCATTTCTCGGAAAGTCTTGGAACTTGTCACCCAATGCAGTAGTTTAATTTATGGAAAACGAGAACGAACCTAGCCTCTTAAAAAATCTATAACTTTTTTATATTATAATATTTAATAAACAGGGCGTCCCATGAATAAGTTTCAATTTGTTTGGATTATTGCGGAAACACAACACACAGAAAAGGCAAAATTGGGTGCAAAACTTAACCCCGGTCATAGAAACGACGCACAGTGATTCGGCAAGAACATGCTAGCGGGACAATATTCATGACGTAATTTTCAGGAACCACTGATAACGACTTGTAAACAACCCCCCCCCCCATTTAAAACGAATTCCAAGAATTAATTTGTTTATCACCTCATAAAGGTATCTTATCAGGGGGTCAAAGTAACCCTTATAAGAGAGGTCATTTTTATTTGCAAATCAGTTGCATTTTATGCACACTTGTGATAACATATTTTAAAATTGGTAGCAAAGTGAAACAAGTTTTTTGTGATGGGATATTCTGTTGAAGGTATGTACTCTATTATGACTTATATTTTTTATAAAAAATATGTATACTTTTGGTGTAATATCAATTTGTAAATGTATAGATAAATCCAGCAAATTTTACATTAATTGTAAACTTTAAAAGTAGCAACTTTTTTTATCCACATATATCCACCTAGATTTTTCTATATGTAATACCTACAACATTCAGGCACAGATTCATATATATTATAGACCCCGAAAAGGCCCGAAAGTAAAATTATTTTATTTTTTTCAGAACGAGTCGTGACTATGACGAAAATGGAGTTTTTTGAAGAATGGCTAAAACATGACAAAACTGAACGAAACAGTGGCATTTTTTATTATATAAGTGAAAAATTCAATATGTCTGATGTTTCTGACGATTCTCTAAAACGACTCAAAATGAAAATATCAAGCCTTTCAGCAAAATTCAATCAAAAGTGGACTTCTTTAAAGTGTAACAAAGAAATGTTTCTAATCAAACATAAAGATTGGTTAGAGGAATCCGGAATCGAAATAAAGATGTGTGTTAACCGGCCGTGCACTTCAACATCATCAGCGGCTCTTTCCGTAGGGCGACCCAGAAAATCATTTGAAGACTCATCAACGAAAACGAAGAGACGGAGAGTAGAAGATCTTTTGGAATCGCGAAGTGCAAGTGAGCTTATTACAGCAGCTGAGTTAGCTACTCGAAAAGAAGGGCATCGAAGTGTTGCTAAACAGATCCATAACGTCGCGGTCAGTGAAGCTAGAGAAAAGAATAAGTGTTCTGAACAAAGTCGGCAGTTAACACCAGACGAAGCTTTAGCTTATTATGTGGACTCGAAATCGACTTCTCACTCATATAAACAAACAAGAAAATGGTCAATGAAAGCGGGACATCAAGTGTATCCATCGTTTTATAGTTTAGGTAAGTCCAAAGCTTCTTGTTGTCCTTCTGACGAATATATTTCTGTGACTGAATCTCGAGCTGAAATTAAACTTCACGCGATTTTGGATAAAACGGCTGAACGATTAGTTAAAGCTCAGACGGAAGTCATTAGAAGTGTGTTACCTCGTTCATATTATACGTTGGTAAGCAAATGGGGCTGTGATGGGAGTTCGGGGCATAGCACGTATAAGCAGAAATTTGAGAACACTAACGCTACAGACGAATTTTTGTTCGTATACTCATTTGTCCCTTTGAGACTGCTTGATGGCGAAACTGTGATCTGGCAAGATCCAAAACCTTCCTCTACTTTATATTGCCGTCCTATTAAGTTCATTTTTGCCAAGGAGACAAAAGAGTTTACGAAAGAAGAAACTTCTAAAATTTTAGATGAAGTAAGTCAGCTTCTTCCAACATTATGTAACGTTGCTGGATCTCAAATCTCTGTTAAACACGATTTGTTGTTGACAATGACTGATGGCAAAGTGTGCAATGCCTTAACAGGCACAAGTTCAATACAAAAGTGTTATATTTGCGGTGCCACCCCGTCTACTATGAACGAGGAGTCAAAGAAATATCCCAGCAACGAAGAACGCCTTGCATTTGGTTTATCTACTTTACATGCATGGATCCGCACGTTTGAATGTTTGCTTCACATCAGCTATCGTTTAGAAATAAAAAAGTGGCAAGTCAGGGGAGATAACGACAAAGCTATTGTGAAGCAACGCTCACAAGAGATACAAAAAGTGTTTTTAAAGATCGTATGGGTCTCATTGTAGATAAACCAAAACCTGGGTATGGTAACACAAACGATGGAAACACAGTACGTAGATTTTTTTCCAAAGCTGAACTGAGCAGCGAAATTACAGGATTAGACGTAAACCTTATTCGTAGATTTCATGTAATTTTAAGAACTTTGTCATTGGGATATGACATAAATTATATAGAATTCGAAAAGTTTTGTGTTGATACTAGAAAATTATACCTTGATCTGTATTCGTGGTATTCCATGCCCGTTACTGTGCATAAAATTCTTGTACACAGCGCGGAAGTTATAAAGTCTTTTCTTCTTCCCATTGGACAATTCTCCGAAGAAGCCCAGGAGGCAAGAAATAAAGACTGTCGTAGATTCCGTGAACGGCATACCAGGAAGCGGTCACGTATTGCCACAAATACAGATCTTTTGAGAATGCTTTTAATTACGTCTGATCCTGTTATCAACTCGTATAGAGAATTACCGCGAAGAAAATTTACTTCTTTGCCATCGGAGGTTCTGCAGTTGATTATCCCACCTTCATTGCCATCCGAAACACCATCAGTAAGTCATCATCACGAATTAAATGAGGAGGATTATTTACTCTCTGAATATTCTACTGAATGGGAGAGCGGTGATGACGACTCATCTGATGGTGATTAGTAGGTTTAAGTATTTTTTTATTGTAATTAGTATTCTTAATTTATTGTGTGTTGTAGTTGCTTATAATTCATGCCTTAGTATATAAGTTATTTAATATTATATTTCTTTTACTTATACACCTTGTTATTGTAAATAATTGATATACAGATACTGTTATTGTACTAATTTCTTTTAAAAGAAATAATATTTTGTAAATTAATAAATGTGGGTACTATCATTATGATTTTTATTTTTTTCCTAGAAATTTCTTTGTAAACAAACATGATTGTGCTTTTCACACATAATGAGTAGGTAGACGTATGTAGCTAATTAAAGAACAATTAGCGACAATAGTGAACAAATGAGACACATTAGTAAACCACTTCCGTCTTGCAGCTACATATTTCGATTAATACACATACAGTACACATTTTTCAACTTTTTTTTCTTAAAATAGCTTAAGATACCTGGAATATACATAAACAATTGAAATAAGTGAAGAAATAATATTGTCCCGCTAGTCGAGACACTGTGCGACGTACCGACAAGTAATTAATAATTACACTACTCGCTTAGAAGAGTGCCGGGAAAAATATCTCTAGTTTGATATACAATAAAGGATTTTTTACAAGACCCATGTATGTAAATCTTAATGTCCATATATTTTTGTGTGATAAATTAAATCAGCGGTCGGCAACCTTTTAGAAGGCAGGGCCACATAGTGGGAAAATAAAATAAAAGCGGGCCTCATTGTTCATAATTTTGTTAATTGGTTTTGTTAATGTTGATGATATTAAAAATGCAAAAACACAAATATTTACTTTTACATTTTATTCATCATCATTTTATTAATAAGTAGGAACAATGACACAGAAAATTAGAAAAAACAGACGAATTAAATGAGAACTTCGAAATAACTATACATGCGAGCCGAATCAAAATTTAAGGTAATTTTTGAGGCTGTATTTGACTAGCTATTTGTAGAATGTTTACTTTCATGTCTGTCGTAGAAATTCGTAGAATGGCACTCAAATGCTCATCTGTAAGACGAGAACAATATTTATTTTTACTGTAATTGAGAATTGAAAAAGTTTGTTTGCATAAGTAAGCTGCAAAAAATTGTAATTAATTGCTGGGCAAACCTTTTCAATTCGTCAAAATTAGATGGTAAACTTCCAAAAAAGTTTTTAAGAGTGTCATTATATTGAAGATCAATCACCTTCATTTGTAAAATACTCGGTAACTCCTCAATATCACATGAAAAAGGGTTTGCAAAAATCTTCAGTTTGTCAGAAATCTTCTCGAAATCACGAAATATGTCGTTGAACTGATTTTGTAGCTGCATTAAAATGCATTTCATTTTATCATTTTTCCAATGAAAATTTATTCCAACTTCTTCCGACAATTCGGGAAATGGTCTAGCTTTTTCTCGTCAATATGAAGAGCTTGTTTTTCATTTGGAATGCCCTTACGTCTGTGTGCATATCAGATGTTAATTTGTTTTCTCCTTGAAGCCTCATATTCAGAATATTTAACACATAAGTTAAATCTTTCAAAAATTCAAAGTCTATTAACCATTGAGGATTTGTAAGTTCTGGAACAGATTTGCCTTTTTCGATTATAAGTGTTGATTTCTTTTCTAAGGTCAAAAAATCTTTTCAGTACTGCACCTCTACTTAACCATCTATCTCACTTCAGAATAATACAGGATATCTCGGTAATCTGCTTCCATATCTGACAGAAACTATTGAAATTGACGATGTGTCCATCCATTTTTTCTGATTAGTTTACAGTGTTTCTTGGCGGACAATATAGTCCGACCAATGATTCTTTGCATGCACGTCATAAATGTCTGAATAAAGTATAAACATCCGTCTATATTATTCTTCTTGTCAACATGTTAAGAATACTTAAAAACATAAAAACGTAGGTCTTCTGTCATCTGAAGTTATTTACGACATTCGCTCTGTCTCGGTTATTTGTATATATGCAAGAAAAACAGCGAACAACCTGGAATTTGGGTATAGCTTCATGTTTTAGAAGCCAGTACCGTTGAGTTTATAGGCAATAAAAATAATCGATAATTCTTTGACGTATTGAGGTTATGTCATATTTATGTTTAATTTTTGGAAGTGTCTAATGCACGGTTCATTAGACGTCGACATAATAAAAATTGCTGCACCGTCCACGTTTTGTGTGGGAAATTTGTGGCATCCAGGTGGGTTTTGTAACAACTTTTTTTTAAATAAATAAAGTCGCGTTACGGAAGTTTTACCACAAAATCAAACATAACCAGAATTTCCCACAAAAAACGTGAACAGTGCAGCAATTTTTATTCAACGTACATTGGACCATGCAGTAGGCACTTCCTTAATTTTCACGGCAAACGGTCACTACCGTTTCTATCCCATTATTGAATTTTGGAATATACTTGCCAACTAATAAATAGTTCTGTTCAGAGCTCTAATATTTGTGGAATATTGACCAAATACTCTTCATAAGAAACCACCAAAATGCCTGGAAAACGTTTGAATAGTCAAGCAAGAGATTTTGTGGTTAAATTAATAGTGAATTTTACATCGGAACGGGATAACAAGGGTCCTCTTATATCTCTTAATGCTGTACAAGAGGTAAATAAATCACATAGGTATATGTTTTTAATGTGTTTACAATGTTCTGGTTCTAGAGAGTCGCTGTTTCTTTACAAATTAGTACGAGAACTGTAGCGAAAATCAAAATTCGTAGTGATAAAAATGAATTGCTTTCAACACCTGGAAAATCACGACCAAGGAAACAAGCTAAGACCCATGATCTGAGCGAAAGTTCTAAAATGTACGTTCGTAATACATTATATGATATGTATGCACAAAGTAAGTAGCCATTAATATCTGTCGGTTTAAGTGAAATCGAAAGTAAATCATAAATTGTACTTTTAGAAAAATATGTTACTATTAACAACTTCCGTAAAGAACTGCGACAAAAAGAGATAATTAATGTCAGTTATGGAACTCTTTGAACATTACTTCTGGATTTGGGTTTCAAATTTAAGAAAGATGATAACAGGCGAGCATTAATGAGACTCCAAGAATTTCTTCAATGAGGGCAGCTTTTCTTAGAAAGTATATGGAAAACAAAAATGCACACATTGCCCGTCAGCTTGTTTTCATAGACGAAACACTTAACTGCTCAAAAACTGAAACTGAAATGCCTATAGACTGAGGATTTACGAAAACGGGGCGGAGACAGTAAATAAACTGCAGCTCCACGTTTGGCACGCCACCAGCGTCGAGACGCTTCTATTCTATCGCATTTTTCAGCCTGTTCTCAACCTTTCCAGGACAAATAATGGTTGCTACCGTATTTCTACATATAAAATTATGTTTTTAGAAAATCGATTTTTTGAAAAGTTACCAGTCTACTCCCTTAAAAGAAAGGAATTCGTTCTAATAACGGGAGTCACCATAACAATGTCTACAATTGTAAAACACTCACATAAAGCTAAATATACAGGGTGCCCCTTATGTATGGAATAATGTTTCCACAGCATTTATTAATCAGTGTATCAAAAAAATGTTTAAATAAAAGTTATAGGATGTTATACGGCGCACATGCTGACGTTGAGAATAAAATGATTTGAACTGTCACACAGTGTCTCGACTAGTACAAGCTAGCGGGACAATATTATTTCTTCACTTATTTCAATTGTTTATGTATATTCCAGGTATCTTAAGCTATTTTAAGAAAAAAAAAGTTGAAAAATGTGTACTGTATGTGTATTAATCGAAATATGTAGCTGCAAGACGGAAGTGGTTTACTAATGTGTCTCATTTGTTCACTATTGTCGCTAATTGTTCTTTAATTAGCTACATACGTCTACCTACTCATTATGTGTGAAAAGCACAATCATGTTTGTTTACAAAGAAATTTCTAGGAAAAAAAAATAAAAATCATAATGATAGTACCCACATTTATTAATTTACAAAATATTATTTCTTTTAAAATAAATTAGTACAATAACAGTATCTATATTTCAATTATTTACAATAACAAGGTGTATAAGTAAAAGAAATATAATATTAAATAACTTATATACTAAGGCATGAATTATAAGCAACTACAACACACAATAAAATAAGAATAATAATTACAATAAAAAAATACTTAAACCTACTAATCACCATCAGATGAGTCGTCATCACCGCTCTCCCATTCAGTAGAATATTCAGAGAGTAAATAATCCTCCTCATTTAATTCGTGATGATGACTTACTGATGGTGTTTCGGATGGCAATGAAGGTGGGATAATCAACTGCAGAACCTCCGATGGCAAAGAAGTAAATTGTCTTCGCGGTAATTCTCTATACGAGTTGATAACAGGATCAGACGTAATTAAAAGCATTCTCAAAAGATCTGTATTTGTGGCAATACGTGACCGCTTCCTGGTGTGCCGTTCACGGAATCTACGACAGTCTTTATTTCTCGCCTCCTGGGCTTCTTCGGAGAGTTGTCCAATGGGAAGAAGAAAAGACTTTATAACTTCCGCGCTGTGTACAAGAATTTTATGCACAGTAACGGGCATGGAATACCACGAATACAGATCAAGGTATAATTTTCTAGTATCAACACAAAACTTTTTCGAATTCTATATAATTTATGTCATATCCCGATGACAAAGTTCTTAAAATTACATGAAATCTACGAATAAGGTTTACGTCTAATCCTGTAATTTCGCTGCTCAATTCAGCTTTGGAAAAAAATCTACGTGCTGTGTTTCCATCGTTTGTGTTACCATACCTAGGTTTTGGTTTATCTACAATGAGACCCATACGATCTTTAAACACTTTTTGTATCTCTTGTGAGCGTTGCTTCACAATAGCTTTGTCGTTATCTCCCCTGACTTGCCACTTTTTTATTTCTAAACGATAGCTGATGTGAAGCAAACATTCAAACGTGCGGATCCATGCATGTAAAGTAGATAAACCAAATGCAAGGCGTTCTTCGTTGCTGGGATATTTCTTTGACTCCTCGTTCATAGTAGACGGGGGTGGCACCGCAAATATAATACTTTTATGTTGAACTTGTGTCTGTTAAGGCATTGCACACTTTGCCATCAGTCATTGTCAACAACAAATCGTGTTTAACAGAGATTTGAGATCCAGCAACGTTACATAATGTTGGAAGAAGCTGACTTACTTCAACTAAAATTTTAGAAGTTTCTTCTTTCGTCTCAAAGGGACAAATGAGTATACGAACAAAAAAATTCGTCTGTAGCGTTAGTCTTCTCAAATTTCTGCTTATACGTGCTATGCCCCGAACTCCCATCACAGCCCCATTTGCTTACCAACGTATAATATGAACGAGGTAACACACTTCTAATGATTTCCGTCTGAGCTGTAACTAATCGTTCAGCCGTTTTATCCAAAATCGCGTGAAGTTTAATTTCAGCTCGAGATTCAGTCACAGAAATATATTCGTCAGAAGGACAACAAGAAGCTTTGGACTTACCTAAACTATAAAACGATGGATACACTTGATGTCCCGCTTTCATTGACCATTTTCTTGTTTGTTTATATGAGTGAGAAGTCGATTTCGAGTTCACATAATAAGCTAAAGCTTCGTCTGGTGTTAACTGCCGACTTTGTTCAGAACACTTATTCTTTTCTCTAGTTTCACTGACCGCGACGTTATGGATCTGTTTAGCAACACTTCGATGCCCTTCTTTTCGAGTAGCTAACTCAGCTGCTGTAATAAGCTCACTTGCACTTCGCGATTCCCAAAGATCTTCTACTCTTCGTCTCTTCGTTTTCGTTGATGAGTCTTCAAATGATTTTCTGGGTCGCCCTACGGAAAGAGCCGCTGATGATGTTGAAATGCACGGCTGGTTAACACACATCTTTATTTCGATTCCGGATCCCTCTAACCAATCTTTATGTTTGATTAGAAACATTTCTTTGTTACACTTTAAAGAAGTCCATTTTTGATTGAATTTTGCTGAAAGGCTTGATATTTTCATTTTGAGTCGTTTTAGAGAATCGTCAGAAACATCAGACATATTGAATTTTTCACTTATATAATAAAAAATGCCACTGTTTCGTTCAGTTTTGTCATGTTTTCGCCATTCTTCAAAAAAAACTCCATTTTCGTCATAGTCACGACTCGTTCTGAAAAAAATAAAATAATTTTACTTTCGGGCCTTTTCGGGGTCTATAATATATATGAATCTGTGCCTGAATGTTGTAGGTATTACATATAGAAAAATCTAGGTGGATATATGTGGATAAAAAAAGTTGCTACTTTTAAAGTTTACAATTAATGTAAAATTTGCTGGATTTATCTATACATTTACAAATTGATATTACACCAAAAGTATACATATTTTTTATAAAAAATATAAGTCATAATAGAGTACATACCTTCAACAGAATATTCCATCACAAAAAACTCGTTTCACTTTGCTACCAATTTTAAAATATGTTATCACAAGTGTGCATAAAATACAATTGATTTGCAAATGAAAATGACCTCTCTTATAAGGGTTACTTTGACCCCCTGATAAGATACCTTTATAAGGTGATAAACAAATTAATTCTTGGAATTCGTTAAATGGGGGGGGGGGGTTGTTTACAAGTCGTTATCAGTGGTTCCTGGAAATTACGTCATGAATATTGTCCCGCTAGCATTATCTTGCCGAATCACTGTGTGTCAGTGCGAAGAAATTACGCCATCTCGATTTTTTTTTTAAAATGGAAAGCCCTGTATATTATTATATTTTTGAGTCTTACTAAAAATTGTATATATTATTTGTCTAACATACCATATGTCTAAATTGAACTATTTTGGAATTATCATCATTTGAAATTTAAAATAAAAAAAAAGGCAAAAAAAACTACTAATAAATACTCTAGGTTTATTTTTAAGGTAACGATTGCTCAAAATTGCTACCGTTAACAGCGAGGCAATGACCCAATCTGTCATTAAAAGCCTGAATAGAGTTTTTTCAGAGAATCCGGGATGATCTGGGTTACTTCATATTGAATTTTTTGTTGTAAATCTTCTACAGTTTCAGGTAGACTTCGGTAAACTTTGGTTTTCAAATGACTCCATAAAAAAATCGAGTAGCGTAAGGTCGCGACTCCTTGCAGGCCATTCTACAGCACCTCTTCCGCATATCTATCGATTATGAAAAATCGCATCCAAATCCAAATTATTTTCGTCGGGAAAAAGTCCTGCACAAGTTGGAATAACGTAACGAGTAACTAGAAATACCGCTGTCCTATAAAATTTCCATCGATAAAAAAAGGGACCAATGATATGACGTCCACAAATCCCTGCCCATACATTTATCTTTTATGGTCTTTGAGAATGACTGTCGATTATCCAGTGGGGATTCTCACTAGACCAGTACCGGCAGTTATGCCTGTTAACTCCTTCGTTAAAACAAAATGTGGCCTCGTCAGAAAAAACAATATCATGAATTAGGTTAGGATCATTATTGATTTTCATGATTCCATCATGACCTCGCAAAATTCAACGCGTCTATCGTAGTCATCTTCAGATAATTCTTGCAATAGAATGAGTTTCTATGTAATTCTTCTTCATTCAGTATACAACTTACCTTTACTTATGTTGTCTGTCTAGGCAAAGCTGACGAGCGGTTCTATGGGGAATTTCTGTAATATCCAATAAAACATCTAACTTTTTATCATCGCTTGTTTTAACTTTTAGAGGTCCAGATTTAGAACTATCTTTAACATTACCCGATTGTCTAAATCGTTTTAATGTTTTGTTAACCACGGATTAGGTAATAGGTTCTCGATTCGGATATTCTGCATTAAAAAGATCACACACCTCCTGTTGTGTTCTCCTACAATCTCCGTAACCAACCATCATTAACAGCGAGATTCTTTCAGTTTCTGTTAAATGTACCATTATGATATTACGCTTGAATTGCAGTTTCACAAAATGCAGCAATAAACGTTTTCGTCAATAAATCATTTTTTGACGCGTTAAGTCGTTACCTGACAATAAATGCTTGACACAAGCCAGCTTATTTTTTTTTAAATTTGATCTCCTTAATTTCCAATATCAATAATTCCAAAACAGTTCAATTTAGATACATGGTATGTTAGAAAAATAATATCTAGAATTTTTAGTAGGACTCAAAAATAAAATAATATAGGGCTTTCTATTTAAAAAAAATTTAAGATGGCGTAATTTCTTGACAGTTTAAAACATTTTATTGTCAACGTCTGCATGTGCGGCGTATAACACCCTATAACTTTTATTTAAACATTTTTTTAATACACTGATTAATAAATGATGTGGAATCATTATTCCATACATATGAGGCACCTTGTAGGAGTATTGATTCAATTATTGATTTAAAAAAATTTAAATTTCTAATTCAGTTGTGTCTACCTGCAAAATTGTTGGTAATTACGGCCTTTTTTAAGTCCTATTATTGGCCATATGCAAAAAATAAATGTAAATTTGCAATTAAACAAATCACAATTCCCCAAATATTACACAATACGTTAAATGTTTGTGCAAAATAAATGATCTAATCCACGATTATGGACGAAAAAAAAACTTGTTAACCAAAATACAAACAAGTCATACGCAATTATTAAACATATTATTTTAGCGCACTAAAAAATCTGACGTCATAATGACCCTGAAATTGGATGTTTGACGACATTAGGCAGATTTATCGGGTTGTATTTTCCAAAATATAAATAGCAAAAAAAAAATATTATTTCAGTATGAATAAATTTAATTTCGCTTGAAATTTATCTAAAACAATATACAGTCGGTAAAGTAAAAAACGTGTCGTGCATTAATCATAAAAAAATTAATATTTATTTAAAAGTTTTTTACATCATTCGGCAGTAAAGGGTTGCCATTAAAATGCTAATGATTCTGTAGTTCGTCCACTCACCATCAACGACAAACCACCGTTTGGTAGTCGGTATTAATGTCTTCTTTTCCAGCGTTTAAATTATAAGTAAAGATGAAGAATCCCCCAAAACCTTTTTCCGAAAGACATCCCCAAACATGGATCTTCACAGGGTGTTTCACGGTGCGCTGAACCAATTGGTTAGTGGAAATCGGTCAGGCTAGTAAGATGATAACATAATCCCAAAATGAAGCTCCCTATGCCCACGCTAGTCGTTACTCCCTATTTCGGGAAAACATGTAAATAACCATAACCAGGAAATGTGTTTTTTAACATGATTATGACCTAATCTAACTTAATCTAGGGCCTATGCTAACTTAACCCAGTTTTACATTCTTCTATCATGGTGGGTTCGAAGAGCCATCGTCTTCGTCCGAGAGAGGGTCTCGGGAATTAGTTGCAGGCATGGGGGAGGGTTAGGAAAGCGTCCCTGATGATTGGATTGTGATGCTGGGACACCTTGGCCAGGAACTTCATTTAAGTTTGCCTCATGTGTGCCCTTATGGTTGGCATACCGAGGTCTCTGTGTAATTGGTTATTTCGAAACGAGCTGTTTGTCGTACTGGATTCCTATGTTTTTGATAGTGTTTGCCCATTGGATGCGGGAGCCCTGTAGTTGAAGGTGGCCATGGGGAATTCTGTGCCCTTGGCGAAAACGATGGCTTGGGGGTTTAGCTTGATCCTCCAGTGGTTAAACCAGGAATCAAGTTTGTCCAGATGGCGTTGGAGCCTGCTAGTAATGATTCGGCTACTTCTACAAGATTGTATGATAGTAGCAGTGTCATTAGCGTAAAGGAGGAGATTAGTCTGATCAGACTTAGGAACGTCGGCAGTAAAAATATTGAAGAGGTGGGGAGAGAGGACGGAGCCCTGGGGGACTCCAGCTCTGATGGGCTTGACCTCGAAGATAGCCGTTTAGACTCTGACCTGAAAGGTCCTGTCAAAGACGAAGGACTGTACGAATTTAGTCATGAAGTGGGAGTCGCCGTGTCAAATCAATTTCAGGATGAGATCTTCGTGCCAGACGCGGTCGAAGGCCTTGGATACATCAAGAAAAACACCTCCAACTTTATGGTGCCTGCTGAAGCTGCAAGGAAATGGTTTGTGCGAGTTTAGTGGTGTGGTGGGTAGTGCCATGAAGAGGTTGGTAATTTCGAGGATGACTTTTTCAGCTATCTTGCCTTAACCGGGAAGTAGGCTGATTGGACGATAGCTGCTTGCCTCATGGGACGGAGAGCCTGGTTTTTTTTATCATCATGACCTCAGCTTTCCTCCAGTAAGTTGGGGTAGCTGAGTCTCAGTATGCTGTTAATGATGTTAGTGGTTTCTGAGATCTGTTTTTTGGGAATTTTCTTGAGAGCTTTGTTTGTGATTTTATCATCATGGGGCGTTGCGGTTGGGGGAAGGGGGTAGTGAAGTATGTAGGGGAGCTGGATAAGATTGAAGGTTCATATGGTGGTAGCGACCCTAAGATCACAGGCTGGATCAGGGTGGACAGGAGGGTTGGGCGAAAACTGATCCTCTAGCAGATTGCAAGCGTGCCAACAATAACCTCAAAAAAAAAGAATTTTGTTTACTGGCTACAAGTTATAGGCGACACGTTCTTACTTGACCGAATGTATATTTATTAATAGCTGGTTATATGTTATACAATTGGTTGGTGTAACTTTTTAAAATTTAAATTTGGAGAATTATAAAAATAATATTATTTACTTCATTCTCTATTAGCGAAAACTATACACTTCATTGTGTTAAACTTTTAATGATATGTGAACCAAGAAACCAAGACCAAGAAAACATTTGATCAATCTGTTAGTAGTCAATACAGTCATGCATTTTATATAACAATGTAGATATTGCATCGTGCTTTAACATAAATATGCAGACGCTTGGTATTTTTGATGGTATTGTTTTGAGTTATATGATCTCGTCTTTCAGCATCTAACTAAACTTAAATAATCGACGAAAAATATGGCCGCGCTGGAACAGTGGTATGGCAAGCCTCGTATTTTTGCTACAAATGAATTTGAGCCTTTTCAACCCCTTCTATGGTAACAATGTACTGCTCAACATTTTTTAACGTGAAACTTGTGCTCTAGCATAGCTCGTACCAAAAACTCAGCACTTGTGTGCCAAGCAAAATTTTTTATAATGGGCCTCTGAGCACAAATAGAGTCGATTGATTGGTCCGTTATTTTGTGACAGTACGTTTTAACAATAAAATTACTTATTTACTTTGTTAACTGACACTAAATATATTTTTTTAGAAAGATTTACAAATGCGTTGTCGCGATTTTGTAGTACAACTACATTTTCAACCGCTTGACTACGACTATCAGGTGTACAAGTATGAAATCCGGAGTTTTTTCTAAAAAAAACATGTTAAATTCGGAAGAATGATAAAAAGTGCATTATTCAAAGTTTGCTCCATGGCTTGTTATACATTTTTCCCATCTTTCGGGTAATTTGTGAATACCACGCCAGTAAAAATCTTCCCCTTTTGCTGCGAACCATTCATCGAGCCATTTTTTCACATCTTCGTACGAACCAAAGCGTGACCCATCGATGCAAACAAGTGGTAATCGGAAGGAGCCAAGTCTGGTGAGTAAGCCGCATGGGGTAGAACTTCCCAGCAGAGTGCTTCCAACGTGTCGCGAACTGGTTTTGCCGTATTTAATGGAGCATTGTCATGAAGAAAAATGACTTTGTGTTGCCTCTTTCGGTATTCTGGTCTTTTTTCAAGCAGCGAACGGTTCAAATCGGTCAATTGTTGTTGGTAAGGTTTAGTATTAACCGTTTCCCCAGGTTTTAACAGCTCATAATAGACCATGCCCCTCCGGTCCCACCAAACACAGAGCATCGTCTTTCTGCCAAAGCGATTCGGTCTTGCGGTCGATATGGATGGTGCGCCTAGGTCTACCCATGATTTTTTGCGCTTGGGATTCTCAAAATAAATCCACTTTTCATCCCCTGTAACTATACGATGCAAAAACGACTTCCTTTTGTACCGAGTGAGCAAAATGTCACACGTGTTTTTGCGCTTTTCCATTTGCCTGTCGTTCAACTCATGTGGTACCCAACTACCGGTCTTCTGAATCTTTCTCATCTCTCGTAGCCGATTGGAAACAGCTTGTTGACTAACGCCTAATTGCTCGGCGAGTTGTTTTTTGTGTTTGCGAATCATCTTCGTCCAACAATGCTTGCAATTTCACATCTTCGTATTTTTTGGCGGTTTTCCACGTTCCTTGTCTGCAACATCAAAGTCACCACTTTTGAAACGCCGAAACCATCGTTCACACGTATCTTGCGATGGAGCATGTTCACCATAAGCTTCTCGAAGTAATCGGTATGATTCAACAGCAGTTTTCTTCAAATGAAAACAATGCTGTCCGCGAATGCTCTTTGTTCGGTATAAATTTCGACATATTAAACACAACAACACAACATTATGCACACACTTTTCCAATTTATCACTCGTGCGCGTGTGACACTTGTTGATGACACAACAAAATAGCGCAGTGTCAAATCTTTATAGCACAAACTGCATTGGTGCACCATCTGTTGTCTCAAATCCGCATTTCATACTTGTATACCTGGTAAAACAAATTTTTTGTATTTATTTTTACATAATGAAAGGATGTGGGTATCTTAAGTACTATAAAAGTTGGTAAAGGACAGAATTTCCGGCGTCTACTTAACTATTTAGTAAATTTATAATTTAGTTCTTTGAATGTCTGTAAATTTCTATAGATTCTAAGAAATTAAGTCTTGACCCTTTAGGTGCCTTATGGAGTAATGAAAAACAATTAATATTAGGAAATGGATGGTCTGCTTACAAAATATGCTTAGCAAAATGTGATTTTTCATTCTTTAACTTATAAGATGCAATATGTGCTGTGACTCTTGTTTTGAAATTCCGTCCTGTTTGGTCTAAGTAACAGCTATTGTCCTCTTAAATTTATAAACTCCTGATTTATGTTCATTAGTTTTATCTTTGGCATTGAAAAATATATTGGATAATTTTTGAGCAAGTTTTAAAGCTAATCTTGTTTTTTCGGCTGTGAGAACTTGAGATATTTTATCTGAGATGGGGCCAAAATATGTCAAAGGTATGAATGTTTTTCTTTCTTGGTATTCTTTTATGAAATAGATTAAGCTGAAGGTGATTTACTCTTGTTTACGGCTTATTAGGGTATTAATTATTTTAGGTTGGAAGCCGTTATTGAGTGCTAT
This sequence comes from Pachyrhynchus sulphureomaculatus, assembly GCA_019049505.1. NCBI lineage: Eukaryota > Metazoa > Arthropoda > Insecta > Coleoptera > Curculionidae > Pachyrhynchus > Pachyrhynchus sulphureomaculatus. Next base: position 39,975,162 of record CM032449.1, read on the forward strand.
ATTTCTGATTGTGTCCAGTTCGTTTTTTAAATTATTTTTACTAAAAGGGATATTGAAGGCTCTATGGATCATAGATCTATAAGCTACCAGTTTATGGGAGTTAAGGTGTAGTGAGTCTGCTGGGATAGCGACACCTGAAAAGGTTGGTTTACGAAAAATATCGAATTCTAATTCTAAATCTAAGTCCATTCTAATCTATTTCTATTCTTTGAAATTGTAATATCTAAGAAGTTTACTTTATTATCTGTTTATGTTTCCAATGTAAATTTTATGTTGGAGTGTATATATAGAAACATACTAAGATATCGTCCATATATCTAAACCAAAAGAGAATACTCCTGAATACTCCTGAGTGTTGAGTTTTTAAAAAATTATTTTCCAGTTCGGACATAAAAATCTCATCTGCTAGCAAAGGACCAAATGGCGAACTAAGTCGCGAACCCAACACAACAGAAAAAAATCTATTGACCCCACAAATAAACTTAACAATATCTCCATCGCAAATAATGCCCTTCTGGTTTCATTCGATGTAACAAACATGTTCTCTAATATCCCAAATAAATATTGTTTAGAAATTATTGACACTATGCTCCAAATAAAACCGGTCAAGTGCAAGTGGAACTTGCGCAATTAGTGTTCCGTACGTTAATTGCCATTAAAGTAAAAATTTTTGTTACGCAGGTATAAAATGATCAGTGACTTCACAAAACACACCCCAAATGAGTTTTCAACAAAATTTGTTTCCGATCTTTGCTGAAAACTGATAACCTTGAAATTTGTTTTTTTTATATACCGGATAAATGGCAATGTACTCGTGATAATTTTCGTTCAATCTACACCCCATGGAGAATATTTCAGAATTATTTCAAAATTCTTTGAACAGTACTTTTCGAGATAAAGGAGGGGGACAGCGATTTATCGCGATTTTTTCAAAATAATACAAAGAAGAGTGTGCGCAAGTATTACATTATATATATTTTTGAACTCGTGTTGTTATAAGCTTTCATTTGACACCCCACTCGATGACCTAGTAAAAAAGTTTTTTTTTCACCTCCGATTTCACCCCCCAGAACTAACCTCTTAAGTCAAAATTTAACTTTCAAAACTACACGGCTCTGATCAGGCCATCCATTCCTATATTAGTACCAAATTTCAACTTTCTATGTCAAATAGTTTCGGAGAAAATCGGGTGTGACAAACGGACAGACAGACATGTGGACAGACACCGAACTAATTTTATAAGTATTCCGTACGGAACACTAAAAAACATCAATATATACAAGATACATAGAAACTTTTCCAATTTTGCATAACCGGAAACTATTTCTAATTCAAATACAGTAATACCCCGCTTAGCGCGACCCCGTTACGCGCGGTTTCACTATAACGCGAATTTCAAATTTCGCGCTCATGTAGTCATTAACTTCTCTATGGTCGCGGGGGGATCCCCGCTTTCTCTGAATATTCTCTTTGAAGAATTGGGAATTCCCTGTCCTTCGACTTTGTTCTATGGGGATTTCCTCGTTCGTTTCGTGTGTTCATTTGTTCCGTAATGTTAGTTCGGTCGGCTGGCAGTTTTGTTTTAATATTTATTGGAGATACATACATACATAATTTAACCCTACGTTAAAAATGCCGCCTGTAAAGAAAAAAGAGCGTAAAAGCGTCACTTTGGAATTGAAGATGAAAGTGTTAAGAAGAATGGAAAATGGAGGCAAAGCAACAATTGTTGGAGAGATTTTGGACTCTCAGAATCGACTGTGAGAACGATTTATAAAAATCGGGAAAAAATTAAAATCTCCAGCGAAGGTTCAACACCTATAAGTGCAACAAAACTTTCTCGTTCGAGATCATCTATCTTAGAAAAAATGGAGAAATTACTGTCAGTCTGGATCGAAGATTTGAATAAGAAGAACACACCACTAAGTCAAGATCTCATATGCACAAAAGCAAAATCTTTGTATGAGATGCTGAAAACAAAAGAAGGAGAAGGGAGTGCCACTCCGACTTTTGCTGCCAGCAGAGGCTGGTTCCATCGGTTCAAGCAGCGTTCTAATCTTCACAATATCCACATAACAGGCGAGGCGGCCAGCGCGGACATTCAAGCTGCAGCTGAGTTTCCAGACAAGTTTCAAGACTTCGTTAGACGAGAGAAAATTCCTGCTTGTCTCATCTTCAATGTTGATGAGACCGCACTTTACTGGAAAAAAAATGCCATCTCGAACATTCATTTCTAAGGAAGAACGTCAAGCCAGTGGTTTCAAAGCTGCGAAAGATCGACTAACACTTCTGCTGGGTGGTAATGCCACTGGTGATTTCAAACTGAAACCTTTACTAGTGTACCATTCAGAAACACCCCGTGCAATGCGAGGCACAGACAAGACAAGTCTACCAGTTGTGTGGCGATCAAACAGAAAGGCGTGGGTTACACGGGAAATTTTTCAAGAATGGTATTCTAATAGTTTTTGCCCATCAGTCAAATCATACTGTGACAGAAATGGGCTTGAACCTAAAGTTATATTACTCTTAGACAATGCCCCAGGACATCCAACCTCACTTGATACGCCCAGAGACTTAAAAGTGTACGTAAAGTTCCTTCCACCAAACACTACGTCAATATTACAACCTATGGACCAGGGAGCAATAGCAAACTTCAAAGCTTATTACCATCGCCGCACTTTTAGCCAACTAATTCATGAAACTGACGGGGAAGGAAGACAGTCTATGCGAGAGTGGTGGAAGTCATACAACATTATGAAGTCTATTCACAACATAGAAGAGGCTTGGAAGGAAGTTAAAATGAGTTGTATGAATGGGGTGTGGCGTAATCTTTGGCCAGATGTAGTGGAAGCACCTAGAAGAATTGTCCAGATGCAGAGACAAGTGCTTGAAGACATTGCTGCAATGATTGAGGGGTCTGAACTTGAAGATGTCACGGTAGAAGATCTCGTAGAACTTGTAGCAACGCACGACGATCCTATTAGCAATGAAGATCTGATCGAGTTACAGAATAATCCTATCTACGATGAGGAAGAACAAGTAGAAGAGAAAGTTTTATCTTCAGGGGAAATACAAAATGCACTTTCAAAAATTTATTCAGGTTTGGACATATTGCAGAGTATAGACAATAATGATGACCGTGTCTTGACCGTGTGTCAAACAATTAAAAACAGTGTTGGGTGTTATGAACGTATTTTACAAGAACGTAAACAAAACGTTACCCAAAAGACAATAGATGTATTTTTCCGTAAAAAATAAGAGTATGTATTGCATAAAGTGTTCTTAGAATTAAAGTGATTGATTAAAATGATTTGTATTTTTTTGTATTAAATTTTGACTATGTTTAATCATAAACCTCGATATACGCGAATTTCAGTTAACGCGATTTTTTTCGGAACGTATCCCTCGCGTAAAGCGGGGTATTACTGTAATCAATTTTTCATATAAAGAGACGGTTTGCAATGAGGGTCAGTTAACAAAGTAAATAAGTAATTTTATTGACAAATAAATAGGTTCTTAAAAATTTCCGAAAACAGAAATTCTCAATCAAAATTTTCGACAAAAAAAATTTGAAATACTTCATTTTCCAAAGCAAATTCGAAAACATACTTTAAGGACATACATTTTCCAACAACCAAATTTTTGGATAAAGACTTCTCGAAAAGTAACAATGAAACACAACAAATAGCGTAGGCAGAGGTTATATCCGGTAAATACTAACTGAACTAATTAATTAATTAGTCACAAACAAAAGATAGTTCAAGTTAATTAGGTAAACTCCAATTAACAAATTGGTTAGTTAGATTTGTTTAGGGGCGCATCAACTGCTAGGGTTATTTTGCGCCACTGTTGTTATTAGATTAAGTTGTAGTATTTGACATCTTTGAGGTATAAAGTGATTTTTTTTATATTGGTTGAAATAGTTTCAGGATCAAGTGTTGATTTCAGTGTATGTGGAATGAGATATTTGTTTCTAATCTCTTCATGTATGGGATCCTCGAATAAGTGTTTTACGGATAGTGGTCCATCACAAAGTTGACATTTTGGTAGAGCTTCGTTTTTTAGTAAATGGATGTGGGTTGCATAGATGTGACCCACAGACAATCTGTGCCATAATGTGTTTTCCCTTCTGGTGAGTGTTTCATTGTGAAATGGTGGATAAACAAAGGGCTTTACCTCCCAGAGTTTATTTGAGGTGTCTAATAAATCCCATTGGAATTGATAGAGATTTCTATATGTTTGATTTAATAGGTTATAGTATTCAGTGGGAAGATTTTCTTCTTTTATGTGGTTTTTGTGGCTCATTTTGCAAGTGAATCAGCTAATTCGTTGCCTCTAATTCCTGCATGCCCAGGAATCCATATGAAATCAATTGTGATGTTTTTAATTTTTGCTACGTATAATAGATCATAGATATGTCTAGGGTACGCATAGGTAAGTTTTTCTGAGGCAATTGCTCTCAATGTACTCTGGGAATCAGATACTATAAGATATCTCCGATTTTTATTGAGTTTGACCACATCTCTTATGCTTTCTTTAATTGCCCACAGTTCAGCAGCAAAGATAGAACAGTGGGATGGTAATCTGAAGATATTTTGTGAATTTTTGGAATAATAAGCCGTACCAACACCCATATTGGATTTGGAGCCATCAGTGAATAGTAGTGTATGGTTTTGATATTTTTCATTTATGATAGACCGAAATTTTATTGTAATAATATTTTTGTTGTGATCTGCCGTAGTTAATGGCGAAAAAGAGATGTTGATGGATGGGTGTGGTGTCTTCCATGGTGGAAAGGAGGTGAATAAGGGGTGCGAGTATGTAGGGATTGGTAAGTTGAGTGAGAGTAAAAGTGTTCTGATTCTGTTTTGAATAGAGTTTTTGGGAAATTAATTAACAAATTGGTAAATTAATTTATCCACTACTTTCTTTACAAAAATGCAATTCTAAAATAAACAGCGAATTTGACTTTCTCAAATGAAGGGACAGTAAATTTCCATAATACAATCAAAACCATACAACATATCGACACCCACCCTCTTTCTTTGAAAAAATATCGGTCAAAAATTATAGGTTTCATTTCTATTTCAAGTATTATCGTAGCCAAAAACCCGGAAAAATTCCCATTTTATTAAAACTATACCACATAACTTTCAGATTCCTCCACTCCAAAAACCTATAACACCTTAGATAAGAAGGAACCCTTTTCAACCCTTACCCCACCCCTTTAACTCCTTATATATCTTACCACAAATAATAAGCTTAAAATTTGTCCAAAAAGCCTATAAATAATAAAAAATAATTTTTAAATTATATAATATTAAATAACCCCCGCCCCCTTCTGGGTTAAAATTAAAAGCAACGAAAAAACAACTTAATTTTTGGATTCCTCAACTTCAAAAACCCTACACGTGACATATAACACGACATATGTGAGTCACCTCCTCTAACCCTCAACTAATCTCCTCCCCCACCCCTTTCACTCCTTATATGTTTTACTATAAATATTTATTTATTTATTATTTCAAAGTAAAAATCAGCATAAAATCTCGATCTTTGAAAAGATTTGTTTTTAAAAATTTTATATATCCTACAATTTTATTTTCGAAAGTTCTGTTTTGAAAAGTTTACTTTTGAAATTTATTCATAGATCCCATATAAACAAGCACAAGACAAAGGTTTTTCTACAAATTGCCGGCTCTAACTGATTTCTGTCAGGCCGAAGATTTCCATAATCAATATACACAAAAAAATCGGTCCGCTTGTTTACCTAATCCACGACGAAAAACCAGAAAACATCGGAAGCTGAATCAACCTCACAGGTTTCAAGCTACAAATATCAAGAATTAAATGATAACACCCTATAATTTTTAAATAATTAGGTTCTTAAGGTCATGGCTGCACCAGCTACAAAAAGTACTTAAATTATAATGTTTTTAAAACATAAACTTGTTTATAAGATAATTATAGAATATTATGTTATTTTCATTATTAAATATTTACTTAGTTCTCTAAAAGCATTTTTTTATTTTCTATTTTATGACACTAAATTTAATTTGTAAGTAAAGTAAATTGGTTGTGTGCATTTATAATTAAAAATAAACTCGTGCGATATATAGTATTTGCCCGCAACGGCAAGGAAATCCCACGGTTTTACTCCGTAGCTACAGTCGAAAATTAACGGAAACGGCGAACTATTCCCAACTAAATCAATCTTTACTTCAATTTGAATTGAATAGACTCGGCATCCGAAACGTATTATATAGTAAGTAATGCGAACGATAATTTCGATGCTTATCGCTGATTAGTTAACCCTGAGCCTGCACACTAACCAACCTAGCCCCAATGACAAAAATGCCTGCCGTAACAAAACTATTGGATATCTCGACTTAAAATTGACACAAAGTAACCTTGAACTATTATTTTAAGCAACGAATTTGTTTAAAAAGGTGAAATATCATTTGAATACAATAAAATTCCCAAATGCAAATAACCGGTCAACTGCAAGTTGAACTTGTGCAATTAGTGTTCCGTACGTTGATTGCTTTTAAAATAAAAAATGTAACGGAAGTATAAAATGATCAGTGACTTCACAAAACACACCCCCCATGAGTTTTCAACAAAGTTTATTTCCAATCTTTACTGAAAATTGATGACCTTGAAATTTCTGTTTTTTTTATATATCAGATAAATTATTACAGGTAATGCACTCGTGATAATTTTCGTTCAATCTACATCCCGTGGAGAATATTCCAGAATTTTTTCAAAATTTTTTGATAAGTACTTTTCGAGATAAGGCGGGTGAACAGCGATTTTTCTCAATTTTTTAAAAATAATACAAAGAAAAGTGCGCGCAAGTATTACATTATTTATATATTTTTTAGTCGTGTTTTCACAAGCTTTAATTGACACCACACTCGATTACCTAGTAAAAAATTTTTTTTTCACTTCCGATTTCACCCCCCAAAACTAACCCTTTAAGTCAAAATTTAACTTTCAAAACTACATGGCTCTGATGAGGCCATCAATTCCTATATTAGTACCAAATTTCATCTTTCTATGACAAATAATTTCGGAGAAAATCGGGTGTGACAGACGGACAGACAGACACCAAAGTGATCTTATAAGTGTTTCATACGGAACACTAAAAACGAGGAAAAAAAAGGTATTTTTAATAAAAAAAAATCATAAATCATGCAATTTTCAAGATATTGTCCTAAAATTTAAACCTGATACTTTCAAGATATAATACTTTAAGAAAAAAAAAATAGTGTTATTGTATATGTAACAAAAAAGGTATTTATTTGGACAATCAAAAGTCGACATTTTTGGAAAAAATGAAGAAACGTTTTTTTACGAAAAATATCTATTTATTGACTCAATATCAAAAATTTTACGATAACAAAAGTTTATAATTTACCTATAGAAAAGGAAATTATTAAACACAGAAAAAAAAAAAAAAATAACCGGTCAAGTGCAAGTTGAACTTGCACAATGAGTGTTCCGTGTGTTGATTGCTTTTAAAATAAAAAAAATTGTTACGGTGGTATAAAATGATCAGTGACTTCACAAAACACACCCTAAAGGATTTTTCAACAAAGTTTGTTTCCAATCTTTACTGAATACTGATGACCTTGAAATTTTTGTTTTTTTATTATACCAAATAAATTATTAAAGGTAATGCACTCGTGCTAATTTTCGTTCAATCTACACCCCGTGGAGAATATTCCAGAATTTTTTCAAAATTTTTTGATCAGTACTTTTCCAGATGAGGTGGGGCGACAGCGATTTTTCTCGATTTTTTAAAAATAATCCAAAGAAAAGTCAGCCCAAGTATTATATTAGATATATATATATATATATATATATATATATATATATATATATATATATATATATATATATATATTTTCTCGTGTTTTCACAAGCTTTCATTTGACACCACACTCGATGACCTAGTAAAAAAATTTTTTTTTCACTTCCGATTTCACCCCCCAAAACTAACCTCTCAAGTCAAAATTTAACTTTCAAAACTACACGGCTCTAATGAGGCCATCAATTCCTATATTATTACCAAATTTCAACTTTCTATGACAAATAGTTTCGGAGAAAATCAGGTGTGACCGACAGACAGACGGACGAACGGACAGACAGACAAACACCGAAGTCATCTTATAAGTGTTCCATACGGAACACTAAAAATTACTTTTGAATTACAGTAAACTGCAGTCGAAATTGTCCGAGGTCACCGGGACCCCATGGTGCACGCTAAGGGATAAAAGAAGAAATTTACTGCTTTAGAGGAATGCCACTAAACTGTTGTAAATCCTATTTGTCAGGTAGTACACAGGAATTATTAATTAATGAGATTTTATTAATTTAGTGCAACATGAATGCTGGAGTTCCTCAGGACTCAGTCTTGGGCTCTACCTTGTTTCTATTGTATGGTAATGATTTAACAAAAAAATATTAGAGGATCCTTTGCACGGGCAAATGTTATAATAGAAAATCTTGCTAGAGGAAGAGAATGATGTAACATGTATAGGCTATTACTTAACATAAAAATACCAAAATCTTAAAATGATGTGTCAGTCAATCACGCTGGTCCAAAATATCTAATGGTAATAAATTATCCTTCAACTATACATAATAAACCATAGTAGCAAGTTAGCCTTGGGATATTAAGCTTTGAGAATTGTTAACATAAAAATGATTTTACATGACCATCATTTTCAGTTCGTTTTCTAGCCTTTCTTTACCGAATCCATACATAATTAGTCAATTCATGCTTGACATTAACTTGAAGTTCTCTGAACACCGTAACAATTGTATAAGAAGAGCAGTGGCTAATTTAAGACTTATTTTTAACCAGGGGCAAATCTTAGATATGGATCTCAGAAACTCATTATCTGACAGCCTGGATTTATCTCATTTCATTTTTTGTGACACTTTATATGCACCATGGTCCATATAAAGCGTGATGCAAGGCATGTTTAGTTAACGCAGAATTGTTGCGTGCGAATAATAGGTGGTATGAGAAAATATTTCGAGGTTAATTATTCTTTTTTATGTATAAATTATAGCCCACTCGTCAGAGGCAAATTTTAACGAAAAACTCTCATTAAATGTTAACAGGTTGCATCTTCGCATACAGGTAATTTTTTGGACGTAGAATACAATAAAAAAAAAGTTTGCTGCTCTAAAGTGTACGCTAAGCCTACAAAATCGAAAATAAAATGAAAAATTCGGTTTCTCGCAAATATCTCTAAAAATAAATAACCGATCAAGTGCAAGTTAAACTTGCACAATTAGTGTTCCGTACGTTAATTGCTTTTAAAATAAAAAATTTTGTTAGGGTGGTATAAAATGATCAGTGACTTCACAAAACACACCCCACCCCATATATATATATATATATATATATATATATATATATATATATATATATATATATATATATATATATATATATATATATTTTACTCGTGTTTTCACAAACTTTCATTTGATACCACACTCGATGACCTAGTAAAAAATTTTTTTTTTACTTCCGATTTCACCCCTCAAAATTAACCCCTTAAGTCAAAATTTAACTTTCAAAACTACACGGCTCTGATGAAGCCATCAATTCCTATATTAGTACCAAATTTTAACTTTCTTGTCAAATAGTTTCGGAGAAAATCGGGTGTGACAGACAGACAGACACCGAAGTGATCTTATAAGTGTTCCGTACGAAACACTACAAAGATATCGAAGGGCTAATAGCACCACAAGAAAGGACGAGAAATTTTACAAAAAAATAGTATATAGATTATTTGTTTGTAGTTTTACCGTAACTTAAAAAAAATTATTTAAAATAAAATGGCTGGTTTAACCCCTTTAGTTGAGTGAGAATCATGCTTCCAACATCATTTATGATTAAATTAACGTTTCTGTATACCGTATATATTTTGAAATTGGCTATTAAGGGGTTTCTCGGGGTGCTAATTATTAATCCGATGACGGATTTAAAAAATTCAAAACGGCGTATCCAATATGAAGGTTAGAGAGTACGTAATTCATTTAATTTCTTCAAGTAATTTAGAATTGTTGTGTTTTCAATAACTGTTTTGTTTGTACCTAAATGTTTAAATGAAATATAAATACTTTATACTTAAAGCTTAGAGTTTTATCTTTCATTTTCCACCTTTAAATATTTTTTTTAATTTTAAGTTGTATGGTTAATAATAAGCAAAAAATACGTTTATCATGAACACTTTTTTAAGAGCAAGATTACAAAAAAAAAGAGAAAGTTCTAAATTTTTAAAGGTTTTTTTTAATATCAAATATACTTTTAACTGTAATTAAAAAATTGTCCGACTTTTTTTGACAATTTCATACTGCTTTGAATGGAAAATTGCCGGCGGGGCACTACAGCAGGCAAATTTTCATATTTTAAAACTCAATTTTTAAATAACAAGACTGTGGGTATTTTTAATTATTCTTATATTGAAATTTAAGGTATAATAATCATATATGCACAAGGATTTTTTTTTCAATACTATATTGTATTAAATATTTGTAATTTACTGTATGCCCGTTAAAATCATGAAAACAAAAATTTCGTTTTCAGTTTTACAAATTATAAAGCAACAAAAATAAAAACTATTAGTATCGTCGGAAAGTTGAAAGTCTCCTCTTCGAAAAACTATCTTTTAATTTTTTTTTAGACTCTGAAAACAAGTAATATCGATTACCTTTCAAGCGGTGCGCGAAGACTCTCAAATTAACCAGTTTGGCGCGCACCACTTTTTGAATCACCTCACAGTGTCTCGGCTAGTACAAGCTAGCGGGACAATATTATTTCTTCACTTATTTCAATTGTTTATGTATATTCCAGGTATCTTAAGCTATTTTAAGAAAAAAAAAGTTGAAAAATGTGTACTGTATGTGTATTAATCGAAATATGTAGCTGCAAGACGGAAGTGGTTTACTAATGTGTCTCATTTGTTCACTATTGTCGCTAATTGTTCTTTAATTAGCTACATACGTCTACCTACTCATTATGTGTGAAAAGCACAATCATGTTTGTTTACAAAGAAATTTCTAGGAAAGAAATAAAAATCATAATGATAGTACCCACATTTATTAATTTACAAAATATTATTTCTTTTAAAATAAATTAGTACAATAACAGTATCTATATATCAATTATTTACAATAACAAGGTGTATAAGTAAAAGAAATATAATATTAAATAACTTATATACTAAGGCATGAATTATAAGCAACTACAACACACAATAAAATAAGAATAATAATTACAATAAAAAAATACTTAAACCTACTAATCACCATCAGATGAGTCGTCATCACCGCTCTCCCATTCAGTAGAATATTCAGAGAGTAAATAATCCTCCTCATTTAATTCGTGATGATGACTTACTGATGGTGTTTCGGATGGCAATGAAGGTGGGATAATCAACTGCAGAACCTCCGATGGCAAAGAAGTAAATTTTCTGCGCGGTAATTCTCTATACGAGTTGATAACAGGATCAGACGTAATTAAAAGCATTCTCAAAAGATCTGTATTTGTGGCAATACGTGACCGCTTCCTGGTGTGCCGTTTACGAAATCTACGACAGTCTTTATTTCTTGCCTCCTGGGCTTCTTCGGAGAGTTGTCCAATGGGAAGAAGAAAAGACTTTATAACTTCCGCGCTGTGTACAAGAATTTTATGCACAGTAACGGGCATGGAATACCACGAATACAGATCAAGGTATAATTTTCTAGTATCAACACAAAACTTTTCGAATTCTATATAATTTATGTCATATCCCGATGACAAAGTTCTTAAAATTACATGAAATCTACGAATAAGGTTTACGTCTAATCCTGTAATTTTGCTGCTCAATTCAGCTTTGGAAAAAAATCTACGTGCTGTATTTCCATCGTTTGTGTTACCATACCCAGGTTTTGGTTTATCTACAATGAGACCCATACGATCTTTAAACACTTTTTGTATCTCTTGTGAGCGTTGCTTCACAATAGCTTTGTCGTTATCTCCCCTGACTTGCCACTTTTTTATTTCTAAACGATAGCTGATGTGAAGCAAACATTCAAACGTGCGGATCCATGCATGTAAAGTAGATCAACCAAATGCAAGGCGTTCTTCGTTGCTGGGATATTTCTTTGACTCCTCGTTCATAGTAGACGGGGTGGCACCGCAAATATAACTTTTTTGTGTTGAACTTGTGTCTGTTAAGGCATTGCACACTTTGCCATCAGTCATTGTCAACAACAAATCGTGTTTAACAGAGATTTGAGATCCAGCAACGTTACATAATGTTGGAAGAAGCTGACTTACTTCATCTAAAATTTTAGAAGTTTCTTCTTTCGTAGACTCTTTTGTCTCCTTGGCAAAAATAAACTTAATAGGACGGCAATATAAAGTAGAACGTCTTGGATTTTGCCAGATCACAGTTTCGCCATCAAGCAGTCTCAAAGGGACAAATGAGTATATGAACAAAAATTCGTCTGTAGTGTTAGTGTTCTCAAATTTCTGCTTATATGTGCTATGCCCCGAACTCCCATCACAGCCCCATTTGCTTACCAACGTATAATATGAACGAGGTAACACACTTCTAATGACTTCCGTCTGAGCTGTAACTAATCGTTCAGCCGTTTTATCCAAAATCGCGTGAAGTTTAATTTCAGCTCGAGATTCAGTCACAGAAATATATTCGTTTCGAATTTGTTCAGAACACTTATTCTTTTCTCTAGTTTCACTGACCGCGACGTTATGGATCTGTTTAGCAACACTTCGATGCCCTTCTTTTCGAGTAGCTAACTCAGCTGCTGTAATAAGCTCACTTGCGCTTCGCGATTCCAAAAGATCTTCTACTCTCCGTCTCTTCGTTTTCGTTGATGAGTCTTCAAATGATTTTCTGGGTCGCCCTACGGAAAGAGCCGCTGATGATGTTGAAGTGCACGGCTGGTTAAGACACATCTTTATTTCGATTCCGGATCCCCCTAACCAATCTTTATGTTTGATTAGAAACATTTCTTTGTTACACTTTAAAGAAGTCCACTTTTGATTGAATTTTGCTGAAAGGCTTGATATTTTCATTTTGAGTCGTTTTAGAGAATCGTCAGAAACATCAGACATATTGAATTTTTCACTTATATAATAAAAAGAGCCAATGTTTCGTTCAGTTTTGTCATGTTTTAGCCATTCTTCAAAAAACTCCATTTTCGTCATAGTCACGACTCGTTCTGAAAAAAATAAAATAATTTTACTTTTGGGCCTTTTCGGGGTCTATAATATATATGAATCTGTGCCTGAATGTTGTAGGTATTACATATAGAAAAATCTAGGTGGATATATGTGGATAAAAAAAGTTGCTACTTTTAAAGTTTACAATTAATGTAAAATTTGCTGGATTTATTTTACATTTACAAATTGATATTACACCAAAAGTATACATATTTTTTATAAAAAATATAAGTCATAATAGAGTACATACCTTCAACAGAATATTCCATCACAAAAAACTCGTTTCACTTTGCTACCAATTTTAAAATATGTTATCACAAGTGTGCATAAAATGCAACTGATTTGCAAATGAAAATGACCTTTCTTATAAGGGTTACTTTGACCCCCTGATAAGATACCTTTATGAGGTGATAAACAAATTAATTCTTGGAATTCGTTAAATGGGGGGGGGTTGTTTACAAGTCGTTATCAGTGGTTCCTGGAAATTACGTCATGAATATTGTCCCGCTAGCATGTTCTTGCCGAATCACTGTGCACCTGTCCGAAAAAAATCTGGAAAAAATCTATATACTATTTTTTGGTAACATTTCCCGCTCTTTCACGTGGTGCTATTAGTTTTTTGGTATCTTTTTTATTTTTCAAGATATTACCGAAAAAAAACCGAATTTTTTTATTTTATTTTGGATTTTGTGGGCTTAGAGTATATCAAACTTTAGCAAACTTTTTTTATTGTTTTCTTCGTCCAAAAAACTCCCTGTGTGCCAAAATGCAGCCTGTTAACATTTAATGAGAACTCAAAACCACTCGCGACTGGGCTATTATTGTAATCGTATATTTTAAATAATTGTATGACCGTTCAATTTCATCATCATTATTATTATTATGGGGGAGATAACTGCTAAAATGAGAGAAATTAGACGGTACAACATGAGGTAAACAAATTGTTTCACAATTTAGTATTATATAACAAAATATTTTTTTTAATTATTGCAGTTTGGGGAATACTCCATTGCACATCTTCATTTATATGTTGTAATTATTCTTTTTGTATTGTTCTGTGATATATATTAACAGCAAATTTTCTCTTTTTAAAGAGACAAGCTGTTCTACTAGTAACACCTGACATTTTTGTATTGAACTGCTTGAAAATATCATAATAATTTTCAGTCTTTTTAACGATTGGTTGAGATTTAAAAAATAAGCAAAGTCTGGAATCACTTTTTTCTTGATTAGGAAAATGAATCAAAAGAAGTATGTAAGATATGTGGCGTAAAAATCACGCGAGGTTTAGGAAAAAAAACTAGTACTTCATCTTTATGATTTCTTTGGCCCACGAAATTAGTAGGTCTTAATTAAAACTTTACGGAAGCTTTTAAAATCATTTGGACAAACTACTAAACATTTCACTAGTTCACTGTGTATAAGAGCTATGGCTTAAAGAAATTATTTAATCAAGAAACAAGGGGTGAAAACTGTTTGGACAATGTTTGTGTAAATTTTGAAGTATCTGAAATCAAAATCTGGATCTTAATATATTTGATCATTTGGGACAGCTTGTGTGCTTTGACTTAGAAAATGCTAACAACTTAAAGCATAATGCCAATATGAAAGAATCAGTTTTTAGACCTATCACACAAAGGGGTCTTACTGAATTTTATAACCGGGTTGAGTTTAGTGAGTGGCATTTTATTGATGAAATTAATACCCCTGTAGAGAAGTTTACTGTTTTTCAAGGTATACTGACTGGGGCCTACCTGCAATCTTTTCCTGAAAAAAAGTACAGAACTCGTAGTTCTGATCCTGGGTGTGTGGGTTGGTTCAGTGAGGGTGTGAGACAAATGAGGAACACAAATCATTTTCTGGGTGACGTGTGTAGGCAGTATAATACACCAGGTAACAAACAACTATTTAAAGAATATCAAAAACATTATAAACAGGAAATTGTTGACTCTAAACGCAGATTTAATGATAAAATGATACAATCATCAAAAAACCCAACCAAGTGTATGTGGAACATAATTAACAGTAACAGGGGAAAACCAGCTCAAAATAAAAAAATTCCATTATCAGCTGATCAGTTTAATAACTTTTGTAGTAACATTTCAATTGAAATACTTAAAAAATTAGAAAGATCTCTCTGCCTGATGAAGTCTTTGATTTCAAAGAAGTTACACAAATTGAGATCAGAGATTGTATAGACTCACTTAAAAACAGGAAAAGTACTGATATATATGGATTGTCTGTCCAACTTTTAAAATCTATAAAAAATCTAATAATATCCCCACTGACCAAGTTAATAAAACACTGCTTTAGAGAAAATTTATTTCCTGATGTTCTAAAAAATGCAATAGTTGTTCCCATTTTTAAAAAGGATGATCGGGAGGATATCTCGAACTATCGACTTATATCATTGTTGCCGATCCTATCGAAGATAGTTGAAAAATGCATAGCTAAGAGGATGGCTGACTACTTTGAAAGGCATGGTCTTTTTTCTGAGCGACAGTTTGGATTTCGATCGGGCTGGGGTACTGTTCTTGCCATTCTGGACATGCTCTCAAATATAATGGATGCTTTTGAGACGGGAGAGTACAATGCTTCGGTATTCTTGGACTTGAGCAAGGCCTTTGACTGTCTCTGCCACATGTTGTTGCTTCAAAAGTTAAAATTTTATAATTTCTCTGATCCTAGTATACAGTTACTTAGGTCGTATCTAGAAAACCGCCGCCAGAAAGTGAAGGTTGGAGGGACGGTGTCATCAGAGAGAGAGGTGAAAATAGGTGTGCCGCAAGGATCGATTCTTGGCCCCTTACTCTTCTTAATATATGTAAATGATCTACCATTATATGACAACATGTCAATATATACCTTCTTTGCTGATGACACCACCATCTCCCGTCATGGCACTCAACTTTGTGATCTAAGGCGGGATGTGTTGGGGGCACAGTTGAGGGTTGAACGATGATTCCAGGCTAACAGACTTGTACTCAATCGGGACAAGACCCAGAGGATGGTTTCCGGTCTCAGAGACCTGGAAGGCGGGGATCGGGGGGCTGTCAAGTTCTTGGGCATAAATCTTAATCCGCACCTTCGGTGTCATCTGTGGGAGATTGCATGGAACGGCCTTTCTGCTCCAGGGTCTCCGGGGCTCAGTGTCTGGGGGGATTCTGCTGTCTGCGTACTATGCTCTATTTCACTCTGTGATGACCTATGGAATCATAGCGTGGGGTGAGGCGACTTGTGCGGATAGGGTTTTTGGACTTCAGAGGAGGGTAGTGAGACTGCTTGTGGGTCTGTCGTTTCGGGAGGATTGCAGGGGGGGCCTTTGTTGGGCTAGATATTTTAACCTTTCTTGCTGCCTTTGTTCTGGAGAGTCTACTGTTTGTCAAAAAAAATTAGGAACAGTTTACTCTTCAGAGTGAAGTGCATAATTATGAAACGAGAGAGAGGTAATATCAAACCGGTCTTCTGCAGATTGAAGAAGTCTCATAGCCGCACAGATTGTAGAGCGGCAAAATTGTTTAATAAGCTTCCACAACAGGTCAAGAGACTGAACTTGAATAAATTTAAAAATTGCATAAAGAAATATCTGCTTCGGCTCGCGCCATACAGCATATCTGAAGTCCTGAATGTTCCTGTTTGTTCTTTAAACTTTAATGTTGAGGATGATTAAGATTTATGTGTTTATATATAAGTGTGATTATAAGTCATTTTAAGCTGTTTTTATTTTATTTTATTAGACTGTAAGGATTTTATCTTTTAATGACTGGCTGTAGTGTGTATTATATAGATATTTCGACATGTGTAAATAATTATTATTATCTGACATGAATAAATTTATTTTATTTTTATTTTATTTTATACTATCATAAATAATTCCAACGATTTTGTCACTGAATAAATACTTAATGAAAATTCAAGTTTCTGGTATGGGGTCTATATGGGATAATTTACTTGCGGTTTTGAGCCAGAGATTTGCAAATATAGAAACCAATAACAATTATATAACAGTCACGTTCCCCGATTTAAAGATGTATATTTCACTAACAAAGCAATGTAAAAACAATATTTTACAATATATGAAACAAGCAATACAGTTAAAAATAAATATTTAACTCGATGAAGATGTACCAATATCAGGATCAGACTCCTTGGATGATGGCCCACTTAGTATTTTAAAAAACTTAAGAACACCAAAAAAAGTAAGAAACAGAAGTAGACATTTTGGAGTATATTTTCTAATATTGATCAAGCCAGAAATAAAAACAAAATGGTCTCCCATGGAATAGAAGAGGTAGAAACAGAGTTCTGTTCTTATTTAAGTTTGCCATTGAGAGATCGTAAAGCAAGTTCGTTTTTATGGTGGTAGACTAATTTTTGGCCTTGCACTAAATAGAAAGAAATGTTCTCCTCTTATAGTAGAACAAGCTTAAATTTCGCCCCCTCTTAACAAAATCAACGATATCCCACTAAAGACAGATATCGATCATTGTTTCCGAAGATTCTTACTCTTTGTGCCCTATTTATCCTGAAAACTGCTATCATGATCTTTAAAAAACATCGTCTTGAGGCAGTGCCAATCAGCCGTCACGGCACTAGGCGAGCGTTCATCCTGCCATTGCCGGGCCCGAAAGCGGAGCTGATCAAATCTGCAATTGTTTATAATGGCAAAAAAATATATAATCATCTGCCTCTCAAACTGAGAGGACTGAATTCCGAGAGGGTCTTTAGATGAAAGACTAGGGCCCTACTTATAAAAAAGGCGTAATATGCACTTGAGGAATTCTACAATGATAGACTGGAATAAGCATATAACAGTAGTTGAGTGGTTGGCATTTGGGTTGACTTTTGTGTAATTTTTATTTTTTTTATTTTGTATTTACTGCATTGACTGTTTTCTGTTTCTTTATTTTTTCTTTCTTTGAATCTGTGTTTATTAATATAATGATAATTTAAGTTAAGCTTGCTTTGTCAACAAATACGTTGTATTTTAGGACAAAAAAGCATATTTCTATTCTATTCTATATACTTAGGCGCCAGACTTTCTAACGAGGGGGGGCTGCGAAGAAGAAATCAAAAGAAGGATAGTGATGGCCAAAACTGCAATGACAAGTCTAAATAAAATATGAAAAGATCAAAGAATAAATAATTGACTAAAAAAAGGCTCGTCAATTCACTAATATTCACTATAGCCACATATGGAGCTGAAACATGGACTATTAATGCAACATGCTATAAAGGAATAGAAGCGTGAAACTACATGCTATAGGCGGATGCTCAGAATTTCCTGGACAGCTCATAGGACAAATGCGTCTATTCTAAACGATTTTAATATCCAAAATAGTGACTGACTGGATGGCGTGGAAAAGTTAATGATCCAAGAAGAAAAAGAGGTAGATCATCTAACAGATACATCAATCAGATTATGTCTACAATGCACTTGGAGTTACTGGAGATGACAAGAAGTGTCGATGATAGAGAAGCCTGGAGAGCTGTTAAAAACTTTATGGTGAGAGATTGATTTCAAGAATTTTCCTAAGTTAGGAGAACTTGCTCTTAAGTTTCTTTCAGCGCCAGCTAATTAGTAAAAGGATATTTTTTGAGGTTGGAAATATATATGAAGAAAAAAGGAAGAGAGTGTCGTTTGAAAATGGTAAAATACTAACATACCTACATCATAATTTACCTTAGCTCTATTTTAAATATTAAAATATTTTATGTGTAAGTTTTGTACTAATATAAATAGTTTAGGTTTGTTGTTGTTACATTTATTGTGCATAATTTCAAATCAAATCAAATATTTATTGTCTTGTACATAATGTGCTTTTACATGTCACAACAAGTCAAAATAATTGTTAAAATGTTAAAATATTAATATATCAAAGACATGTAACTACAAATCAATGAACAATTAAAACATATGAAAAGAACAAGGTAAGACATATTAATTACATAGTTAAAAGTCATTAAAATTATGATTCAAAAACTCATCAAGTGAGTAAAATGATCTTGCAATCAGGTAAGATTTCACCTTCCTGACAAAGCTCTCGTCCGACAGCTCCTTAACAGCCACCGGTAAGGCATTAAAGAAACTGACCCCATAGTAGTCGGTGCCTCTGCGAGTTCGAGCTATTCTGTGGAAGCTAGGAATTAGATTTTGGTTACCTCTAGTGGGGTAATTGTGGAGATTTTCATGGGTAGTGAACAGCCTCACATTTTGTTTAATGTATGTTAAGCACTGGAATACGTAGACACAGGGGAAAGTCAATATCCCCAATTCAGAGAAATAGCGACGACAACAGTCGCGATATCCCAGTCCCACAATGACGCGAATGCAGCGCCACTGAAGTGAAAAAATTCTTTGCGTATGTGATGAGTGTCCCCAGTTCACAAGAGCATAAGACATGTTGGATGCAAAATATGCATAATAAGCGATTAAGAAAACCTCTTGAGATACATTTCTAGCCAAACTTCGAATAAGGAAAATCATTCTGGAAAGTTTAGACGCCAGTTCAGAGATATGCTTCTCCCACCAGAGCCCAGGGTCTAGGAACACACCCAGAAATTTAACAAAGTAATTTGCATTTTATCACGGTTTAGCCAAGAACCAGCCCCCTATGTTATGCTGCATGTCAGAAACAGTCTGCTGTATTGGATCTCCAGGATGATAGTGCTGCAGACTGGTGCAGATTTGAAATAAATGTTACTTTTAATTTGGTTCTATTCCTCTGAAAAAATTTGGCAGGGTACCTGGCCGGGTAATAAAGTATTCAACCAAACCGAGTACCTGGTTAAATCAGCCAGGTACTCTGTTTAGGCCAGGTAGACCAGATACACTTTACATCTCGAATACGGACATAGTTTTTGTCTATAAAATAAAATATTACTTACCGCCAACTAATAAATAAACTGGAATGTATTCCCCTTGAGGACATTCATGCAGATATATTGATCCCATTACTATCATACATATTGGAATGACTATTGTAACACCTAATATTATGGAACAGCCAACTAAAAATAGTAAATCAATAAATATAAATCTATGGTATACGACGGTCATTCAATAAGTAAAGAGACAAATAGACAAATAGCTCTAGCTCAAGAATGGTTTATTGGATTGCTACAAAATTTAGCCTACTTTTATACTATAATCCCCTTCCCAAAGTTAATACATCTGTCCCACCTTTCTGCTAGCTTTTTGATTTCTGTGGCAAAGAATTCTTTCAGTTGATGTCGAAGCCACTCTTGCACTTTTTCCTTTACTTCTTCATTGTCAGTGAATCTCTATCCATGTAGGCCATCTTTGAAAGGTCTCAACAGGTAACATTCACACGGAGCCAGGTCTGAGCTATATGCGGAATGAGGCAAGACCTCCCAACCCAGTTCTTCAGGCTTTTCTTGGGGGGCGAGCATTGTCCTGTTGAAGAATGTCTCCTTTTCGGAAGAGTCTACGGCGTTTGCTCTTGATGACTAGCTTAACTTTGTCTTCCAGCAATTCACAATTCTTCTGTTATCACGAATAAGTTCATCAATCCTCGATTTCAACGAGGGCTTGGAAACTTCTACTGGACATCCACTTCGCTGCTCGTCACGCACTCTTATTCGGCCACTTTTGAACTGATCTATTCACTTATAAACGTTTGCATGGTCAATGCAACAACTCCATACTCTAATAACACTATACAATATATTTCACTTGGCTTCTAAAGTGCAGTCTTAAAATGAACTCGCCATGGTAAACTAGATATTTTGAGGGTATATTTACATCACATGATCGAACTGCTAATTAAAACTCATCACAAGATTGCCAACTTGCACTCCTAGAAATATGGAGCAATTTCATTGAACAGGTTTAAGCTGAGACCAATTGTCTCTTTACTTTTTGGATGAAACTCATAAAAAAAAAGTATAAAAAATCTCCAAATAAAAGAAAGTCGTTTTATTCAAATCAACAAAATACTATGAAAAAAGTAATATTACAGAACGTAATAATAAAATACTTACGAGTCCCTAAAACTATAATTATGACATTTTTTAAAAAGTCTAGGACACCTTTACTGGACCTTTGCGCCTCTCGTACTCGGCCAAAAAGGGAATCATACGATGGAGGTGGTGCTGAAATAAGTTTTCTTTGGATAAAATAATTTTATGCAGTAACAAAACATCCTAAATAAATATAGGATGAATATTGAGGCTATTTTGCAGCAGATAATTCAAATTCTAAGACATAAATATATAAATTGTTCCAATTAGCAATTAATATATAATGAGTAAAACGAATAATTATTAAAATTTTAAATCCTCAAGAAAAGAAGGAATATTACTATAAGTAGTAAAAAGTCCCAAGACTTTTGGAGAGATGGCAGCACAAACAAAAAACCATATGATTTTCAGTTAGTGTTAACTCTCAAAAGATTCATGTAAAATTTTCATAACATTTTGTTTATTAATTTGCGAGTTACAGCTGTCTGAATGATGTTTTTGATTTTTGCAAAATGATGGAACAAAAAATTATATCAAACATTCCTTTTAATGGGAAAAATACAGACAGAATCCGAAAGTAGCTTGAGAAGTTTTAAGGCACATTTGCTCTGTCAAAAGTAACTATATTGGTGGTTCAGGGAACTTAAATGTAGTCATACAAGCACCAATAATGCCCCACACTCTGAATGTTCAAATGAGGCAGTCACTTTAAAAAACACAAAAAAATCCACCAAATTGTTCTGAAAGACCTCAAAGCAAAAGTGAAAGAGATAGCTGACATTGTGAAGATATCAACAGACCATGTGAGGCATGAATATTTGCAACTGAAAAAGTTATGTGTCTGATAGGTGCCACTCACTCTCATGATTGATCAAAAACAACAACGTGTCGAAGATTCAGAACGCTGTTTGGCACTGTTTCGAAGTTTTTGTGTTGATTCATAACAATGGATGAAACATAGATTCACCACTACAAGCCTGAGTCCAACAGGCAGTCCGCAGAGTGACTATAACCACTTGAAAGCCAACCGAAGCATCCAAAAACACAAACATCAGCTGAAAAGGTTTTGGCAAATATTTTTTGTGATGCGCATGAAATCATGCCGATCGACCATCTTGAGAAAGGGCAAACAATCACTGGAGAAATCAAGAAAAAAAAGCCGCATTTAAAGAAGAAAAATGTATTATTTCATCAAGATAATGCACCAGCTCACAACTCTATAAAATCGATGGTAAAATTGCTTCCTCATCGGCCATATTCACCCGATCTGGCCCCCAACGATTATTACCTCTTTCCAAATTTGGAAAGGTGGCTCCAGGGAAAGAAATGTTGCTCAAATGAAGAAATTAAATGGGAAACCTGGGCTAATTTTAGAAAGCTCAACATAGCATACTATCCAGGTATCCAAATGTTGGAAGATCCCTGGAATAAATGTACCTCTCTTGAAGGAAACTATATTGAAGAATAAAATTGATTTGTGGCAAAAACATTGTTGTTTCTTCAAAAATCTTAGGACTTTTCACCCCATGTATTAAAATGTTAATTTGAAAAGTATTTTTATTGCCTTAAATATTCATTTATTAATGTAATAAATAATTGTAAATTTTTTACACTTTCTATGCTATCTGGCATAGCATTAACAAAACAAACTGTCTAATAAAATGAGCATATTGGTAGTACATTGGTGAACAATAAATTAAAGGTCATTTTTGACTTCTTATGTCCTACTGATCAAAAATTGAAGTTTTCATGTAAAGGATGTTTTTCTAGTTTCAGTAACCTTATGAATTCTTTAATCAACAATCAATTAACACTTAAACAAAAAATGGCTGAAAAGAATAAATTTATTATAGTAAATTATTATCAAATTTTAACAAGTCTCTATCAATTGTTGAAACCAACGATATTAAGTTATATTTACTTTGAAAATAACAGAAAAACACTTGATTATGAATGGACTGACCTTTAAAAGAAGGCCACACAAGAACTGAGCATAGACTTTTCAAATAAAAACATAACTTAATGAAAATAGAAGAATCTACTCACCGTTGGGGTTGATTGCCTCCTCATATGAAGGAGGTGCCCCAGGGTCATCATGATTACCAGAAATTGCTGTCCCCCCTTGAACACTATATAAGGGAGGAGGATTGTTAAAAAGAACGTTGGCACCAGTCATATGACAAAGCTTATTCAGGTAACTACTACTACTACTACATAACATTTATATTAAAAGGAAAACTATAAAACATTTTCTATTTTTTGTAGCACTTTCATACTTTCACCCCAACACAAAAAACATGACATTTTACACGTTTTCCCCTCTCACTGCCCCTACATGCCAAACAGAGATGTCAAATCACACGGCGACTCCGCAGTGAGACGCAACGTTGACTATATTTTCCACTTATCGCTGTGTCCAGTAGATGTTTTGTGATTTTTCTGTATAAAATACAAGTAATTAGCTGGACGTAACAGTAGAAACGATTGCATTTCGTAAATTAAGTCATGGTGGAAAGATTACGGTCTCTATTCATAATTATTCATTGAAGTGAACCTTTAATCTCTCCAAAAAATCGCCTTAGTTTCCCAGCTCATTCTGACGATGACATAATTTAAAGAACTACCGGTCGGTTCGATAGCAACTGCCAAATATAAAAATGAGAACTGTCAAATCTAACCTTAATTTATTTAACTTTGTTGGTTCATCTTTATTTTTTTAAAATTAATGGGTGGTAAAATATCTCATTTTTTTATGAAGGGCTTTCGGTGTAACACTACATTATCTTAAAAGTGGCTCTGCGATCTAGAAAGCAAAAGTTTTGCTTAAAAAGCAACAAAACATAGCCACGGCTGCTCCTGAGCATACATTTTTAGACTGAAAAAATGATCCGTTCTGCCAGTAAAACATTTGTAGAAGATTCCGTAGATAAACAAATACAAGAGAATGTTGCAAACTGGCAATCTTCAAATGACCCACTAGCCCCACTGGATGACGAACACACTGATTTAATCTATGAAGTAGGAGATATTATCAATTCTCTATATTCAACGCCTGAAACTGATAAGTCGGCAAAAGAAAAAGTGGAAGTTGCACCTAGCCGAATGCCAATTATAACCAATAATAAAGATTTTATTAAATGGATGGTGTCTGTTGAAAAAGAAATCCAACATGAAAATTTAAAGAATTTCCAGACCTATTATAGCTCACTCTCTAAACATTTACATAATTGTGAAAATTTATTTTCCCATTCTGAAATGACACTGAATTCTCTAACAAATTTAAAAAATACATACCAAAATGTTACTGAAAAAACTAATTATCTGCATAATTTAAGTGAACAAGTAATGGTGCATCAGAGAATACTCAAAGATAAGAAAAATGAAATCAATGCAAGACTTAAGTATTTTGTATATTTTCCCAAATGCCAAGAAAGTATTGAATATTTGGGAATTAACAAAGTTAATAGTCAAGAATTTATTGAGATTTTGAATAACATTGATGATGCCATTGGATATCTTAATAGTCATATGAATTTTAAGGAATCAGGTGTATATAAAATGAAGTATGAAAGTTTACTAGGCACAGCTTTAATGCATGTGTACAACTTTGTAAATAATGTTATTATCGAAACTACCAAACAAGTTATTAATCCAGATATGAAAAGTGAAATTCCTAAAATATCACATAGAAATGACCCTTCAACTGACTCAATATTTTCCTTATATTATGGAAAATTTCAGAGTGCTTCTGTAAAAGTCAAACTTATCTTAGAACATTTAGAAAAAAAAAATGATGTTAGCAGCTATTATAAAAATACTTTGTATGACTGCCAGAAAAGTTATTTCACCCAACGGCTTCCTATTTTAGAAGTTGCTGTGTCGAAAGCTTTAGGTGAGCTAAGAGAAAAACACAAAAATGATTACAGTATCCTCTTTAGATCTTGTTGCTTATTTATGATCAAAGTTTGCATCGATGAATCTAGATGTTACAACTACTTTTTTGATGCCGTATCGTCTCAACTTCATGATTATCTTGGCTCACTTTGTCAATATCTATATGACATACTACGACCATGTCTAATTCTTATTAACCATATAGAAATCCTCTCTGAACTTTGTAGTATTCTCAAAAGTGAGATGTTAAGTGAAAAAGTCATAGGAGATGATCACCTGCTAAAATATGTTGAAATTATTAGGCAGTTATTAGAAGATGTTGAAGAACGGTTAGTCTTTAGAGCAAATGTGTTCTTTAAACATGATCTTAGTGACTACAGGCCATCTCCTGGCGATCTGGCTTATCCAGACAAGCTTCAACAAATGGAAAATATTGTTATAGAGTTAAAAGAAAAAAGGCCTGATTCTAGATCATCAATAGTTTCAAATGAATCACAAGAGGTTGCTCAAATAAATGCTCACGTATCTCATTTAAGATCGTATACAGGTAATTCTCCAGCTGATCTACATGGCATGTGGTATCCTACAGTTAAGAGAACCTTAGTTTGCCTTTCGAGACTTTACTTTTGCTTAGATAGAGATACTTTTCAAGGTCTTGCTCAGGAAGCTTTAATTGTATGTGTGAGGACTGTACAAAATGCTGCAGATATGATATCTGCCAGAAGAACTCCTATTGATGGAAAATTATTTCAAATTAAACATTTGCTTATAATAAGAGAACAGATTGCACCTTTTCAAGTAGATTTTACGACCAAGGAATTGACTTTAGATTTCAGTACTGTTCAAAAAGCTGCTGTTGATTTAATCCATAACAGAAAGCAAATATTTACTTTCGGAAGCAATAATGCTCTATTGGAATTTCTTCTAGAAGGAACTCCAAAAGTTAAAGAATACTTAGTAGATTCTAGAAAGGAAATTGACAAACAACTAAAACATTCCTGTGAATTATTTATAGCATATGTAACAAAAGTGCTAGTAGGTAATATTCTGGAATGGATTGAAAAAGCTGAAAAAATCCTAAAGATTATAAAAGTTGAAAATGCATCAACCACCTCAGCTGCAAATGAATTGACAGTTGTTGGACAAACATTTGGTAAACCGGAAATTGTTGGAGGTAAGAATTTTAGGTTGCTCTAAGTGAGAAATTTACATGATTTTTCAAATTTTCAGAGAAAATCAGATCTGAATCTGCTGTCATATGTCGACTTTGTGTCTGGCGCTTTGGAGAGGGGAACTCAGGTGCATTCGATCTATACTGACTTTTCTAAGGCGTTTGACAGGGTAAACCATGTTGTTCTTCTGTCCAGGTTAAGGAGGGCGGATGTTGGAGGAGTGATGTTGGATTGGCTGCCTGCTATTTGACTAGACGTATACAGACTGTCCACTTTAATAACTACTTATCAGACAGTATACATGTCCCCTCTGGGGTTCCTCAGTGATCGCACTTGGGTCCTCTTCTGTTTAACTTATTTATTAACGACTTGACTCATCATTTTGCACATAGTGAAGTCCTCCTTTTTGCCGATGATTTAAAGTTGTATATTGAGGTGTCTGTATTTGATGATTGTTACAGACTTCAGACGGATTTGAATCAGCTTGTATCTTGGTGCAAGGACAATGGTATGGAACTAAATGTGGCTAAGTGTCATTCTATCATTTTCAGTAAGTCCCGAACTCAGTTAGATTATCCATACAAGATCGGGGATGCTGTTCTTGAACGAGTGTCTGAAGTGAAAGATCTAGGGCTTATTATTGACTCAAAATTAACTTATATTCAGAATAACTTTCCAAGTCTCTCCAGCTTTTGGGATTTATTAAGCGTATTACACTGGGCTTTAATAGTATAGCTGCAATCAAGCAGCTGTACTGTTTACTGATTAGAGCTCGTTTAGAGTATTCCTCCCGTGTATGGAGTACTTGCTATGGTACTCACGTTCAATGCATTGAGAGAGTGCAGTGCAAATTTCTGAGATAGATTGCCTTTAAGATCAATAGACCTGGGCTTACCTACCCTCAGATAGAATCTGAGCTTCACATTCAAACTTTACAAGATCGCAGAGTTGTTATCGATCTCAAAATGCTTTATAATATTCTCCATAGTAACTACTAGTACTACTTTCTGCTGGACAAAATTGGTCTGCATGTACCTTCCAGGATGACCCGTTCAAGGCACACTTTTTTTGTGCCATCCCACAAGACCAACTACGGATGCAATAATTTTGTATCTAGGTCATGTCGCCTTGCCAATGAGCATCCCAGTCTGGACTTTTTCATTGGAAGATCTGTGTTTTATAGACAGTTGTGTAGAGTGTGATGTGCATTTTGTTACTTATTGTTACAGTCATTATTTCCTTTTCTGTTTTTATTATTATTATAATTTTCTTTTTTCTCTTTCCCTCATTCTTATTCTAAAATTTTCTTTTTTACTTTATTGTCGTCTTAAGATATTTTATTATATCGTTTTAAAATTGGCATTGCCCGTTAATTAAATAAAAAAAAAAATGAACATACATCAGGACCGACTCTAGGGCGGGGCGGTCGCTCTGGGCACCATAGTTTTAGGGGCGCCTCATTTTCAAAGACGCCAATTTCCGCCGAGTTTTTAATGTTATATTATTAAACAATTCTAAGAATAAAATAATTAAATATAAACTGATTCAGGTTAATCAACACAAATAATTTGTGGTAATGTACATGGCCTGAATTGGCTTTTTAGTTT
Source organism: Pachyrhynchus sulphureomaculatus (assembly GCA_019049505.1). Lineage (NCBI taxonomy): Eukaryota > Metazoa > Arthropoda > Insecta > Coleoptera > Curculionidae > Pachyrhynchus > Pachyrhynchus sulphureomaculatus. The sequence goes on from CM032449.1 coordinate 40,003,073, forward strand.
CTGAATCTCTTGTTCAATGTACATTTATATTGCGTATCCAATTGAAAGAAATAACCGGTCTTTGCAATTAGTGTTCCGTACGATGATTGCTTTTTACAATAAAAAATTTTATTACAGATGCATAAAATGATCAGTGACTTCACAAAACACACCCCAAATGAGTTTTCAACAAAGTTTGTTCACAATCTTTACTGAAAACTGGTGACCTTGAAATTTTTGTTTTTTATATACCAGATAAATTATTAGAGGTAATGCACTCGTGATAATTTTTATTCAATCTACACACTGTGGAGAATATTCTAGAATTTTTTCAAAATTTTTTGATCAGTACTTTTCGAGATAAGGGGGGGACAGCGAGTTTTCGCGATTTGTTAAAAATAATACAAAGAAAAGTGTGCGCAAGTATTACATTATATATATATTTTTTACTTGTGTTTTCACAAGCGTTCATTTAACACCACACTCAACTAACCCCTTAAGCCAAAATTTAACTTTTAAAACCACACGGCTCTGATGAGGCCATCAATTCCTATATTAGTACCCAATTTCAACTTTCTATGGTCGGAGAAAATCGGGTGTGACGGACGGACGGACACCGAAATGATCTTATAAGTGTTCCGTATGGAACACTAAAAAGGAGTTTGGGTCCGATGAGGCTCATAAGTCGGACCATTGTCCCAATGTGGAACTCTACTGGATTGAGGCCTCCTTAAAATCCTACAAAATTTCTTATCCATTTGTTTCTCATCTCAAACAATGTATTTCATGTATTTTGACTCATTTTTTGAATGAAACTCTTACATGATTTTAGTATGGTAAGGAGGAGAGGGATATTAGGGTGGTGAAATGCTCGTTTACACTATGGTTAACTATATTGTTTTTGTTGGTTAAAGCAATGGGTTTTGGGGCATTTTTTGGTTGAAATTCTTACTTAGAAGATTTTTAGATGCTATAGGAGAATGTAGATAGAATAGGGGTGTCTAAGGGGGTGTATCCGTTTAGGTTAGAATCAATTAAATATTATTTGTCTGGACTTAGGGAATGTATTTCATGAGTTTTGGGTGATTTTCTGATTTGGCAGAAAACCGACCGTCCCCTTTCATTATATTTTCATTAAGCGGAAGTCTAATCAGGAGGGAGGGGATTGTTAAATATTGTATAATTTTAATATATTGGGACAATTTTTTCGACCGTGTCGATTTAGAGTAACTTTCCTGCATTTTGTCTATGATTGCAGGAGGCATTGGATTCTGTTCTAATCTCGAAGAGTAAATATTTCTGGGGCAACAGTAGGCGAAACGTCGGAAAGGTACTAAACTGACAGTATAATCCCAAGAAATACGATTTTTCATCTTACTAGAACCGTTAAAGCTTCCGTTTTATGTAATCTATATTATTATAATTGCAGGTTTGATAAAAGACGCTCAAAAAACAATGAAAACGAAAATACCAGAAATACAGCGTTCGATGCAGTTGTACCTGGCTAATAGAGAAACAGAATTCATACTGTTCAGACCAATTAAAAATAACATTATAAATGCCTTTATGCAAGTTGACCAAATATTGTTAAAAGGTGGTTATTCAACAGACGATCAGTTGCAGATTGCATGTCCATCACCAGAACAAGTGAATATTTTAATATGCTCTTTTTCCCTTACCGTTGAGCAAGAGCAGATGGTTAACTAAAATCTTTAATATAATATTGAAGCATGTTATTTGTTTTATTATAAATGTTTTAAGTTTATAAACTTGTTCCATATTTGTGATACTTTTATACATGTTTAGGTGTACCAGGTATACAAGTATGAAATGCGGATTTCAGTTAACAGATGGTGCACCAGTGCAGTTTGTGCTATAAAGATTTGACGCTGAGCCATTTTGTTGTGTCATCAACAAGTGTCAGACGCGCACGAGTGATAAATTGGAAAAGTGTGTGCAGTGTTGTATATGTCGAAATTTATACCGAACAAAGAGCATTCGCGGACAGCATTAATTTTTTGTTTTCATTTGAAGAAAACTGCTGTTGAATCATACCGATTACTTCGAGAAGCTTTATGGTGAACATGCTCCATCGCAAAATATGTGTGAACGATGGTTTCGGCGTTTCAAAAGTGGTGACTTCGATGTTGTAGACAAGGACGAAGATGATTTGCAAACACAGAAACAACTCGCCGAGCAATTGGGCGTTAGTCAACAAGCTGTTTCCAATCGGCTACGAGAGATGAGAAAGATTCAGAAGACCAGTAGTTAAGTTGAACGACAGGCAAATGAAAAAGCGCAAAAACACGTGTGACATTTTGCTCGCTCGGTACAAAAAGAAACTCGTTTTTGCATCGTATAGTTACAGGGGATGAAAAGTAGATTTATTCTGAGAATCTCAAGCACAAAAAATCATGGGTAGACCCAGGCGCAGCATCCGCATCGACCGCAGAAAGACGATGCTCTGTGTTTGGTGGGACCAGAGGGGCGTGGTCTATTATGAGCTGTTAAAACCTGGGGAAACGGTTAATACTAAACGTTACCAACAACAATTGACCGATTTGAACCGTTCGCTGCTTGAAAAAAAGGCCAGAATACCGATAGAGGCAACACAAAGTCATTTTTCTTCATGACAATGCTCCATCACATACGGCAAAACCAGTTCGCGACACGTTTGAAAGCACTCAGCTGGGAAGTTCTACCCCATGCGGCTTACTCACCAGACTTGGCTTCTTCCGATTACCACTTATTTGCATCGATGGGTCACGCACTTGCTGAGCAGCGCTTTGGTTCGTACGAAGGTGTGAAAAAATGGCTCGATGAATGGTTCGCAGCAAAAGGGAAAGATTTTTACTGGCGTGGTATTCATAAATTGCCCGAAAGATGGGAAACATGTATAACAAGCGATGGAGCATACTTTGAATAAAGCACTTTTTATCATTCTTCAGAATTTAGCATGTTTTTTTAGGAAAAAAATCCGCATTTCATACATTCTGTACACATGGTAATTATATAAATAGCCGTGTGATAGTGTTTTTGGGAGTAAATATGTCTTGGCATGAACATGTTGCACGCATTGCAAAGAGAGCTTCTCACAATATGGCAATATTTCAAACTAGAAACCTTTAAACTCACAAATGTTTGGGTCTCTGCTCCCTGACATATGCTGCATTTGTTGGGTTCTATTCAGATGACACCTGTTTGCCTGATTGGAGACCCAGAACTGACCAGCAACCTTGATACCTTAGAACATCGAAGAACAATTGGCGACATGAGTCTATTCTACATGTTATTATATTTTTTCATTAACAATTTAAAATTACACAAAACTGAATCATGATCTGAAAGACCCGCATTTAATACTGAACACTTCACAAGGTTCCTATCGCGATTAGTACAAACATAATCAATTAAGGACGAAGAATACTTCGTAACTCGTGTCGGCTCCTGAACAAGCATATTTAAATTTATAGAGTCCAGTAAATTAGACACCAGATGAAAGTTAACATGCGACTGGTCATTAAAAATCTATGTTTAGATCTCCCGCCAAGATTATCCATGCGTGCCAAAGCAAGGCCAAAATGAGAGTTTCCAATCTAAATATAAATAAAGGAATGTCATTATTTGGCGGTCTATACAAACAGACAATAAATAAATTTAATTTAGGGACATAAACCACAGAAAATTCAAACTCTTTTTCGACAGTCATGTAGTTGTTCTTCTCAAAATCAACAGATGTATATGTATCCAAAAAAATATTATTCACCATTATCATAGTACCCCCGTGGTACGCCTTGAATACTTCGACACTATAGAGTAGCCCTGGACAGGTACCGATTCATCATTATGTAGCCAGTGCTCTGTTAAGAGCAATATATCTGGGCAATCTACACTATTCAGCAAAGTTGGAGCTAATCAGTTTTATGTCTTATTGATTGAATAACAACAGAAGTGAGACACCGTCAGTATTGCTTACCTTGACAACACTCTGTTCACTGTTAACCCGAGAGATACAAATATTTTTATCTACAGCCAACCTGGGCTCAGATTCACTAAAGGTTTACAGTAACCCCCACCAAGTGTTGCGGCTTCCCATGCATTTTCATTAAAATAATCTGATTAGCGATAAATCCACACAGGAGTCTCTTGGTTTCTTGCCAGGATATGACGGTCGACAATGCCAAGACCTTTCCTCAAACTTCATGAAGCCATCCATAGGCACGAACATCAAATCATCAGTTCTGTTTTTATGTATAAAAGAGTGTATGCCCATGTTATTTTCATATATCAAACCATTTAATACCTTTCTTCTAGCAGCATAAGCAGTACCAACCACAATCACATTAGTTTTCATCGAAATACACAATATCTTGGTTAAGCTTAAGTCCGGTGATATTGGTTTGTCCCTGAGAGCGTTTTCGCAGCCAGCAAACACTATCACATAGTCGTTCTTTGTTAGGGTATCACTAAGTTTAATGGAACTCTCAACCACCTCTTCAAACGCTAGACCACTGGCGTACTGACAGTTTATATCAAAAACTGCTTTAGTATGTTTTTTAAAGATAACAGAACAACCAATAACATCATCCCTGTCCCTTAGATGTCGACGCACCCTGTCCCCATAACATCCATCCTGTTTCCAACCATTAATAGTTGAGGTTTTCGGTGACGAGCCGGAATTTTTTCGTCTACCTTGTTGACAAAAGGCAAACTCGACTGTTTGTTTTCCAGATTATATACTGTGTTACGAAGTTGCTTGATTTCGTGAAAGTAAGTTTCATTGTCCTTTTCTAGTGTTTCCACTGAAACCAGTAAACTTTTATTTAAATCTATTAGTTCATTTATTTTCATCTCAAGATCGTGCTTTTAGTAAACGATTCTAACTTGGAAACTCTTTCCACCTCTTTCCTCTTTAATTTTTGAACCTCGCTAATCAGGGATGAGTTTCGTTTATTCAATTGATCTAATTGCAATAAATATGACCCTTCTGTATCAGACACATCTTCAAACACCTAACTGCCTCTCTTTAATCTCTGAATGTAGTCATCTCTTTGCAAAATTTCTCTATTCAAGGTCTCAATATTTAATTTAAATATTTTTTAATGTATAATAAATGTATTTTCATGGAAAGTGTTCGGTGGATGTAACTCGTTTAATTCTTCCCAAAGCGGTGCATCCTAGGAATACACGTTGCGCTAATACTTCACATCTACATGAAGTTCAACTTGTCACTCCTCATACGACCCTTTTCAAGCGGTCTTTTATATGGAGAACTTCATCCCTTTGAAACGATTTGCCCAGAACTGGTTCCCACCGAGTACAATTTACAGCGATTTACGACCAACGTGAATCGTTTTTTTTGCACACGCATCGCTCCTGTAGCGCTTTAGGGATTTCCCTATTGCACTGGTGCTATGCCCATAAAAAAAATGATGGAAAATAGGATATCTGCTTGAAATTTTTGAAAATACACAACACGAAAGGTGTACAATATTTAACACCAAACGCTTTATTTTTGGACTCGATGCAAGTTTCGTAAACCATGTTAGCATCATCAAAAGTATTAACTGAGTAAATCTAAGATTAAAAACAGTTTGGGTCCGATCGAGAAATCGGTGAGAAGGAGACTTTACTTTTTTTTTTGAACCTTCGTATACGCCCAATAATCTCCTATCACATACGTTTTTACGTATCCTTAAATTATCTGATGTTACTACAAGATTATGGCCAATTTACTCATGAGTAAGTTTCAAACGCAGGTCAATCAAGAGTTTAAGTACTTTGTAAAGGTGTAGTATAGATACGGGAATGATTCGCGATTCTCCATACAAGAAAATGAAATGTGGACGATTTTATTTCTGAATAAATTCCGATACGATTCTATTACATTGTAACATGGGAACTTGCCCGCACTTTTTGTACCCTGTGAAAAGTTGTTTGTCCCACGCTTGAGCGCAATTTTGTACCGTTTGAAAATTGGATGCCCCAAGCTTGAGTGCAATTTTCTTGCAGCCCCGCTTTAATTTCTGATAATGAATCGAGTGAATCCTGATTTTAAAAGAACTAAAGAAATTAAACACACACTAGCTCAGTTTTCTTTGGTAGAGAGATATGGGTAAGAGATCATTTTTGTACGTCTTTTTGGAATTATTTTCTATTTTTAAAGAAACCTCAGCTGTACGACTTTTTGGGCACCATTCATTTTAAAATAGAAAGGATCTAACTTCAGCTAAAAAATGAAAAAATACTGAAAGGGTGTACTGTTGGTAAATAAAAAAAATCAGTTTGGTACAGCCGTTCTTATCCTGAAAAGTAAGATAGGTATTCAGTGAGACACTAGCTTTAATCAACAAAAAGAAAATTTATTCAAGTTTTTAAAAATAAAAAGTTCTAACCTTTGCAGTTTTACAGGATTACTAAAAAAATTTAGCCTAACTGGTAGTTATGACATTTAAATTCTAAACTCTGACTACTCCCGAAGACGAAAAATAGTGCTTTTCACTTCACTTTTTAGTCAGTTCATATTGCTGTTAAGGCACTACTCAGGGATAAGTCTATGGAAGGATGTTTTGGTAACTTACTGTTTTTATTTCGGCTTCGATGGAACACGACCGATTTCACACTTTTCTAGTAAACACTTAGAGAGCCCACTACGGCTTTTCGTTAAAAAACTTGTGCTTTATTTAGCTCTCATGATTGTTGTTATGAGCCTTTACTGCAGCTCTGTAGAAGGAAGCCTACTTGGCGGCTCCGATGAAAATTAGCCTGGCTGCGGCTTGATGGTACTCAGCCTCGACCGTAGTTCCTCGGACCCTTAAATAAGTCGTCGGCCTTCTCTCGGTCATATCGCGACGCCGGAACCAAAAATCCGGATACACATTTTCAACCAATCCCGGCGTGCCGGTAGATTCGGTCAGTAACCCGCACAGCACACTAATATACCGAACGGCTTGGAATCTCTTATTAATATACCGTTCGATACAAAAATGAAAATAAGTACAATTTGAAGTGAAAAATCAGTAACATTACATGGTCTTAAAATCTAGGAAAAAATGAATGTTACATTTACCCCCTTCCAAAAAGAAATAGACTACACTAGTCTATTAAACTTAGGCTACTTATGAAAAGGTACAAAGTGGTACACTATCACTTAATACTAAGGTCAGAACTTAAAACAAAAGTACAAACTTCGGACCTTACTACTAGACTTAATTCAATTAAGCACTAATATTAAGTACAATGAAAAACCAAATGAAAATCTTTGCATGATCACAAGAATCTTATAACTAGACTTAACTTAATTAGACACTAAGGTTAAGTACATCAAAAAGCAAATAAAAATCCTTGCATGAACATAAGAAATACCTTTCCAAAATAACAATCGCGGTCTTCTTATATAAAAGAATCAGCTCTGTTATTGTTACCAAAACAAAAAAAAATATATCTTTGTCTAGACTCTTGTCTAAATCAAAAAAAGTGAACTGAAATAAAATAAGAACACCCCCCTTAAAATATTTTAAGGATTGTCTGAAAATTTTCTATTTCAGCAAAAGAAATTTATAAAAATTCTTAAATAAAGAAAAAAAATAAAAAAATGATTCTAGTGCAAACACTTACACTAAAAAGAAAAAGTCTTGTCAGACCATTTAGCACAAAGCAAAAAAAAAAAAAATACCTGGATAAATATCCAGGCAAACGCTCGGGAAAAAATCGCCATCAATGCTCTAGCTCACCGCTAAGAGAACATTCCAAATCTAGTATCACTACTAGTCGCATCAGAAAATAATCGCACTCTATCGCGCAATGTCGACGTCCTAAGACATCCAGACATGCTAAAATCGCTAGGGAAAACGCTCTGGTTGATCGCCAGAAAACACGTCAGCTTATCGCCAACAAAACACTCTGGTATATCGCCAGAAAAAACTCGGCTCCTCGCCAAGAAAACACTCGGTAAATAGTCTTCGACTACACAAAGCCTGCGTTCTAAAAAAACAATCTCGCCATTAACATAGTGAGCAGCTATAAAAGCTAACAATACCACTATAGGCACAGTGAATAGCTATAAAAGCTAAAATTCACTCTAAACACAGTGAATAGCTATAAAAGCTAAAATTCACCAAACTGAATGATCCTGCTTTAAAAAGCAATGTTCACTAAGAACAGAATGATTAGTCTGCGCACAACTAACATTCAAGGAAACATTCCCAACATAACCATATGAGACAGCAAGTCTCGAAATAGGACCTCTCTAAAATCATAATCCTAAATATAGGAGTCCATAAGCAAAACGACTCAAAATCTCGCATTTTGAGCACATGCCCTCAGGCAACCAACATACACCGAAATATATACAGAAATATATACAGAAATATATACAGAAATATATACAGAAATACATACAGGAGTTCAAATCCCAAACTCTTGGTTATGATAACTCCATACTGAGCTTGGTGAAAGCTCTTAGCAAAAGCTAACCAAATTTTCGGCACATCGCACCAAAGTGACAAATCTGCCTAGAAACATGAGCCAGAAAAAACGCCCTCCGTCATTCTTCAGGGTAGCTACACTGAGATATAAAACTTAACCAGCATTGCGCTTCTTCAAGTTGCATGAAGAACCCTCGTGTACTGGTCTCGCCCTGGAACAACAACGAAAAACATTCAATCCATCCCACATAACAGGAGACAAACACCTCACCACGATATACTGAAAGGTGGAGACAATAAAGTACGGAAATGGTGACCCTGGAGTCCACCAACAAAAGGGAGTAGATTATAGCATCCACTAAACTAAAACGGTGTCTACCACACCACCATAAGTCAAAAAAATTAATCAATAGGGTGTTCCGAAACACACTACTGCCAACAGCCTGTCACCACTAATAGGCTAATTGGAGCTGAGGTCGACTACAGTAGCTAGGCTCTCCTTTGGCTCAAATAGAAATAGCCATTGGGTAACAAAAACCTCTAAAGGTCCCAAAGGTCAAACGTGCGCCCCCCATAGACTACCCTTCCAATCAGTCTGTTCCTCAGGAAGACTAACTTCCTGCCAAACGTCGTAACGGCATCTGTTAGCACCCGGTGCATCACAGCCTGTAAAAACAAATAACTCATGGGATACAACCTAAAAGGTTTACAAGGTTGACTTAACCAAGCTTCTAACGGAAATTTCCAAAAAACGAAAATGAGCTTAAAAGGCTACATGAAGCAAAAATTTCTCAATTTTTCGGTGGCAACGCAACAAAACTTTTGAAGACGACAAGAGCTTTTCCAGCTTAATCAGAAACAAGAAGAAAACATCGTTGACAGCTAAAATATTCGATCATGGTGTTAATCGTCTTCCTAGACAATAGCCTCTAGAAGAAACTGCTACAGGTATTAGGCATAACCGTTTTCTGTCAGCCCAAACTTCTAGATTACCTCTTGGAAATCTAAAAATTCGGTTAGGAATCTTCCTTCACTGCGCTTAGCCTCTCTTAACAAGGTTCTCATCTCGGTATCAGATTTTGATCATTTCTTTGTGAAACGACTGTCTTACTCTGCTCTCATCTCCTGTAAATGATCAGCCTTTAGTTCTCCTGCAGAACTTCAATTTTCTATCAATCTGATAGTAAACCGAAAAAACTCAACATACGCCTATGAGTCCATGCAGAAAATTTTTTTAAAAAATTAGTGACTCAAAGGTAACGTTTAAACGGCTCTGAAAAAAAAAAGTATACCCTCAGTTTGTCAATTCAGAAGAAGGTCTAAATCAAAATAATCCAAGCCTTAGACTTACTGGATAAACCAAAATCAATTTACTCTTAATTGCACCCAACATATACCACTAAGGTAATAGAAATACACCCACTCGGGTAACAAACTTTGAAATTGCTCATAAAAAATTTTGACTCAACATCATACCACGCGAGCTACATCTTGCGCTTGTCCTAACTCAAGATCCCCTTGGATTGCCTCTAATCAAAATTTCGCTTCCAAGTGTCAAGAACTGGATATTATTTGGGGTCATAAGCAAATCAAATCCCGCGACCACCGACATACCAGTCTTATGATAAATCCTGAGTGTGACTCTTTCGCAAGCTCGCAACAGCTGAGTCGATGCTAAACATCAACTACAATCAACCTAAGTTTGGATATGATCAGTACCCAAAACCTTAGCAAAAATAATAAAAGTAAGCTATACTCTGCTCAACTTTTATAACAGTCAAAAAAACGAGGTCGTCACCTCTACAGAGCAACATCAAAAAAGTAAAGTAATGCAATTAAGATAATGTAAATATAAATTATTCTTCTTCTGACAAACTTTCATTAGGGTTAGGTCCTTTGAATGGTTTTAAGTCTTTAATATGCCATCGTCCTACTTTAGTCCCATCTAAATTAACTAAACCATAAACTAAGTCTGAAATCTTTTCTCTTATCACGCAATGCACATACTTAGGTACCAACTTAGATGTGAATTTATCAGCTGCACTGGAAAGAATTTTATTTTTTCGCCAAACGTGATCACCTATCTTAAAGGAAAAATCTCTTTTTCTAAGGTTGTAAGACTTACTGTTCCGTTCATAAGCCTTATGTATCCTACTACGCACGTCAGTGAAAATATCTTTTAAACCCTTTAAATTTTCGGCGTACGCACCCCTGTTACCCGGAATTATTTCGCTGTCAACATTGACGTCCAAATCCAAATTTTTATAATACGATCCAGATAGATGTATATGTCTGCCGTAAACTAAGAAAGACGGTGTGAACCCTGTTACTTCGTGTCTTGCGGTATTTATTGCTTGTTGGATTTTGGAAATATTGCCATCCCAAGTGTCATGTGAATCAACGTAACTTCTTAAAGCGGTCCCGATTGTTCGGTTATTACGTTCGACAAAATTACATTGTGGAGAGTACACGGGATTAAAACGGATATTAAAACTATAAGTTTCACTTAGGCTCTTAAAACTCTTAGAGATAAACTGAGTACCGTTATCGCATATTAAGAGCGATGGAACACCGTGGATTAGAAAGACATTATTTTCCAAAATTCTCTCTATATGTCCAGCTTTAGAGCTTTTCAAAGGAAATAGCATGGTATACTTTGTAAACCAGCAAGAAACCACGAGAAGCCATTTATTTCCCTTTTTTGAACGTGGGAATGGGCCTACTAGATCAGCTGCTATGACTTGAAAAGGGTAATTAACCGTTTTTCTCTTTTCCCATCAGTCCCATAGGTAGTGCATTTGGAGATTTCTGCGCTCCACATACTTCACAAGTCCTCACAAACTTTAAGATATCAAAACGCATTTTTGGCCAATAATACTGTTCCTGAATCCTGTGAAGAGTTTTATAAAAACCAAAATGACCAGAAGTAGGAGGAGTGTGACACATGTCTATAATTTCCTCTCTCTGTGGTTTAGGAACTAGTATTTTCCACTCGGGTACATTAACTTTTAAAGGCAACTGGTTTGGGATAAATTTGTACACGAAATCATTTTCCACCTTCCACTGCGGAAAATTTTGAGGGAATTCTTTAATTTGCTGCCGTAAATTATCGTACCATGGATCTATATCAACTGTATCTATTCTTACGTCAATTTGTGCATTAAGACTGTTTTCGTCCGCTGTATGATCTGGGATTCTGGACAAAGCGTCAGGAATAACATTGTGGACTCCTTTTCTATGAATTAAATTAAATGTATGTTGTCTCAGCCTAATCGCCCAACGCGCTAGTTTGCCACTAGGGTTTTTAATAGAATTAAGCCACAATAAACTATAATGATCTGTTATGTCCGTGAAAGGAACACCTTCTATGTAAGGTCGAAACTTTTCGATGTTAAAGAGTACTGCTAAACATTCTTTTTCAACAACCGAATAGTTACGTTCAGCCTTTGATAAAGTTCTACTGGCATACGCTATCACTCTTTCCTCACCATTGATTTTCTGTGTTAGGACGCCCCCTAAACCGGTATTAGAAGCATCACTAGAAATATAAAACTGTTGGGAAAAATCTGGTTGGGATAAAATTGGAGCTGAAACCAATAGCTCTTTAATCTTCATAAAAGATTCTTCGGCTGCCTTTGTCCAATCTATCGATTGTCCTTTTTTTCGTCCTTTCAAAAGATCATTAATAGGTGACAACAAGGTAGAAAAATTCTCAATAAAACGCCTATACCATGAACACATTCCTACGAAACGCTTAACTTCCGTAGTATTAGTAGGTCTCGCATAATTAACCATGCTTGCTACTTTATCCGGATCGGTACGCAAAGAATTTGAGCCTACAATATAGCCTAAAAACTTTAAAGAAGTTTTGAAAAAATCACATTTGCTCAAATTTATCGTCAGTCCGGCCTCTTTCAATTTATTTTTTACTTCTTTAAGTAAGCGTATATGCGATTCGAAGTCTTCCGATGTTACTAAAATATCATCGAGATAGGTAAAAATATGTGGCTCATATTTCGGACCAAATATAGCGTCCACTAAACGTTGCTGAGTTTGAGCAGCGTTCTTTAGACCAAACGGCATAGTGACGAACTGAAATAGACCTCGGCCTACTACTGCAAAAGCGGTCTTTTCCTTAGAGGATTTGTCTAAAGGAATTTGCCAGAAAGCCTTTCTAAGATCTATCGATGATACATACTTAGCATTCCTGAGTGATGTCAAAATTCCGTCGATGTTCGGTAATGGATAGTTATCAAATTTGCTGACCTCGTTGAGGTTTCTTCCGTCAAAGCATAGACGATATCACTCCGAGTTTCAACATTTCGTCTAACTCCTTACAAAATTCTGTCGATGTTCGGTAATGGATAGTTATCAAATTTGCTGACCTCGTTGAGCTTTCTTCCGTCAAAGCATAGACGATATCACTCCGAGTTTCAACATTTCGTCTAACTCCTTATTTAATACTTTTGACATATACGGAGACATGGCGATGGGCCTTGTCTTTACAGGACTGGCATCAGCCGTATCTATAGACATGGTGGATTTATTCGTTCGGCCTAACCTATCTTTACTACTTATTTCATTGAAAGAGCTTATTACTTTTTCTGCTTTTAAGCGTTCCGTCCGCGAGAGATCATCTAGGGTACATAGACGCGAGAAAAGGTTTTCTATTGAACTTTCTGAATAACAATCTTCCAAAAAACTTGTTTGAGAGTTGACTTCTAGGGACTGTGGATACCACGAATTATCTTTAAAATTTACTAAAATTCCGAATTTTTGTGCAAAATCACATCCTAAAACCAAAGTATGTGATAGAGAAGGTACTACTAGAGCAGAGATTACTAAACAATGACCATTGCAGACTAGCGGCAACTCAACCGTACCTAAAACTTTTAGACGGCTGCCATCTGCAGTGGTAACACTTCTATTTTTGACATGGCATATTTTTATACTTAAACGACTTAAAATTTTAATACCATTCTGACCTACAACGGAGGCATTTGCACCAGAGTCAAATAAAGCCGAGAAATGGGCACCTAATAGATTTATCTTGATATGCGGTCTGTTATCTGAATATTTATGCACGAATAAAGGAGACATGTGACCATTTGGAGAAGCAGAGAGTTTTAACTTGAGAAGGAGAAGTTTTATTAGACTTTAAAAAATCAGAAACTTTTTGTAACCATTTAGTCCAATCTGATCTATTGGAATATTTTTGTTCGTCCGTGTTTCTAGAACGTTTTGGATTAGGGGCTTTACTGCGAACATGAGCTTGTGACTTAGCCGAATGATTTGAGGCTTTTTTGTTGGACTTAGTATATACGCCTCGGTAATATACCGTCCTTACTCGTTTTTTGTACATCTGGGGCATGATGCTAGTCTCACACCAGTTGTTCCACATTTGAAACAAAATACCCTCTTTGGTGCTGTACAATTTTGGTAAGTGTGGTTCGGGCCTGTGCAATTCCAACAGGTGAAAATTGCCTTAGGTGAAACCGGCTTGTCGTTCACTTTAGCTGCAGTGTCGCTAATTTTAGAGTCATTATCTTTTCTTTTACCTGTTTTCTGGTTACTCCTAGGGTTCCGATTTACATCCCCAACCTTATTTGTCGAGACTCCACTTCGGCCATTTGGATTATACTCTACTTGATGTATATTAGTTTCGCTTTTTGGTCTGCTCTTTTCCAACAAATAATCGGACTCTTCAAGTTTTCTACATAACCCGGCGAGTTCGGCTACCGAATTAATATCTAGTAGAGCTAACCGATTGACGAAACTAGGCAGAATATTCCTCCGTATAAATTTAACTTTGGTACTTTCCAAAGGCTTGGTGGACAACCTACCAAATAAAGATTCCATGTGGGCAATAAAAATCACAGTGGACTCATTCTTCTTTTGTCGCCTCCTCTTTATTTCCGACCACAATTCTTCATCATCATCACAGTGCAAGAAGTCCTTCTTTAGCCTATCTACCAAGGAATGCCAGTCGTTGACACTTGATTTTATGCTCCTAAACCAAATGAAGGCATCGCCAGTGAAAAATTCAACAGCAGAGCTGAAAAGTTCATCTTCCGATACTTTCCTAGCTTGTGCTATTTCAGTCAGCCTCTCCAAAAAAGGATAGAGTCTCTTTGAGTCTCCATTAAATTTCAATTGCCATTCGCTGACAGGAATATTTCTGGCTGCGCAATTCACGATTGGAGCTGGTACATTTATGACTGGGGTTGTAATAGGCAACTGTGGTAACTCATGACCAGGAGCTATCTTTTCTGCAAGATTTGCTTCCATGAGCACACACGTAGCTATTGTTTCCTGAACATATTTGGAAAACTTCGACGCTTCCTCTTCGTCATCCGGCATGGGAATTCTTTGTACGCGACCCGCAACATGCGATAAACGTGACTTAACCCGGTGTACAAGTGAATCATTTGGATCGCCGTCATAACTATCGATTAAGTTTTGGATAGAGTTTTAAACTCTTTTCGATACCAGCCGTTTCCTCTTTAATAGACAGAGTGTCATCCCCTATCTTTATCGTTTTTCCGGGCTCATTAATTTCTTTACTTAAGATCCTCGTTAGAATCTTTCTTTTATCCGCGACCGGACGTTCTGAGAAAGTACGACGGATTTTCAGTTCATAGTCTAACTCATATTCCAGTAGGTGATTGACTTTAAAATTGAAGGCTTCCATGATAAATGAATAAAATTTAAAGGAACTGTTTAAAAAGTCTTGAAAATATTTCTCCTGTGCTCTCAATAGTCAAAAAAAAATAAAAAAATATGTAAGGCACTTAAAATATGTAAACTTCTTTACCAAACATTAAAAAAAATCTTCGACAATTTCAAAAAAAATTTCTAAGTATCGCCTTGTATTTAAATTCTTTTACCAAATATGTTAAGAATTTTCAACAAAAAATCTCCAAATACCGTTTCGTATCAGCAAAGTATTTTTTAATATTCATGCAAAACATCGTTGAGAAAAAAAATACAGTTTTTTGTTCGGTTAACCGCAAAATAAATCTAACACTGCAAAAATTAAAGTAAACCAGCACATCTGCTAATCTGAACTATAAAAAGTAGCTTTTTTAAGAAAAAAGTAGGAACCTCTTATCTTAGAGTCGATTAACTAAATTCAAATATCTATACCACCATCAGATAAATTGAAATAAAAAATTCTACAAATTTCCTGCTTTTGTCTTACTGCTATAGTGTAGTTTCGTTTAATAAATATTATGAAATAAAAATATCTGAAAAGTTAGAGCTTTTTTTTAGTACACTGAACCCTTTTTAAAAAAATAAAATTCCAAAAGCCCCGCGTTGACAGCGCTACTTTGTAACATGGGAACTTGCCCGCACTTTTTGTACCCTGTGAAAAGTTGTTTGTCCCACGCTTGAGCGCAATTTTGTACCGTTTGAAAATTGGATGCCCCAAGCTTGAGTGCAATTTTCTTGCAGCCCCGCTTTAATTTCTGATAATGAATCGAGTGAATCCTGATTTTAAAAGAACTAAAGAAATTAAACACACACTAGCTCAGTTTTCTTTGGTAGAGAGATATGGGTAAGAGATAATTTTTGTACGTCTTTTTGGAATTATTTTCTATTTTTAAAGAAACCTCAGCTGTACGACTTTTTGGGCACCATTCATTTTAAAATAGAAAGGATCTAACTTCAGCTAAAAAATGAAAAAATACTGAAAGGGTGTACTGTTGGTAAATAAAAAAAATCAGTTTGGTACAGCCGTTCTTATCCTGAAAAGTAAGATAGGTATTCAGTGAGACACTAGCTTTAATCAACAAAAAGAAAATTTATTCAAGTTTTTAAAAATAAAAAGTTCTAACCTTTGCAGTTTTACAGGATTACTAAAAAAATTTAGCCTAACTGGTAGTTATGACATTTAAATTCTAAACTCTGACTACTCCCGAAGACGAAAAATAGTGCTTTTCACTTCACTTTTTAGTCAGTTCATATTGCTGTTAAGGCACTACTCAGGGATAAGTCTATGGAAGGATGTTTTGGTAACTTACTGTTTTTATTTCGGCTTCGATGGAACACGACCGATTTCACACTTTTCTAGTAAACACTTAGAGAGCCCACTACGGCTTTTCGTTAAAAAACTTGTGCTTTATTTAGCTCTCATGATTGTTGTTATGAGCCTTTACTGCAGCTCTGTAGAAGGAAGCCTACTTGGCGGCTCCGATGAAAATTAGCCTGGCTGCGGCTTGATGGTACTCAGCCTCGACCGTAGTTCCTCGGACCCTTAAATAAGTCGTCGGCCTTCTCTCGGTCATATCGCGACGCCGGAACCAAAAATCCGGATACACATTTTCAACCAATCCCGGCGTGCCGGTAGATTCGGTCAGTAACCCGCACAGCACACTAATATACCGAACGGCTTGGAATCTCTTATTAATATACCGTTCGATACAAAAATGAAAATAAGTACAATTTGAAGTGAAAAATCAGTAACATTACATGGTCTTAAAATCTAGGAAAAAATGAATGTTACAACATTTACTAGTGAAATTGAGAACAAAAAACAATTACCGTTCCTATATACTTTAGTTATTAAAAATAATATTTACTTAGAATTTGAATCTATAGAAAAGATACCGGAGCACATAGATATATTCCTAATGATTAATTTCATTGTAGACAATATAAAGTTGTCGGATTACACTTTTTGGTTCATCACTTGACCCCAAATTCAAAAATGAATGGAAACTTATCAAGAATATAGCTAGTACCGATGGTTATGACAAAAACTTAATAAACAAGTTAATAAATAGATATAAGTTTTGATTTAATATTCGTAATTTGACTTTTTTACACATAAGCAAAATAAGATGAAATAAGTTTCAATACTATATAATCCATAATCTACTAAGGGACTCAAGAAGTTATTTAATAAAGTATGCCTCGTGTTAATCTATGACATCAGACAACTTAAGAAATATCTTAGAAGTCCAGAAGGTAACATCCACGAACGTGAAAGAAGTGAGATAAGTTGTCATGATTCTGACAACATTGAGCACACCAAAAAATCCATTCAAACTTAAGTTAAAGATCTCTTTATTATTAATCATTTATACAATTTGAGTTTAATTACTAGTTCTAAGTCTAACAAATATGTAACATGTATTACAATATGTAATACATGCACATTCATTAATTTGAAATACCTTTTGGCCTTTTTTTGAGTAGGTTTGCTCAATGATTTTTTAATTATTCCCAGTCACTTTCGATTTACATGTTTAGTGACATTTTTATCTTTGTTTGGAAGGATTTTGTTGTTTTTGTTTGTATTTGTAGTGTTTATTTGTTTGTTTTTACAGGGAACAATTTTCCACAGAAAAAAAAACAGCTTGGTTTTATCAAAATAACTTGATTTACTTGTTTGTTGACAACTCCCTTTCATTCCTAGATATATACAATCAGTCACTCATTTGTTGCTTATTTACTTACAATATATTACAATGTTTTTCTTATATTTACACTCATCGTTTATATTAAATTCACTGTACACCTTTCATCATTTTAATTTAAGCATTTAACAATTAGCTTAAATTACAATATTTACATTTAGGTCTAGTTATACCATAATAAGTGGTTCCATCTGGTGTTACCTGCTTACCCGTTAATACTTTTCTTTTTGTTTATGTTTTTGCTTACTTTAGTGTATTTTCTTATGATTTTAAATAAATTGGTCAAATTTTATTGGGATCTTACCTATTCAATATGGCATCTCGCGTTGTTTTTTTTTTTTTTCAGGAATTAAACTTAAGGTGCATTTTTAAATTTGTCATAAGCGTATGTGTAAATTAATATTATAAATTTTCTTAAAAATGAACACCGAAATTTTTGCTTTTCGTGAAAAATCAAGAAAAGATACTTTTATGTTGCGTTTACAATTGTGAAAGTCGCCTGCAAAAGGATTTAAATGTAGTTTTTCATGCGTTTCCAAGAGCGAATGAGGGTTAGGTAAAAAAAAATAATCGGTCAAGTGCAAGTTGTGTTCCGTACGTTGATTGCTTTTAAAATAAAAAATTTAGTAACGGAAGTATAAAATGATCAGTGACTTCACAAAACACACCCCAAATGAGTTTTCAACAAAGTTTGTTTCCAATCTTTACTGAAAATTGATGACCTTGAAATTTTTTTTTTTTTATATACCATTAAAACTATTCCAGAATTTTTTCAAAATTTTTGATAAATACTTTTCGAGATAAGGCGGGTGGACAGCGATTTTTCGCGATTTTTTAAAAATAATACAAATAAAAGTGCGCGCAAGTATTACATTATATATACATTTTTTACTCGTGTTTTCACAAGCTTTCATTTGACACCACACTCAATTACCCAGTAAAAAAATTTTTTTTTCACTTCCGATTTCACCCCCCAAAACTAACCCCTTAAGTCAAAATTTAACTTTCAAAACTACTTGGCTCTGATGAGGCCATCAATTCCTATATTATTACCAAATTTCAACTTTCTATGACAAATAGTTAGGGAGAAAATCGGGTGTGACAGACGGACAGACAGACACTGAAGTCATAAGTTTTCCGTACGGAACACTAATTACTAATGTATTGGGGCAAGTGGAAAAAGTTGACAGACTGAAAATGTGGAAAAATGTTCTCCGAATTGAACGAAAAATCCCAATTAATACTAAAGGTTGTTCTAAACATTTTAAATAACCGGTCAAGTGCAAGTTGAACTTGCGCAATTAGTATTCTGTAAGTTGATTGCTTTTAAAATAAAAAATTTTGTTACGGAGGTATAAAATGATCAGTGACTTCACAAAACACACCCTAAATGAGTTTTCAACAAAGTTTGTTTCCAATCTTTACTGAAAACTGATGACCTTGAAATTTTTGTTTTTTTTATATACCAGATAAATGACTCGTGATAATTTTCGTTCAATCTACACTCCGGGGAGAATATTCCAGAATTTTTTCAAAATTTTTTGATAAGTACTTTTCGAAATAAGGCGGGGGACAGCGATTTTTCGCGATTTTTTAAAAATAATACAAAGAAAAGTGAGCGCAAGTATTACATTATATATATATTTTTTACTCGTGTTTTCACAAGCTTTCATTTGACATCACACTCGATGACCTAGTAAAACATTTTTTTTTCACTTCCGTTTTCACCCCCCAAAACTAACCCCTTAAGTCAAAATTTAACTTTCAAAACTACATGGCTCCGATGAGGCCATTAATTCCTATATTATTATCAAATTTCAACTTTCTATAACAAATAGTTTCGGAGAAAATCGGGTGTGACAGCCAGACGGACAGACACCGAAGTCATCTTATAAGTGTTCCATATGAAACACTAAAAAGAAGATTACATTCTTCCAGGTAAGTAAAATTATTTATTCTAAACAGTCATTTGTTTTTTTTTTGTACTTGTGTACGTGTGTCAAACAAAAATTCCTCATTAGATAACATTTTTCAGATTATACTATTAATTTTCATACAAAAATTGAAATGTAATTAGTAGACATTTATAAGTTAGAATTTTACCGGTAACAATACCAAAGAGTTGCGAGGATATGTTTGCATTTTTCACCTTCACCGGCTTTACAAGAGTATTTCATACATAAAATTTCCCCTTCCTGTTGAATGTGCCATTTATCTTAAACACTACTGTTCGCAATTGGGCCGTAGATATACATGCTACATGAATTTTCTTTATGTTGGGCCCGACAGTTTTGTTATCGACTATTCCACACCCAAGGAAAAGAGTTGATTTTAAAAGTTTTTCACCGGGTGTGAAATTCCTTTGGGCATGATTTGTACCGGCCCCTTTGCAAATATTGACAATCGTTAATAATATTTTTTAAAAATACTGTCACACTCGCTATGCTTCACACATTACAGATTTAAATCGGCATCCATATTTCGGCCATCTTAATAATAGTCATAGATCCTCGAAATAAATTGGTAATCTGGAGTATAATATGGTTTATATTTTGGTTCATTTAGTTGTCTGGTTTGTGTGACGTTACTTGTTAGAGTAGATATTTGTGGTTTATATTTGTAGAATTTATTATATATATATATATATATATATATATATATATATATATATATATATATATATATATATATATATATATATATATATATATATATATATCTTATGGTTTGCATGTTAGTCATTTGGTATAACACGTAGGCTGAAAAGTTTTTGGTCTAGCTACTTAAAACACAGGTTTTTTTTTTTTGCAAAATTCGACTTTATTCATCAATATAGTCTCGTTCAAGAGCGATACAATCAGTCCAACGCTTTTCTAACATTTCTATACCTTTCTTGTAGAAGGATTTGTCTTTGCCTTCAGAGAAGGTCTTAGTTTCGGCGATAACTTCTCCACTGGAACCAAATCTCTTACCCGCGAGCATTTTTTTCAGCTCTGCGAATAATAATAGTCGCTGGGGGACAAATCTGGAGAATGCGGTGGATGAAGAAGAAATTCGAACTTCAGTTCATGCAATTTTGCCATCATAACCGTCGACTTGTGACATGGTGCATTGTCTTGACGAAAGAGCACTTTTTTCTTGTCCATTTGGGTTCGTTTCTTTGCGATTTCTGATTTCAAACGCTCCAATAACTTTATATAATGTTGATGGTTTTTCTCTTCTCAGCATAGTAGATGAAAATTATTCCATGCGCATCCCAAAATACAGAGGCCAAAACGTTCCCAATCGACTGTTGTGTCTTTGGTCGCTTCGGGCGGCTTACACCGGCTGCTGTCCACTCAGCCGACTACCGGTTTGATTTCGGTGTGTAGTGGTGGATCCATCTATTGTCACATATCATGAAGAGATCCTTTTTATTGCGCTTAAACAGGTCCGAACAACGCTCAGAATCGTCAACACGTTGTTATTTTTGGTCCACTATGAGCAAACGCGGTACCCATTTCGAACAGAGCTTTCTCATGCCCAAATATTCTTGCAAAATATGACCAACACGTTATTTTGACATCTTTAGGGTGTCAGCTATCTCACGCAATTTCACTTTACGGTCTTCCAAAACAATTTTGTGCATTTTTTTGATGTTTTCCGATGTAACCACCTCATTTGGACGTCCAGAGCGTTCAGCATCATTTGTATTTGTACGACCGCGTTTAAATTCAGCATACCAGTAAATAATGAGTGATGTTCCAGGGGCAAAGTTCCCGTAACACTTATCAAGCCATTGCTTTGCTTGAACGGTATTTTTTCCCATCATAAAACAGTGTTTAATCAACATACGAAATTCGATTTTTTCCGTTGTTTTGAAAATATCAAAAGTAGCATCACTGTAAGTTGTAAACTAATCGTCGAAATGAAATTTTGACACGTATCGTTTAAAGGTTGGTACTTCCTAAAAATCATATGAATTTTTTGAAAAAGGCGACATCTATGTGTCAGACCAAAAACTTTTCAGCCTACGTGTTAGTTCGTTGATTTTTATGTATCGTTCAGTGGAAGTAACGTATGTCAGTATGCGGTTTTGTGTGCGTTGTAGTCGTTCCGTTTGTGTGCCGGATATACTGCACCATATTAGTGCCACATACATTAGTACTAGTCTTACAATTTATTTATTTGGCTATAAGCGCAGATAAATTTTGCATTGTTACGAAAGCCTTTTGTAATATGTAACTTATGTGCAGGTGAAATCTTAATCTTGAATCAATAATCGCACCCATATACGAGTACTTCAGCTTGTTTCTGAGTGTTATCTGAGTGTCATTTATTTTAATGGGTATGTTTATCTTGTTGGTGAATTTTCTGGTTAAAATTATTTCTTCGCATTTAGATTCGTTTAGCTTGATCTTCCAAAATTTTAGTCATGGGAGTAATTTAGTTAAATGGTTTCAGTTGTGCCCTCTAGCACCGTTCGCATAGTATGAATGCGCGTAAATGAGCGCATCACCTGGCAAATAATCCTATTTTAGTGAATAGATATTTGGGAAGATCAGTTATATTAAGTTAAATCGTTTTGATGATATTTTTTTTTTTTTTTATTGGTCTAGCACACGTGCTGCAGGGAAGTCCCTAAAGCGCTCCAGGAGCGGCACGAGTGCGGAAAAAGCGATTCACGTTGTTCTTGAATCGCTGTAAATTGTACTCGGTGGGAAACACAGCGCTGGGCAAATTATTCCAAAGGGATGACGTTCTCCATATAAACGATTGCTTGAAAAGCGTCGTACGCGGAGTAACAAGCTGAACCTCATACGGATGCGAAGCACCAGCGCGACGTGTATTTCTAACATGCACCGCTTTGGGAGGAATTAAGCGGGCTACATCCTTCGAACACTTTCCATGAAAATACTTGTAGAACAGACTCAAGTCGCCAACCGTTCTTCGATGTTCCAGCGAATCAAGGCCGCCGGTCAATTCCGGGTCCCCAATCAGACGGACCGCTCTTCTCTGAACAGAATCCAACAAATGCAGTGTATGTTTGGGAGCGGAGCCCCAAACGTGGGAGCAGTATTCCATAGTTGGTCGAATTTGGGCTTTGTAAAGAATTAACAGTTGCTGTGGGGTGTAAAGCTTTCTGGTTCTAAATAATATTCCCAATTTTTGAGAAGCTCTCCTTGCTATGCCTGCAACTGTTCATGCCAAGACATATTTGCTCCCAAACTAACGCCCAACAAATTGAGCGACGATGCTAGGGGAATGGAGTGCCCCGACATAGCTATGTCGGGTTCAGCAACGTTAACTTTTTTAGAAAAAACTGCCGCTTGGGTTTTTGTAGCGTTAAATTCCACTTGGTTACTGTCACCCCAAGATAGAATTTCTTCCAGGTCTTTGTTAAGTTGAACGACCTCCTGCTGTCTGCGGATATTCGCCTGAGCAGCCGATGTCCGAGCGTTCAAGGTGAATGAAGAGACAAGCGTACTGTCATCTGCAAAGCTATAGATTGGATTCTCGGTCTTTTCCAGCAGATCGTTAATGTAAATGAGAAAGAGAGTAGGAGACAGTATGGAGCCCTGGGGCACACCGGCGTTGATAGTGAGGGTGTTAGAAAGAAATCCGTCGACCGCCACTCGTAAAGAACGCTCTCTGAGGAAACATGAGAGCCACAAACAGAATCTTTCAGACATACCATAAGAGCGCAACTTAGCCAACAGTCCATCGTGCCAAACACGGTCGAATGCCTTGGATATGTCAAGAGCAACCGCTCGAGATTCTCTAAAGTGTTCAATTGCGTTGTTCCAAACATGTGTTACATAAGTCAGAAGATCTCCTGTTGATCTATGTTTACGAAAACCATATTGGTGATCGCTAATAATATTGAATCGTTCAAGATATTTTAGAAGATGCTCATTGATAACCTTTTCCATGACTTTCGATATTATTGAAAGCAGTGCAACTGGTCGGTAGTTATTTGGCAAGGTCTTCTTACCTTTTTTAGGTATCGGCTGAACCGTGGCACATTTCCAGCAGGACGGAAATATTCCCTTTCTGTAGGATAGGTTAAAAAGTCTACAGAAAACTGGTGTTAGTTCCCTTGCACAGTTTTTGAGAACTATGGCAGGTATTCCGTCAGCGCCAGAAGCCTTCTTGGTGTCTAGCTTCATTAAAATACTCTTTATGATGCGCTGTCTGAAGACAACATCGGGCATCCTTGACTGCAATATGGGAATAGTAGGTGGTGTTTTTCCTTGGAAATCGACAGTAGAATGTGAAGCAAAGAGTTCAGCCAACAAGTTCGCTCTCTCAACAGGTGTGGTTGCAATGGAATTATCTGGCCGTGTGAGTGGTGGTATGGTGGATTTGGTAAAGTTTTCACTAACTGCCTTAGCGACTGCCCAAAAGGACCTGGAATGGTTGGGACAAGCGAGAAGTTTGTTTCTAATTCGTTGATTGTGTGCCTCCTTGGTTTCGTCGATAATTCCCTTGCATCTGTTCCGGGCATGAACAAAGATGTTTCGATTTAAGGTGTTAGGATTTTCACGCCATTGTCGGTAGGCAATATGTTTAGAAGCAACAGCTTCTTTGCATTTTCGGTCGAACCAAGGCTTGCCGTTGGAGGAGCATTTCTTCAAAAAAGGGATGTAAACTTCCATACCAGCCAAAATAACATCGGAGACCTCCCTGGCGCAGTCAGATGGGTTATCGGATCGAAAGCAAACGTCCATCCAAGGGAAAGTTCGAAAGTATTCCATGAGATCTTCCCATTTAGCAGATTTGTAGTGCCAAATCTTGCGCGGCCTAGGCGCCTCTCTGTCACTGATTGGCAGGATACTCGATGTCGAAAGCAGTTTATGGTCAGAAGAACCTAACGGCGGATTTACGGTGACCGTGTAAATCTCCGGATTGGTGGTTAAAAACAGATCAAGAAGACTGGCGAACTCCCCGTCTCGATCAGGGATCCGTGTTGGTTCGTCAATAAGCTGAGTTAAGCCATAACTGATTGAGAAAGATTCAGCTTCACGACCTTGTTCGTCGGTAGTATTTGAATATTTGAGCCAGTTGATATTGTGGACATTAAAGTCGCCCAGGATGGCAATTTCGGCACTTGGATAGTTACTTTGTAAATGATCGATGGTGTCTGCAAGAGAAGCGAAAAGTGTTCGAAAATTGGTGTCACTTGGTGGTCGATACAGGATACAGATGAACCTTGTGGTTTGTTGAGTCGTTATTCTTAACCACACAACATCAAAGTTTGGGGGCTCCAGAGCTTCTTCTCGTTGACAAGAGAGGTCGCTTCTGACAAAAAGACAGATTCCAAAGTTACGCCTAAATCGGGAATAGAAGTCGTACCCAGGATAAAGATAGTTGACCGTGCTGGTCGATGGACTGACCTTGGTTTCACATAGAGCGAGTACATGAGGTTTATCTGATTGCAGGTGTTGATGCACTGAATTTATGTTCGAGTTTATACCTCGTATGTTGCAAAAATCTATCTTAAAATTATGATGTCTGCAAGTCGACGCCTCCGAACCAGCTCCTACCCGGAGATCCGAACGGGGGGCCATTCTACCTCCGGAACTTCTTGCATCCAGGCGCCTCATCATGCTCTTTGGTCCCACAGTAGTTAATGTGGAATTTTCCTGTTCTGTCACATGTTTATCTTTGCCTTCTTTGGCTTTGATCCAGTGGGTGTTATTATTGGGTAGTTTGGGTTCTGACCAGATACTTTTCCAATGATCTGTGAGTTCTTGTTTGTTTGATGGTTCGGTCACTGCTGTCTGTTTGCTGTGCATAGTTTTCCGGTAGAACTGTGTTTGGCTTCTTCGGAAGAGGTTGTTGGTATCTTTCCTCTCATTTGGTTCTTTGTATCTACGAAGTCTTGCGGCATATACGGATAATTTTTGTTTCAGAGTATCCAGAGTAAACTGGGCCCTGCGGAATGGCTGCCTTGGTACGTTCGGGCATTGATACAGATTCTCCAACCCTCACGCTAAACTCTTTCCGGACAGCTGTCCAACATGTACAGGGTGGTCCAAATTGGACACTTTTAATGGTAAACCCCTTTATCTAAAGGAGATAGACGAAAACTGATGTCGGTGTCTGAGGCTCAATTTTTATGATAAACTCAATGGTGAAAACCGCATATCGATATCTTTTCACCATTTCAGATATACAGGGTGTTTTTCAAAAATCTTCATTTTGGAAAAATGTTTGTAATTCTTTTCCTACTGAAAATTTTTGATTTCTGTAAAAACGTTCTCAAAGCACTTTTCAACAGTGTGAGTTACCTTTTTTTACAACTAATATTTTATTAGTTATTAACGCAAAAATATATTTTTAAACGGGGTACCCTGTATATTTTTCCTTATCCGAATAGAGCTTTAAATTACCATTCTAAAAATAGAGCACATTTTATATTTTGCTTAAATCTACTTCAAAATATAAAGGTTTTCAGTTTTTACGCGAGTTTTTGCACATTTTGTGACGTAGGCTTTGGACGGAGCGACAATATCAATTGTTTACCGATCCCAGTCAAATCATAAAAAAATTCCCAGAAGTAACTCTAAGAGTCAAAACTACAATGAAATTTACTAAATGCTAAAGTACTTTAAACTATGTAGAAAAAATAAAACAAAAACAACAATAAAATAGTAGTAGGGCAAACTAAAACAAAATAATTTTCTATAAGAGATGTTCGAAATGTCGACCAGTTTGATTTAAACATAGGCGGCACCCTTTCTGGACACTTCTTACCGAGTCGATTACTGCAAGAGAAGTGAGAGCTGTAAAACTCTGTATCACTGCGACTTCTAACTCTTGCCTGGTGTTTGTCGGCAATTTAAAAATTATGTCTTTCAATCTTCCCCAGAGATAGAAGTCCATGGGTGTTAAGTCCGGTGACCTTGCCGGCCAACGGTTCGGACCTTGGTTGGCTATTCAATTATTGTCGAAATTGGCCGATAAAAAATTAACTGCAGCATTATGAGGGGGGTGCCCCGTCGTGTTGAAAAAATATATTTCTAAGGTCCATTAACGGCAGTTCATCAACAAGAGTTTCTATTTGCTGCCTTAAAATTTCTAAATATCTCTGAGAGGTGATTATTCCTTCATAAATAAATGGATTTATAACCCTGCCTCTAAAAATTCCTGCCCACACAGTAAATCCAAATCTGCTTTGATTTTTTTGCTCCACAACTAAATGAGGATTTTCTTGTACCCACGTATAAGAACTGTAACAGTTAGAAATACCTGCATTGCTTACATCACCTTCGTCTGTCCAAATGCAATTTAATGAAAAATTCGGAACATGATTACAATTCTCCAGAAACCATTGGCAAAAATCCATACGCCGTTGAAAATCTCCGTCTCTAAGGTGATGAACTTTTCTTGTCCTATATGGCCTGAATTTGTGCTTCTTCAAAGTACGACTTACCCTTAGTTCTTGATAGTCCAGTGGATTCTTTTAACTGTCGGGCTGAAGTGTTGGGATTATTTCCGATAGTTCCTAAAACTACTATTTCTTCTAACTCTTTATCCCTGTTTGATGCACAATTTTTGGGTCGTTTCTTTTCAAACTGGCCACTATTAACTAGGTTATGTCGCAATCGAGCGAATATATCCTTGAAGGATTGACGCCTTTCAGGATACCGTTCGTGGTACAAATTACTTGCCGCTTCCGAATTTTCTCCGGTTTGTATGAAACACACTATCATATCCCATTTTTCGTAATTAGAAACTTCATTGCGATTTTTTTGACAATTCAATAACTGATCCTGGCCCAAAGCTTACTTCACAAAAGGTGCATTTAAAACTTGCGTAAAAACTGAAAATCTTTATATTTTCAAGAAGATTTAAGCAAAATAAAGTATGCTATATTTTTAGAATGGTAATTTAAAGCTCTATTCGGATAAGGAAAAATATACAGGGTATCCCATTTAAAAAATATATTTTTGCGTTAATAACTATTAAAGTATTAGTTGTAAAAAAATGTAACTTACACTGTTAAAATCCACGTGAAAAAGTGCTTTGAGAATGTTTTTATAGAAATCAAAAATTTTCAATAGGAAAAGAATTACATTTTTCCAAAATGCAGATTTTTGAAAAACACCCTGTATATCTGAAACGGTACTAGATATCGATATGCAGTTTTTCACCATTGAGTTTATCATAAAAATTGAGTCTCAGAGACCGACATCAGTTTTCGTCTTATCTCCTTTAGATAAAGGGGTTTAGCTTTAAAAGTATGATAGTATGGGTTGGTGCGTCAGTGTGGGTGGGTGTGTGCGTGCGGTGTGTGTGTGTAGTCATCGATAGTCTTATCGTGCGTCGACTTACGACTAACAGACATCCTACATCTGACACAACTGACTAACCTTGGTCGTAGTTAGTTGAGCCACTCCTTCTGATAAGTGTAACAACTCACACCACTAATTAAATTGTAACTCAACATCCCCAGCAATGGGGAATTAGGTTAGGTTAGGTTAAGGTAGGATAAGTTAGGTTAAGTTAGGTTAGATCTAGACATTAGAAAATTAACCACAGAGTTAAAATTCATCAAAAAATCTTAACATATAACATGATCAGTCATGTAAAAGGAGTAAAGGGTCTTCCCGGCTCACAAGGAGTTTTAGTGGGTATGCCAACCCTTCAGGTTGGAGAGCCCCACATATCTGAAGCATTTTGGGGCACCCTTATGGTGACGCAAACTGCTTCAGAATCCATAAGGCGGATTTCTCCGTTAACAAAAAAAAAAAAAAGCTTTAAGTGTCCAATTGGACCACCCTGTACAGTGGTAGTTCGTGTAGTATATTTAGCTTATATAATAACTCATTTATCCATACCCTGTCAAATGCCTTTTGGATATCGAAGGTAAGCGCAATGGTGTTCTGTTGAATATTAATTTCAAGCCAAATTTAAAAAAACCATTTAGCTTATTTAATGTACGGTTGATCAGACATATCGACGTACAACGCAATGGTGTTCTGTTGAATATTAATTTCAAACCAAATTTAAAGTTAAAGAACATTTAGCTTATTTAATGTACAGTTAATCAGACACATCAGCACACAATGTGTCGACTAGTACAAGTTAGCTGGACAAAATTATTTTTTTACTTATTTCAATTGTTTATGTATATTCTAGGCATATTAAGTTATTTTAAGAAAAAATTCATCGCGTTGGTTTTTTTTATGGGCGTAGCTAATTTTTTCCCCTAAATTAGTCAGCTACGCAGACATATTTAACGATAACTCGGGAACAACTTGTCAGATTTTTATAAATAAAACATTAAAAAATGCATAACAAAATTTTATTAAAGTTGATTGAATATTATTTTATTCTATCTTTTATCGTTTTGGAGTTATTTAGAAATTAATGGAGAGAAAAAAAATTTTTTCGTGTAAAATTCATTATTTTTTTCGGTAAAAAAGCGCAATAACAAAAGAAAAACAAAATATTATACATTTTTCTGACAGCTGCGTATCTGGAAAATAAAATAAGGTATTAATCATGAAAATCGGTTAATAAATGTGGGTTTTATTCACAATTTACCGCAGGTACTCAATATCGATAAAATTTGTGTAATACAGCCACCCTTGCATATCGCGGTAGAATTGCATCAGCTTAGCAGGTAGATAACGGAACTAAAGGGCAAGGGTATTTTGTATGGTTATTAGAATTAAAAATTATAATACAGTGTCTTTCATTTAGCTGCATTTCGCTTACCTGTATTTTTTGTCCAGCTGCACAAAATATTGTATAACAAAAACAAAATATTCTGCGTATGTGCACGAATTTTTCTACAAACTTGAATGTGTAACTAAATGAAAGACACTGTATTATTATTTTTAATAATAACCAGATGAAAAATCATTTATTGCATTTGTCAATTAAAAATAAAACAATTAATCCATATTACTTAGTTTTTATTGACACAAAAAGGATAAACTGAAATAATACCTGCCTTTCAGGTAGGTAACTTGTGCATTATACATACATAAGTAGTTGGTATTTTAAAATGTTTTTTGATTTTTTTAAGGTACATATTTGTTGCTGTTCGGTTCAAAAAAAAAATTGTTTTTGAAAATTCCAATCAAAAATTGTTTTTGTTTAATTTTAAAATAAATGATATAAATGCTCTGTAATAAATTCAGCATAATGACATTGACTGTAATTATATGTAAAATAAAAATACTCATTTATTGATAAAGAAAAATTTACAAGTCAAGGTTTACATGTTTAGTACAAGCACTACATAACTAAAAATAGTAGCTGAACCTAATAACCATCATCAGAGTCTTCTGATGAGTCGTTTACTGTATAATCGTCATCATTTTGTGGCATTGTGCGACAATATGATGACGATTCCAATCTTGACTCCTCTATGCTAGGGCTTACAATTAACTTTAATACATCTGTACATATTTTTTCCGGCTTTTTTTTGGGAATCTCTCGAAGGCTATTGATCAAAGGATCAGATGTTATAATTAACATGCACAGTAAGTCTCTATTCGTGGCAACACGCGAGCACTTGCGGTTGTTGTACTCCCTAAATGTGCGGCAATCTTTGTTCCCTGCTTCTTGAGCCTCTTCGGAAAGTTGCCCAATTGAAAGCAATGCCGCTTTGATGACTTCTGTGCTGTGAATTAATATTTTATGCACAGTAGCAGGCATACAGTACCACGAATAGAGACTAAGATAATGTTTTCTGGTTTCAAGACAAAATTTTTTGAATTCAACTAAGTTTATCTCGAATCCAGAAGACAATGTTCTCAAAATAACATCAAACTTTTTTATAATTGTAACATCCAACCCTGTCATCTGAGCACTCATCTCAGCATTCTTAAAAAAGCGACGGGCTGTATTTCCATCATTTGAAGAACCAAATCCTGGCTTTAGTTTATCTACAATGAGTCCCATCTCGTTCTTAAATTTCAATTTGATTTCCTCGGAACGAACCTTGATATCTGCTTTGTCTTCGTTGCTTCTAGCCTGCCATTTCTTAATATTCAACTTGTAACTGATATGTAAAAGACATTCGAAGCAACGAATCCAAGCATGAAGTGTAGATAAACCAAAGCCAAAATGTTCTTGATTGCTGTTAAACATCGCGGGGTCATCGTTCATCGTCTTGGGGGTGGCGCCACAGATGAAACACTTTTGGGATGAACTAGTTTCCGTTAAGGCGTTACACACCTTTCCGTCTGTCATTGTCAGCAAAAGTTCGTGTTTTACAGAGATTTGAGAATCACCAAAGTTGATAAGTGTTGGAAGAAGAGCATTAACTTCTTCCCACAATCTATTTGTCTCCACTAACGTGAAGTCGTTTGTTTCTTTGGCAAATATAAATTTGATTGGGCGACAATACAAAGTTGATGAAGGCCGAGGATTTAGCCGAATAATTTTGGACCCATCATATAACTTAAGGGGAACTAAAGAAAATGCGAAAAGAAACTCGTCCGTATATTCAGTATTCTCAAATCTCTGTTTGTATGTGCTGTGCCCAGAACTTCCATCACATCCCCATTTACTAACAAGTGTAAACGATGAACTTGTTGGGAGCACACTGCTGATAACTTCATTCTGTGCTAATACTAGACGTTCCACTGTTTTAGTTAATAAGGCTTGCAAATTTATTTCAGCACGAGTTTCTGTTATAGCAATGTGCTCCTCTGCAGGGTAACAGGCCAGTTTGGACTTTTTTAAACTAAAATATGACGGAAACACATTATGCCCCGCCTTCATGGATGACTTCCTAGTTTGTTTGTAAGAATGCGTTGTTGACTTAGAATCTATATAGTAAGCTAAGGCTTCGTCACTACTTAATTGCCTAGGATTAACGGAACTGGTATTTTTAGACTTAATAATATTATCTGGGCTCTCACTAATGTCTCTAATCACATTGGCAATTTTCCTTTGCCCTGCTGAACGCACAGCAATTTCGGCAGCAGCCACCAATTCACTGACACTTCGGGATTCTACGAGATCCACGACGCGACGTTTCTTCGTCTTAAACGACGATTCCTCGAAATCTTTGCGAGGTCTTCCTGCAGGAGTCACATTCTCACTTGATGTTGAAGGTTGTGGCGCAAAAGAACTCGCAGTAAACTGTATGTCTGCTTCATCCAACCAATTCTTATTTTTTAATTAAAAAACGCTCCTTCGACTTTCCTGAAGCCAACCATTTGGCACGAAACTTATTAGACAAGTTGGATGTCTTCAGCTTTATTTCTTTTTGGCTGCTTTCAGTAATGTCACCAAAGTGAAATTTTGAAGCAAGTCATATACACGCGAGTTTTTTTTCATTCTTCGTGTGTTTCAACCACTCCTCAAAAAAGGCTACCCTTGAAATAGAGTAAACGTGTTCTGGAAAAAAAGAAAAAAAAAACATGTTGTACTGAAGTGTGCTAAACAATATGTGTATTTTTACGAAGAATAAAGTTATTTCTGTGTAATATCTAAAAACTAGCCCGGATAGAGGTGAATGTCTGTATATTATGAACTTTCAAAGTTTTTTTTTTAAAAAAAAACACGCTAAAATATATAGGCTATTTTTTAAAAAAATACTAAAAATTCAAATTTATAGATTCTGATTCAAAAAAACATTAAAAAATAGTACTTACCCTCAGTATTAATATTCATCCGTCCAATCCATCACAAAAACTTTCACAATATTACAATATGTCACTATAAGATGTGCACGAAAGTGTCGCTAAATTGCAACTGATTGATTGAAAGAGCTGCATTAAACTCATTACCTGACTTCTGACGCTTATAACTCGCCACTTGCAAATTTGATAAACAACCTTTTCTCAGAATTCGGGGTTTGGTGGTGTTGTTTACGTTTTGCAAATAAGATTTCCTGGAAATCATAACATGAATTTTGTCCACCTAGCATGTTCTACGCGACACACTGTGGAGCATTGCCGAACGTAATCATATACTAACATTAGATAACGTAAGGTGAATTAAAAATGTATTTGGTGGAAAATTATTAGGTGCATACGGAAGTATTGAAATAATAAAATGTAAAAATAGTCTAATTAAGGATAGGAGACCTATTCCTTACACTTCTCTATACTGATCACACTAGTGGAACTAAAACCGCCACCTGTAATCTGACGGTTACGCTCGAGTAAATCACAATTTTTAATATGAATAGTTTAGTTTTTTGTATCTTAGGTTTGGTCAAGCATTGTTCCTGATGATGCTAACTTGGTCAGTAAATCGCGCGTCGAGTTCGAAAATTAAAGTGTTTAGTGTAGTGGTGATAACTTTGATGGAGTGTTTTACAAGGTATATAAACATTTTCATGCCAAAAATTTGAAATTATGTTACAGTCAAAGGGATTTGAATGTGTCTTTTTTTTCTTTCCAAACTCAAACATTACATATTAGTTAGTATATTAAGTAAAATTATATAATAAACTTATTACACACGTTTTGTATTTTTTATTATTGTGAATTCTTATCAAAATCCTAAACTTGCCATCAAAGTTACAGAAGCCATCGCCTATTACTAACCCAGAATAACCTCTCAGCGCTTCACCATTTACGAATATGATAACAATTTTTCTACGACCGCGTAAAACCTAAAGTTGATCGATATACTTTCTCCATCTGTATGATACTTGATTAAACATGTGTGACATTTTTTCTTATAGGAATTCTCATTTCTATTTATTATATTACATCGTGCCTCATTAACAATGTCTCCGTATTTTTGTTAAAGTATCCCTTCCTGTCTATTAATTTTCCAAGAAACTTCCCTTTTGGGCTTATTTTATAAATTTAAAGCTCAGAGGAAAATAATTAAAACGTTATGGGTCTGTAGGAACCAGAGCTACTGAAATAAAACTATTCACTTAAAATTATGTTGTTTTATTAAACACAATTTAAAAAATTATAATAACCAAAAAATTAGTTTAAATTACTTTGCTAGAAAGCAATACTAAGGTAAACTGCTCGTGTAGTGCTATTAAATAAATTACAAAAAGCAATAACTTAAAAAACCATTCAGTATAAACTGTTTTGAACGAGTTACTTGTAGAATTTAAATTAGAAATACGTGATTTGAAACATTTTTTATTATAGAAAAAGCAAAAATTAATTTTAATTACCCTATTACGTGAACCCTAGCCTCAGAATACCACATCAAATTTTTCAGTGACGTCAGAAACTCACAAATTCTATTATTTTATATAATTCAAAAACCAACACAGTGATAAACAGGTCAAACACCAGAGGTAGAGGTGGCCGATCTGTATCCGTTTGGGATCCAGTACAACGGATCTGGGTTATTGCAGGGACACGGTTCCCTGTAAAGACGCGGATCAGTCGCGAACGACCCACCTCTAACCAGAGGCTAGTGCCACTTATAACCAGTAAATCCAACTGAATATCTAGGCTAGGTTAAATATATATAATATTAATTTTAAAACACCTAAAATCACATTTACGTAGATTGCCACTCCATTTTGTCTTGCTGTTGCTGATTAGCATCGGCATTCTGTTCGGCGTTTTTAGCATTCTGTTCGGAATTTTGTTCGGATTTTTCTTCTTTAGGAGGTGAAGGTGCTTTCGGAGGTGGTTTATTGAGAATCGTGTTTACAGTGTTATCAAAGTTGCACTTTTCTTGTCTAATTTGGGCGATCGTGATCGGTGGGGGTAAGTGTTTGGGTGCGCTAGTCAATTTAGCTCTAGTTTGTTCTAACCATCGGTAGGAGTCTTGGAAAGCTTGGTCCACTTTGCTTACTTCTTCGTCGGTTAGATGGCTGTATTTAGGATCCTTGTTTCTATAAAATCGAATATTATCAGTATTTACAGAAAAGAAATTATACATTTTTTAAAGCCATAATTTAAATGTTCATGACGATCACAGTGTAGTGGGCAGCGCGGCGTTCGATGGAAACGAGAGTATCGTTAACCTATCTAATAATTACGTGATTTGAAGGTTAAAAGACTGAACACTCGCTATATTTGTAAGATATGACACAACTACCGACATCGTGCCAAAAATTTCGCGCTAAGAAAACTCAATGGACGTTATAGAAACACCGCTGGGCCAGTGATATTTATACTTTGTTACTTCTAAAGGACAAACAAAAATAAAGATTTTCTTTAAATATGAAATTAGAAGCATAAACGAGCGTCCATTTCTTTACCCCTTTCCTATATCTCGAGCCTGAAATAAGTGAATTTTCCAAGGGTAACTTTAACATTTATGTACATTAACGAATTAGCTCTAGAATTTTCCGTTTTACAGTTTGAAAAACCTATGTTGACAGTACTATAAACAATATTCCATTCCGTTCCTGTCCGATTCCCAGCAGGTCTGGATACTTATTTATTGAGTATATTCGGTTAGGCCACATACTACGTCGTCATCGTCACCAAAAACATGCCACAAAGACATTCATAGGTAATAAGCTCCACCCAGATTTGTGGTCAGCAGGAAGTATACAATAAAATTGTAAAGCAGCGTGCTGAGAGTACTATCTGTCGGTTATGTGGCTCAAATCTTACGTTAAATTGTATGTCCCACTGGGCTGAGACTTAAAGGTGTTGATAGACAGGATTTCTCTGGTCTGTGTGTCTGGCATAAGCCTACCCATACCATGAAAAATATTCCTGTAGAAAAATCTATTCATTTTTATATTTGAAATTTCAATATAATTTAATTTCAGTCTAAGCCTGTGTATCATTCAGATATTACCAAGAAACAACTACTGTTGTTAGTTATTTAATATCAGTTTTAGTCGCGCACTATCGATTGAGAGAAATTGCACTCGCCACCTCTCGTAAGACAACGAACAGTAATTGTCTAGTCAAGCTTCTCATTTTAGTTCAGGTTAGGCTTAAAACAAAAGGCACGACAGAAGTATCTGCAAAGAATCACCACTTGTCGAAAGTAGTCCCATCACAGAAAAAGATAATGGATCGATCAGATTTTAAAAACAAAATTAAAAAATGCCCTACTTGCAAGTCATAATTAATGATAACGAATACACACGATCCGCAGTTAGGAAATTTATAATTCGACAAAATTTCCAAATATTTAAACTAACCTGATAAGTTCTAATGCTTTCATACATAATTGTAGAGATCTAGCATAGTCTTCAATTATAGCAGGTCGCAATTCGCATTCGATTTTTCTTTGTTGAACTGGTTCTCCTTTTGATTTAAGTTCTGCCAACTTATCAATGTACACCTAAAATACATAATGTGTAGAAAATTATGTTTACTATTTCTAAAGTTTGTTTTATGTTTATATATACATATATACATATATACATATATACATACATACATACATACATACATACATATATATATATATATATATATATATATATATATATATATATATATATATATATACCGAGTATTATGGAACTGATTGCATATATTGAAACTGGCGCCTTCTCGTAGCAAAGCCGATTGCAGAAAATTCACCGTAAATAGTGGATCTCAGTAATAAAGGAAAACAATAGACCCTAAAGAAATAACGACATGAATATTTTTTCACGGCGCCACTGGTGAACCCTACAACTCTACAATATCACCGATATTGTTCGTTGGTGGCATACTCGGAGTTACATTTCCACTATTAACGCACAAAAAAAGTCTTTAAAACCCCAGTAATTGACTCCTTAAATTTATGCGATATTAGCCTTTTAGACAACACCCGTTTCAAACAATTTATAAATTTTTAGCTATTGGAGTTATTTGCGTAAGATTCGGATTTTAGTATAGTACGTATTCTCGAAAAAGCTTCAATAAGGTAGCAAATGTCTACCTATACTCGAATAAGAAATATAATCAAATATAATGTCAATGAAATATTATACATCGGACATATTACAAGAAGTGTAATCTTCCGTGGAGGAGCAGGATAGAATATCTCCCCCCATTCTGCCTGTCGTAAAAGGCGACTTAAAGAACAACTTAGACGATAGATGCCCAGATCACACCAGGCATTGACCAGTGTGATACCATCGCATCGGCTTAGGCTGCGTGAAGTTGCTTAACGTTTCGTGGTTATGTCGATGTCCCCGGACTGTGAGACCAAATAGCATGATGAGACACCTGGATACAAAAATGTCCGGGGGTAAAATAGCGATTCAAGACCAATGTGATTCGCTTTTTTTCCGCACACGAGTGCAAGACCCATAAAAAAACACAATTACAGTTTTTTAGAACACCTGTGAGGTTACTCATACTATTACAATCTAGCTAGTATATACTAATCAGCAATCCTAATCTAATCTAAAATATAAATCGCGTGTTATTCAGATCTGACCAGATTTTTCCCCAACAAATTTAATAGAAAGAAAATATTATAAAAACTGTTACCTTTTAAAATAATTATTTCGTGACACCAAAAAATTAATTATACAAGTTTTATATTTTAATATATTAAAATAAGTAAAAACTTTAACACAAGCAATTCACTAAAATTTTTTTTGCCAAGGCACAAAAAAGAACTTTTGAGGTAGGTCGTAAAGCCGTTGACCTTATGGTGCTTTACTTTACTATTTACCGACAAAGAATTTCCGACGCCGGCGTTGGAATTTAAAGAATTTATTTTCAATTGCCTTGTCTTTTTTATGGCTCTCTCTCTTGAGCTAATTCGTACAATGGCGGCCTTTCATGGGCCGGTTGATTTTGTAAATGATTTGATAAAATAGTTTTATTTTTCAAAAATTTTTGAATTTGAAAAAGCAGTATTAAAGGTGCTTCTCCATGACCCCATGAGTCACCCATTTCAATATATGCAGTGAATTTCATAACACCCTATATGTAATAAATAATATAAAATAAATGTTTACTTTTACTATCGGTATATGTACCTATTGGTCTCGACAATGTTTAAGGTCAGTACCTTGTTGAATTGCAACCAATAATATTTAGCCCAGATGTCATGACATGATCTTGAAGGATTTTCAACATCCAAACATCCCCGAACATAACGCTGCCACTATGCTTAATAGTTGGTACAGGGTAAACGTCTGAAACTCTTTCGTGTGTTGAGCGACGCACAAATATTTGATCCTGTCAGATCCAAAAATCTGTAATTTTGATTCATCCATCCAAAGCACTTCAGTATTCTATTGGTCTATGGTCCAGTTTCTATATGTTTAAGCCCACTGCAATCTGTTTTGCTTGTGTCTGTTTGGCTAGTTCGGTTTGCTGAGAGCTACAGATTTTAGGTTTACAGACAACAATCACCTCTTATCAGTGATATAAAGCCAGTTTAATTTAAAGCAATAGTAATTTGAGGGGCCACGAACGGTGGATTTCATTTAAATATCACTGTGATGAATTAATCTTCACATACTGTTTTAGATTTAGACTGACCAGACCTTTTCCTGTCTTCATTTGTTCCTGTTAATTGTTTTCTGTTAAAGGTGTAGTGTACGCATTTCTTTGAAATCCCGAGTTTTTTTGCGATCTGTCGCTCACTATATCCTTTTTCATGTATAGTACAGATGGTATTTTGCTGTTCGATACTAAATTACTTTCTTCGCGTCATTTTAAAAACGACGTTTCGGACTAAATGATTTTGAAGCGCAATAGACTCGGAAATCAAATCTCTGGCCTTTGAATGCTTAAGTACCATATATATATATATATATATATATATATATATATATATATATATATATATATATATATTAAACAATTTTCTTAACAGCCTATATATATATATATATATA
This sequence comes from Pachyrhynchus sulphureomaculatus, assembly GCA_019049505.1. Taxonomy (NCBI): domain Eukaryota; kingdom Metazoa; phylum Arthropoda; class Insecta; order Coleoptera; family Curculionidae; genus Pachyrhynchus; species Pachyrhynchus sulphureomaculatus. The sequence continues at coordinate 40,041,601 of CM032449.1, forward strand.
TATATATATATATATATATATATATATATATATATAGGCTTATATAGGCTCCATTATATATATATATATATATATATATATATATATATATATATAATGGAGAAGACTGCTTTAACATCTACAACTTAAAGTTAATTTACAATTTTTACCTGTTTATTACAATCCTCTCCCTCCTCATACAACCAATTTTCCATATCATCCAACTGCCTCACCAATTGGTCTCTATCAGTTTCCAAAATATAAGGCGCTAGCTCATCTTCCGAAGAAACCTTGCTACGTAATTCGTATACGTATTCTTCGAGAGCATTTCGTGAGTCGGCACGTTCCTTTTCCTGTTTGTCGGACGCGATCATTTGGAACTCCTGTTCAGTGTATTTGTTTAGCTCGACATTCGAGAAACCGAAGGTTAGAGCTTCGATAGGCAGCTCGGTGGATTTTACTTGTTTTTTCTTTTTGTCTTTCTCGCCATCCTAGAAGAACGAGAAAAAATGAACACAGTAAACTTATTAATAGCATTGGGTTAAAAAGTCAGGTCCAAATCCTTAATGAAAATTGTCTTTTCGACTGCTTAAAAAGCATATCTCTGTCTCATGTCACGCCAGGTAGAACCTGAACACTTAATCTATAATTTTTCTTGTAAGTAAAGATACTTCATAGGTAGTTTAGAAACTAGATAAGAACGTAATTGTAATTACAATATCACTTATAAATTAATTTCACAATTCGTACATCATACATCGATGAACTTTTCATTTCTTTATTTGATTTTTTCGCGTGAAACATACTTAAATTATGTACTTTAATTGGTTAAGAACCTGACGCTATCTATTATCGTGAAATTTAAACCAGCTTTAAATCATCACAATGTGAGTAAATAGAACTGTGGGTTAAAGGTATGCATGTTTCCTCGTCATGAAAAAATTAAGGTAATCGTAACGTAGCAATGACAACTTTTGACGAAGGCAGCACCAACTTAATAGAAAATTTCATGATTCAATGAAACAGATTTTCTATAAGGATTCGGATCAACTTTTTAGGTTCTTCTTTAATTGTTAACACAAATATATTTAAAAATATAGGAAAAAATAATAAATGAACATTTGGACAAACAGAAGCAAAGCGTAATTATTTTAACTAATTAAAATTATTAAAAAATGTCAAAACCAAATAATATTGAGTTGAATTTAATTCTATTATTTGTCATACTTATAAGGTACGATTTTTAATACATTTAACGACAACTAGTAGTGCTAGCTTCAAACTGTATATTATTAAGGTATGGAAAAAGCTCTTCCATTTAAAAAAAATTAATAAATAACCGGTCAAGTTGCACTTGCGCAATTAGTGTTCCGTACGTTGATTGCTTTTAAAATAAAATTTTTTTGTTACGAAGGTATAAAATGATCAATGACTACACAAAACACACCCTAAATGAGTTTTCAACAATGTTTTTTTCCGATCTTTACTGAAAACTGATGCCAGATAAATTATTAAAGGTAATCCACTCGTGATAGTTTTCGTTCAATCTACAGCCGGTGGAGAATATTCCAGAACTTTTTCAAAATGTTTTGATTGGTACTTTTCGAGATAAGGGGGGGACAGCGATTTTTCGCGACTTTTTAAAAATAACACAAAGAAAAGTGTGCGCAAGTATTACATTATATAATATATATATATATATATATATATATATATATATATATATATATATATATATATATATACATATATATATATATATATATATATATATATATATATATATATATATATATATATATATATATATATATATATATATACATACATATATATATATATATATATATATATATATATATATATATATATATATATAGATTTGAACTAGCATTTTTACAAGCTATCATTTGACACCCCACTCAATGACCTGATAAGATTTATATATATATATATATATATATATATATATATATATATATATATATATATATATATATAATATGTATATTATATATATATATATATATATATATTTATATATATATATATATATATATATATATATATATATATATATATATATATATATATATACATATATATATATATATAATATATATATATATATATATATATATACATATATATATATATATATATATATATATATATATATATATATATATATATATATATAGTATTATATTATATATATATATATATATATATATATATATATATATATATATAGTATTACATTATATATATAATATATATATATATATATATATATATATATATATATATATACATATATATATATATATATATATATATATATACATATATATATATATATATATATATATATATATATATAGATTTGAACTAGCATTTTTTACAAGCTATCATTTGACACCCCACTCAATGACCTGATAAGATTTTATATATATATATATATATATATATATATATATATATATATATATATATATATATGTATATATATATATATATATATATATATATATATATATGTATATATATATATATATATATTTATATTTATATATATATATATATATATATATATATATATATATACATATATATATATATATATATATATATACATATATATATATATATATATATATATATATATATATATATATATACATATATATATATATATATATATATATATATATATATATATATATATATATATATATATATATATATATACATATATATATATATATATATATATATATATATATATATATATATATATATATATATACATATATACATATATATATATATATATATATATATATATATATATATATATATATTATATATATATATACATATACATATATATATATATATATATATATGTATATATATATATATATATATATATATATATATATATATATATATATTTTATATTTGAACTAGCATTTTTACAAGCTATCATTTGACACCCCACTCAATGACCGATTTTTTTTTTTTTTTCACTTCCGATTTCAACCCCCAAAAATAACCCTTTAAGCCAAAATTTAATTTTTCAAAACGACACGGCTCTGATGAGACCATCCATTCTTATACGAGGCTGGTTTGAAAAGTCCGTGCAAAAATAAAAACTACTTATGTGTTTGGGGTAAACCTTTTTATTTTTCGACATAGTCTCCTTTTAGGCTTATACACTTCGTCCAACGATGTTCTAGTTTGTTGATCCCTTCCGAATAATAGGATTTGTCCAAGTCTGCAAAATATCCATTAGTGTCTGCAAACACCTCCTCGTTTGAATAAAATCTTTGTCCCGTCAGCCATTTCTTCAAATTGGGGAACAAATAGTAGTCCGAGGGAGCCAAGTCTGGAGAATAGGGGGGATCTGAAACGAGTTGGAATCCTATTTCCGTTAATTTTGCGACCACAACTGCTGAGGTGTGTGCTGGTGCGTTGTCGTGGGACTTTCTTGTGGGCCAATCGCGGGCGTTTTTCTTGCAGCTCGGTTTTCAAACGGTCCAATAACGATGAATAATATATTCACCTGAAAATAGTTTTAACCCTTTTCCAGATAGTCGATGAGGATTATCCCTTGCGAATCCCAAAGACAGTCGCCATAACCTTTCGGCCGAAGGAACGGTCTTCGCCTTTTTTGGTGCAGATTCCCCCTTGCTAACCCATTGTTTAGATTGTTGTTTGGTCTCAGGAGTATAGTAATGTATCCATGTTTCATCCACAGTGACGAAACGACGCTTAAAGTCCTCCGGATTCTTCTGGAACAGCTGCAAACCATCCTTGCAACACTTCACAACGATTCCGTTTTTGGTCAAGCGTGAGCAATCGCGGCACCCATCTTGCGGATAGCTTTCTCATGTCCAAATGTTTATGCAAAATATTATGTACCCGTTCAGTCGAGATGCCCCACAGCACTAGCAATCTCACGCACCTTAACTCTTCTGTCATCCATCACCATATCATGGATTTGAATCAATGATTTCTAGAGTCGTAACCTCCACAGGCCGTCCAGAACGTTCAGCGTCACTTGTGCCCATATGGCCAGTCCGAAAATTTTGAAACCACTTATAAACTGTTCTAATCGAAGGTGCAGAGTCACCATAATGTTTATCAATCTTCTCTTTAGTCTCCTGAGGCATTTTGCCTTTCATAAAGTAATGTTTAATCACCACACGAAATTCTTTTTTCGTCCATTTCTTGAAAATCACTCGACTTCCTTGATTCACACGAATGCCAAACACAAAGAAATAGACCAATATGGCTGAAACTTGGTGTGCGTTCATTCAAGAGATGCTACTAACTAAACATGACCACGATACGCGCCGGTGGTGCCATCTCTCGGACTTTGCACGGACTGTTCAAACAGCTCTCGTATTAGTACCAAATTTAAACTTTTTATTTCAAATAGTTTCGGAGAAAATCGGGCGTGACGGACGGACGGACACCGAAGTGATCTTATAAGTGTTCCGTACAGAACATCAAAGAAAGGAGCTTTGAGGGAGAGGAGATACAAGCGTTCACTAACAAGAGAAAAACTGCGCTTAACAGACCAAGATTGTCAGTAACCCTTTCTACTGTATATAAGCAGGGCGAGTTCAAGACATTAGGCATTTGCCGGCGAGTGTGTACTATTTAAAATTCAACTCGGTACACGTTTTGCTCTGATTGGAGCTCGTCACCAGATGTATATCAGGCAGTAGAAGGATTGTACAACATCAACACGCAGGAGAAATCTTAAAAAAAAATCTTCAATCAGAGTAAAACGCATACTAGATAAAGCTTGCTTGGAGATGTCCATTATCTTAAATCTCTAGTACTTTTAGCGTAATAGGAAAAGTTACCGACAATCTTGGTCTACTACTAAACCAGTCCATATTTGTTTTTGTATGCTAATCTACTAAGTTAAACATATTTCGATAAAGCAAAAGCATCCTGTGACAATCTGTTCACAAATTTTTGCATTTTTCAGAAACTATTGTCGAGTTATTCCAGGAAGTTACTTTTAAATCAGAACTCATGCATAAATAATCAAGTTACATGATCAGATACATTAATTTAATTAGTTAAAATAGAACAGGCTTGTCTAATTAAGGATTATAGACCTGATAAAAAGCATGGGATGATTTGGTTAATGAAACCGATACTGCCGATACGATAATTGTTAGACCGATAATATAACTGAGAGGTAAAACTACTTTTTAAATATTATTACCTTTACTTGTTGATAATGAAATAGTGTTACGACTATAGACTAAAAGCTTTGTAAAATTTGTATCAAAATGTTGATATTTATATCAATCAATACCTAGATAAACGTGCTAATATTTATTTAAATATAGGACTTCCATAAATATAAAAACAGATAATTTCCTCTATGGTATAACAAAGATATCATAAAGAAAACTTAAACATAAGCTTACTGTTCCAAAAAAATGGAAAAGATCTGGCAATGTCATTTATCTAAATAGATTTAAGGAATTAAGAAGGGAGATGGATGTGATAATTAAGATTACTTATTCTCCAAATATTCCTGATAACGAGAATGATATTGCGCATGATCCCAAGTTTTTTTGGAGGTATATGCAGCAAAAAAGAATATGTGCTGTTCCAGCCTGTAGGTCGTTTAACGCTGGGGTCGTAGATACTTCCTTTGGATATTGTGTCAGTATTTGGGGAATATTTTGCTGATGTTCATGATCTTGGTTCATCCGGCACTGAATATAAAAATTGTCCATAATAATTTACTATGTTGGGAATGTAGAATCTTTGGCACAATGACACTACTCAGTATATATCACCACTACACCAAACACTTTATTTTTGCACTCGACGCACGTTTCGCTAACCATGTTAGCTTCATCAGGAGCAATGCTTGACTGCGTCAAGCATCGCTCCTACTAACAAACCGCGCGTCGAGTGTAAAAATAAAGTGTTTGGTGTAGTGGTGATATATATTGAGTAGTAATAATAATCTAATCAACTTACCGGTAAGTTAGTAAATGTAGCTAAAAAGTTAAAACCTAAAAATGTTAAGAGGCCCGGACACTATTCAGAGTTCTGGTCAAACTATTAACAAAAATTTGTTAAAAATGAAACTCGAAAATAGTCGAGAAATGTTTCAATGTAAAACACAGATGGTGCTATGGCGTCATGCGTTAGAGTAGGGCTATATTACGCCGAGGAAATTTGCTCGATTTTTTTTCAAGCCTTAGAAGGGGAAATGTTTAGGCCCAAAGTAGCGTGGGTTGTATGACCCTCTTTACCCGTTCAAGGCTACACTACTATTTCTATATAATCCAATTAAGCACTGAAAAGTGTTAATATATTTCATCGGTATTGCCACGGATATTCTTAATGTTAATACCTGCATAAAAATAACATTAATATGATATATGTTCTGATAGTTTTATTAACCGACATTTTGGGGTTACTTTCATTGGCATAACTGAATAATTATGGAAGACTAAATTTCAATGACAAAAACATAAAGCTGAGGAACTGGCGAAATACTATTTACAATAATCAATTCCATTAATGTCAATAAATTCTTGGAACGCTTCTTGGTTATACCCCAGTCGTCAGAGGCAAATTTTGACGAAAAGATCTCGTTAAATGTTTACAGGCTGCATTTTGGCATACAGGTAGTTTTTTGGACGAAGAATATGATAAAAAAAAATTGCTGCTCTAAAGTGTACGCTAAGCCTACAAAATCGATAATAAAATGAAAAATTCGTTTTTTTCGCAAATATCTAGAAAAATAGAAAAGATATCGAAAAACTAATAGCACCACGTGAAAAAACTTATAAAAAAACATTTAAAATAAAATGGCTGGTTTAACCCCTTCAGTTATAGTGGGAATCATGCTTCCGACCTCATTTGTTATATAGGTATAGGTATAGATATAGATATAGATATAGATATAGATATAGATATATATATATTATATATATATATATATATATATATATATATATATATATATATATATATATATATATATAGATATATAGATATATAGATATATAGATATATAGATATATAGATATATAGATATATAGATATATAGATATATAGATATATAGATATATAGATATATAGATATATAGATATATAGATATATAGATATATAGATATATAGATATATAGATATATAGATATATAGATATAGATAGATATAGATAGATATAGATAGATATAGATAGATATAGATAGATATAGATAGATATAGATAGATATAGATAGATATAGATAGATATAGATAGATATAGATAGATATAGATAGATATAGATAGATATAGATAGATATAGATAGATATAGATAGATATAGATAGATATAGATAGATATAGATAGATATAGATAGATATAGATAGATATAGATAGATATAGATAGATATAGATAGATATAGATAGATATAGATAGATATAGATAGATATAGATAGATATAGATAGATATAGATAGATATAGATAGATATAGATAGATATAGATATAGATAGATAGATATAGATAGATATAGAAGATATAGATAGATATAGATAGATATAGATAGATATAGATATAGATATAGATATAGATATATATATATATATATATATATATATATATATATATATATATATATATATATATCTATAATATATATAAAATGCAATGTCTCTCTCTCTGTCTGTCTGTCTGTCCGTTAGTGCGCTTATCACTGGAGAACCACTTAAACGATTTACGTACTTTTTTTTTTAAAACATACATATGTTCTCTGGCCAGGTTATAGGCTATATTTTATTACGATAGGTAGCATAGGGAATGAGCAGTGACGATAACAGTGAATGAAGTCGGCAAAAAAAAAAGTTTGCCGCTAGCGCGTTCCTTTGCAGTACACACACAGCCTAAACCAATAAATTTGGAACAATATTATGTAGCAGAGAATATCTATAATCTATAATATATATAAACTGCAATGTCTCTCTGTCTGTCCATTAGTGCGTTTATCAGGCGAGAACCACTTATCCGATTAACGTGTCTTTTTTTAAATTCATATATATATTCTTTGGCCAGGTTATATAGTAATAATAATAATCTATATCTATAATATATGTAAAATGCAACGTCTCTCTGTTTGTCTGTCTATTCGTTCGTGCGCTTATCCCTCAAGAACCACTTATCCGATTTACGTGATTTTTTAAATTCATACATATGTTCTCTGACCAGGTTATATAATAATAATAATATTCTATATAATATATATAAAACGCAACGGCTCTTTGTCTGTCTGTCTGTCCGTTAGTGTGCTTATCATTCGAGAACCACCGTCCGATTTACGTGATTTTTTTTAAATTCTTAATTTAATATATGTCAAAAAAAATCTATAATATATATAAAACGTAACGTCTCTCTCTGTCTGTCTGTCTATCCATTACTGCGCTTAGCACTCAAGAACCACTTATCCGATTTACGTGTTTTTTTTTTTATAAAATACAAAGAGACAAAATGCTAATATGTAGGAAAAAAGATGGAAGTATAGCAGTAAGCTTCTCAGAAAGACTGAATAGATGGGGGGATTACTTTAAAGAAACACTAAATGGAGATGAAAATGAGTTGAATGAGAAATAGGAAGCAAAATTAATTGAAGGGCAGGAGGAGACTAATAAACCCTGCAAAGAAGAAATAAGAGAAATACTCAGAACCCAAAAAAAAATAAGGCCCTGTGTGGAAATTGTAGAACTGATAAAAGCTGGAGGAGTAGATCTGGAAAATGAAATATGCCGGTTGGTGCAAGAAATATGGGTAACAGAAAAGATGCCAGTGAGCTGGAGAGAGTCGCTCATTTGTCCAATATACAAAAAAAGGAGAAAAAACTATATGCGCTAATTATAGACCAATAACCTTACTGGATGTCGTGTACAAGATAGTAGTGTTGACTATCAACAGACTAGCAGAGAAAGCCGAGTCTATTCTGGGAGAGTACCAGTGTGGATTTAGGAAAAATAGATCGGTTACAGACCAGATATTTTCGATTAAGCAAATCCAAGATAATAGCTCAGAACAAAATTTGGCACTACACTTGGTCTTTGTGGATTTCAGAGAAGCATATGACTCTGTAAATAGAGAAGGACTCTACAAGATAATAGAAAAACTAAAAATTCCAAGTAATTTGATTCGCATGGTGAGAATGAGGATTAAGACGGGGAACCAGTGTCGACATGTCTATTTAATTTGGTACTAGAGAAGATAATCCGGGAGTCAGAAATAAAAACAAATGGAACGATATACCACAAACCTGCCAATGCTTGGCCTATGCGGATGATGTAGCAGTGATTGCAACAGCAAAAGAGAACCTCAAAAAAGCCATAAGTAGGATAGAAGAAAGGGATGGATGAGAGGACCAAAGATAAATGAGGAAAAAAAACAAAATACATGGAAATTACAAAGAAGAATAATAAAAACAACAAAAGTTTAGATATAATAAACAACTTAGGGAAAAGATATATGTTTGAAAAAGTAGACAAATTAAATTATCTGGGAGTAACAATAACAGAGAGTGGACAAGAAAGGACGGAGATACAAGAAAGAACAGCGAAAGGACAGAGATGTTTGGGGGCAATGAATTCAATATTGAAATCAAAGAATGTATCAAGAAAAGCAAAAGAAAGAATATATACGACAGTTGTCAAACCCACGGTGACATATAGATGCGAAACGTAGAAACTGAATGCAAGAGAAAAGGAGACGTTGGAAGTGTGGGAAAGGAAAACTTTGAGAAGAATCTACGGAGGAAGGAAAGAAGGGGGACTGTGGAGAAGAAGAACAAACTACGAATTAAAATGCCTATATACGAAATCCCTTATAAGCCAAATCATAATAAGCCAGCGATTAGGATGGTTGGGACACGTGGCAAGGATGAAGGAAGAAAGACAGGCAAAGCAAGCCCTAATAAGAGAAGTGGTTGGAAGAAGAGGCAAAGGTAGACCTCGATCTACATGGATTCAGGCAGTAAAGCAAGATCCGGAGTTGATGGGAATCCCGCACTGGGAAAAGCTAATAAGAGACAGTGGAGACAAGTATGCAACCAAGCCATGGGCCTCTAAGGCCCCTTGAGCTATATAATAATATAAACATAACGAATAAGCAGTGACGATAAAGGTGAATCAAGTCCACGCGAGCGGAGCCGCGGGCACGGCTAATATATATATATATATATATATATATATATATATATATATATATATATATATATATATATATATATATATATATATATATATATATATATGTATATGTATATGTATATGTATATGTATATGTATATGTATATGTATATATGTATATATGTATATATGTATATATGTATATATGTATATATGTATATATGTATATATGTATATATGTATATATGTATATATGTATATATGTATATATGTATATATGTATATATGTATATATGTATATATGTATATATGTATATATGTATATATGTATATATGTATATATGTATATATGTATATATGTATATATGTATATATGTATATATGTATATATGTATATATGTATATATGTATATATGTATATATGTATATATGTATATATGTATATATGTATATATATATATATATGTATATATGTATATATGTATATATGTATATATGTATATATGTATATATGTATATATGTATATATGTATATATGTATGTATGTATATATGTATATATGTATATATGTATATATGTATATATGTATATATGTATATATGTATATATGTATATATATATATATATATATGTATATATGTATATATGTATATACAGGGTACCACATATGTATGGAATAATGATTCCAAAGCATTTATTAATCAGTGTATCAAAAACATGTTTAAATAAAAGTTAGAGGGTGTTATACGGCGCACATGCTGACGTTGTTTTGAACTGTCAGTTCGAAGAAATTAGGCCATCTTAAATTTTTTTTAAATGAAAAGCCCTGTATATTACTAAAAATTCCAGATATTAGTTGTCTAACAAACGATATGTCTAAACTGAACTGTTTTGGAATTATTGATATTTGAAATTAAGGAGATCCAGTAAAAAAAACAAAAATTTTAAGCTGGCTCGTGTCAAACATTTACTGTCCGGTAACGACTCAACGCGTCAAAAAATGAATTATTGACGAAAACGTTTATTGCTTCATTTTTTGAAACTGCAATTTGAGCGTAATATCATACTGGTACATATAACAGAAACTGAAAGAATCGCTTTGTTAATAATGGTTGGTTAGGGAGACCGTAGGAGAACACAACAGGGGGTGTGTGATCTTTTTGACGCAGAATATCCGAATCGAGAACCTATTACCCAATCCGTAGTTAGCAAAACATTAAAACAATTTAGACAATCAGGTCATGTTAAGGATCGTTCTAAATCTGGACTCCAAAAGTTAAAACAAGCGATGATAAAAAGTTAGATGTTTTATTGGAAATTACAGAAAATCTCCATAGAGCCACTCGTCACCTTTGCCTAGACCACAACGTAAGTAAAGGTACCTTAAGTTGTGCTGTACTGAATACAGAAAAATCGCATCCATACAAACAAAATTACAAGAATTATCTGGAAGATGACTACGATAGGCACGTTGAATTTTGCGAGGTCATGATGGAACGAATCAATAATGATCCTAACCTAATTCATAATATTGTTTTTTCTGACGAGGCCACATTTTGTCTTAACGGAAGAGTTAACAGGCATAACTGCCGGTGCTGTGCTGGTCTACTGAGAATCCCCACTGAATAATCGACAGTCATTCTCAAAGACCATAAAAGATAAACGAGTGGGCACGGATTTGTGGACGGCATATCATTGGTCCCTTTTTTATTGATGGAAATTTTATAGGACAGAGGTATTTACAGTTACTCTAAGAGCAAGTTATTCCAACTTGTGCAGGTCTTTTTCCCGATGAAAATAATTTGGATACCCCTAACAGAAAGCTGTGGTATCAACAGGACGGAGCACCTCCTCACTATGAAATCAATGTTCGTAGATATATGGATGCGATTTTTCCTAATAACTATATTTAAACATTTTTTTGATACATTGATTAATAAATGCTGTGGATTCATTATTCCATAGATATGGGGCACCTTGTATGTGTATATATGTGTATGTATGTATGTATATATATATGTAATATATATATATATATATATATATATATATATATATATATATATATATATATATATATATATATATATATATATATATATACAGTAGAATCTCACAAATTGGAACCGTCCAGAAATTAGAACCGGCCATTTCAATGTATTCGACGCTCTGAAATTAGAACCTGTGGTTCTAATTTCTGGAAGTTTGTTTTTTTTTTTGGTTTTTATTTCCACTAGAAAAATATTTTGTTTCTATGATTTTGAACTAAATAGGCGAAAAACCAAATTAAACGCTCTAAAATTAGAACGGGGTTCTAATTTCTGGAAGTTTTTTACTTTTTTTTGTATTTTCACTACAAATTTTTTTTTTTTCGCTCATTAAAGTAAAAATAAAACGGGGAATCACCGAGTTATTCGTGGTGTGTACAATTCGGTCATATGCGTGTGAAATTTGATATGCTTGTACAAATTTGGGTCAGTTGATGACTGAAGGTCAAAGTGAAGTGTTCATACGTGTGAAAGTTGTATCCAGTTTAAATAAATCAAAAAAACAAACAAGTATTACTGATTTTATGTTAAAAACCAATTAAATACCTAATAATTAAAAAACTTTTTAAAAGTTTTTCTATGAATTTAATATGTTCAATTAATTAAATGTTAATAAATAAAAACTGTTTTGTGTTAAAATAAAAGCTTACATAACTAGTTTTATTATAATTTTATCATTTTCTGTAAAAAAAAAAAATGTTCAGAACTGCCCGGTGCACAAAGTGGTTCTAATTTGTGAGATTCTACTGTGTGTATATATATATATATATATATATATATATATATATATATATATATATATATATATATATATATATATATATATATATATATATATATATATATATATATATATATATATATATATATATATATATATATATATATATATATATATATATATATATATATATATATATATATAATGTACAGTATGCAAATTACGCGCCATTACCAAATTTTCTTCGAGTAATTTAAAGTTTTTGTGTTTTTAATAACTGTTTTCTCTGTACCTAGATGTTTAAATACTTTATACTTAAAGCTTAGACTCTTATCTTTCATTTTCCACTTCTAAATATTTTTTTTTGATTTAAAGTTTAAGTTGTATGATTAACAATAAGCAAAAAATACGTTTATCATTAACATTTTTCTAAGACCAAAATTACAAAAATAAAAGTTTTTTTTAAGTTTTTAATGATTTTCTGATATCAAGTATACTTTTAACTATATAAAAAAAATTGTCTGACTTTTTTTGATCATTTCATACTGCTCTGAACGTAAAATTGCCAGCAGGTAAATTTTCATATTTTTAAACTTAATTTTTAATAGTGAATGATCATTTTATACCTCTGTAACAAAATTTTTATTTTAAAAGCAATCCATGTACGGAACACTAATTGCACAAGTTCAACTTACACTTGACCGGTTATTATTTAAATAACAAGACAATGTGGGTATTTTTAATTATTCTTATACTGAAACTTAAGGTATAATAATGATATATGCACAAGAACTTTTTTTCAATACTAAATGTTATTAAATATTTGTAATTTACTGTATGCCAGTTAAAATCATGTAAACAAACATTTCGTTTTACAAATTACAAAGTAACAAAAATAAAAACTATTAGTATCATCGGAAAGATGAAAGTCTTCTCTTTAGAAAGCTATCTTTCAATTTTTTTTTACACTCTGAAAACAAGTAATATCGATTAACCTTCGAGCGGTGCGCGTAGACTTTCAAATTAACCTGTTTGGCGCGCTACACTTTTTGAATCACCTATCCTGAGTTTTTAAGAAATTCTCACATTAATAAAAAAAAAATCTGGAAAAAATCTATATACTATTTTTTTCTAAAAATCTCGCTCTTTCACGTGGTGCTATTAGTTTTTCGATAGTTTTTTTTTTATCTTTCGAAATATTACCGAAAATCCGAATTTTTTATTTTATTTTGGATTTTGTAGGCTTAGCGTACATCAAACTTTAGCAAACTTTTTTTTAAACGTATTCTACGTCTAAAAAACTACCTGGGTTCCAAACGCAGCCTGTTAACATTTAATAAGAGCTCAAAACCCCTGGCGACTTGGTTTTTTCTGTATAAATGACAGTTTAACTTGGTGCTTAAAAACTCTATTTCAAACAACAGTCAATTTCTGACAGGCATAAGCAGTTCGTCAATATAAAGGCCTAGAAAGTCCCCTTATCTATAACTGTTATTCGCGTGTAATTTTTAACATCTCCTACCTCATTCTTTGATTTCATTCTGGGTAATATATAGACTTGATTACAAATGGCTATTAAAACACGCCTTTTATTGTTACAGACAGTTCTAATCGACTTGAACTGGCAGAATTACATTGCCGTCCCGCCTCTCCGATACTAGTTTTTAAAGTTAACCTTTTTTAAATACTAATTAAAAATTTTAAATTGTAATTAATTTACTTATTATCCCGATGTACACCTTTAACATCTCCGCCCTTACAGCGATTTATTGTACAAGGTGAGTCAACGTTAGATTAAAGTTTATTATCTCATTTGTTTCGGGAATGACGAAAAAATATTAAATACAATAGTTTTAGGGAATGTTAAGGTGCACAGTTTAAAATTACTTTTGAGAATCCAGGGTTCTCCAAAGAAGTGTGGCTGATATAACATGTTTTTTTAAATGGAACATCCTATTTTCTAATTTATTTTTAAATTCTGCATAAAATTTTATAACTTTTTTATTAATGTTAATACCAAAACCTAGTAGTTTTTCTAATATTTCAATTTTTTTTTAAAAAAATACTAGTTTTCAGTTTTGTAAAAAATTGCCAGTAGCGCCATTGTTTCTGAAGGTAGAATACTCATAATTGGTACGAGCGTTCTATAAAGATGACAAAAAAAAATATATGTAAAGAAATTTGAGTTAGATGCTACAGGGTGTTCAAAATAAATTTATGCATTTTGACTATTTTAAATTGAAAAATCTCAGATTTTTTAAATGGCACATCCTGTATATTGTTATTTTTTCTGATAGATTTTACAAAACCCTCCAACTTTTATTAAGTATGTCATATACCTATTTCTAATAGTTTTCGATTTATTTTGAATTTTTCAATTTTTACCCTTGTTTTTAATACACTTACGCTATAACATAACTGTTGCCAAGACAAAACAAAAATGTAGACATTGTCAAATTCAACGTGGACCGCAATGTCGGGAAATAGAATAATAGATCCCTAGGTCTGAGAGCATGACAGCGGCCGCACAATTGCTAATTTGAAACGATATGTGGATATGAATAACAACTGCACATTTTTGTAGATATAACCTCAAAACTTCGTTTTAGCATAACGGAACGACATCACATATTTTAAACACATCTCGGCCAGTTATTCTAGAAATTTTCCCCAATAAATTGATTTCTAAAAGAGGTGATATATTGGCCTCTATATGTGATTTAACGCCGATGGATTTTTCCTCAAACTAAAGGCTACAGTAACAATCCTCACCCTCTGGAACAAATTAAAATATATATCTGGCAATAAATGGCAGCGATTAAGAAAAGTGCCGACAACAACTTTGCGATGCATACAATATGATCCAGCCAAAACATATTTGCTCTCAAGTTAACGCCGAGCAAACTGAGTCACGATGCTAGAGAAATTGAGTGTCCTGACATAACTACGAGGTTGGTTTGAAAAGTCCGTGCAAAAATAAAAACTACTTATGTGTTTGGGGTAAACCTTTTTTATTTTTCGACATAGTCTCCTTTTAGGCTTATACACTTCGTCCAACGATGTTCTAGTTTGTTGATCCCTTCCGAATAATAGGATTTGTCCAAGTCTGCAAAATATCCATTAGTGTCTGCAATCACCTCCTCGTTTGAATAAAATCTTTGTCCCGCCAGCCATTTCTTCAAATTGGGGAACAAATAGTAGTCCGAGGGAGCCAAGTCTGGAGAATAGGTGGGATGTAAAAACGACTTGGAATCCTATTTCCATTAATTTTGCGACTACTGCAAAGCGAGAATATATCAAACAATGACTGACGTATGGTAACAAAACTCGACCAGAAACAAGAGCAACTAAACAGAAACTGAGAACAATTGAGATGGGGGGGTATTGGGATCAATATTGGGAATAACATTGCTGGACAGAAATGTGGAGGTGAGAAAAAGATGTGAAGTGGAAGACATGGTAAAGCAGATGAAGAAATGGAAGAAAGGATGGGACGAACCATGTGCAAAGGTGTGTGCTGGTGCGTTGTCGTGATGGAAAAGGACTTTCTTGTGGGCCAATCGCGGGCGTTTTTCTTGCAGTTCGGTTTTCAAACGGTCCAATAACGATGAATAATATTCACCTGTAATAGTTTTTACCCTTTTCCAGAGAGTCGATGAGGATTATCCCTTGCGAATCCCAAAAGACAGTCGCCATAACCTTTCCGGCCGAAGGAACGGTCTTCGCCTTTTTTGGTGCAGATTCCCCCTTGCTAACCCATTGTTTAGATTGTTGTTTGGTCTCAGGAGTATAGTAATGTATCCATGTTTCATCCACAGTGACGAAACGACGCTTAAAGTCCTCCGGATTCTTCTGGAACAACTGCAAACCATCCTTGCAACACTTCACACGATTCCGTTTTTGGTCAAGCGTGAGCAATCGCGGCACCCATCTTGCGGATAGCTTTCTCATGTCCAAATGTTTATGCAAAATATTATGTACCCGTTCAGTCGAGATGCCCACAGCACTAGCAATCTCACGCACTTTAACTCTTCTGTCATCCATCACTATATCATGGATTTGAACAATGATTTCTGGAGTCGTAACCTCCACAGGCCGTCCAGAACGTTCAGCGTCACTTGTGCCCATATGGCCAGTCCGAAAATTTTGAAACCACTTATAAACTGTTCTAATCGAAGGTGCAGAGTCACCATAATGTTTATCAAGCTTCTCTTTAGTCGCCTGAGGCGTTTTGCCTTTCATAAAGTAATGTTTAATCACCACACGAAATTCTTTTTCGTCCATTTCTTGAAAATCACTCGACTTCCTTGATTCACACGAATGCCAAACACAAAGAAATAGACCAATATGGCTGAAACTTGGTGTGCGTTCATTCAAGAGATGCTACTAACTAAACATGACCTCGATACGCGCCGGTGGTGCCATCTCTCGGACTTTGCACGGACTTTTCAAACCAGCCTCGTATGTTGGGTTCTGTACCTTTTTTAGAAGAAACTGTCACTTGAAATTTTATAGCGTTAAATTCCACTCGGTTACTCTCATCTCAAGATACAATGTCTTCCATGCCTTTGTTAAACTGAGCAACTTCCTGTTGTCTGTGGATAATTTCTTGAATGGTTGATGGTGGTGAGCTCCAGGTAAATGACAAAACAAATGTATTATCATCGGTAAAGTTACCTGGTCCTTTCCAGAAAATCGTTAATATAAAACAGTAATAGAGTAGGAGATGGTATGGAGCCTTAGGACCCACCAGGCTGAAAGTGAAGGTACTAGAAAGAAATCCGTAAATAGCGACTTGCAAAGAACGCTTTGTGAGGAAATACGACAGCCATCAACAAAACCTTTCAGACATACCATGAGAGCGCGGCTTAATCGACAATCCGTCATGTCAAACACCGTCGAACGCCTTAAACTTATCAAGTACAACTGCTCGAGATTCTCCAAAATGCGCAGTTGCGTTCTTCCAAATAGGTGCGACATAAATCAGAAGATCGCCTGTTGATCTTTGCTTACAAAAAGCTATATTAATGGTCGTTAATAATATTAAATTTTAAATTATAGAAAAATGTAAACCTTATGACCCAAATCTAAAACCTAAATGCTAATAAAATTTGTTTCTTTAAATTAACCCTAACCCTGATCTAACCGGTCGGTTTAGAGATTGACCGGCGGGGAGGAGGAAAATAAAATAGAACTCGCGGACCAAAATAGACTAGACCCTAAGCAAGGCTAGTAGCTTACTGAGGGTGACTAATGGAATGCTCATGGTAACAAACCAAAGTCTCTGAAAGAGGTAAAAGATGCCATAAAAAATTTGAAAAATTGAAAATCCACAAGATATATAATGAGCTACTTAAATATGGTGGAAGTACACCACACAACATAATATTATGTACATTTTTTAATAAGATTATAAAGGATGAAAAGGTACCAAGGGAGTTGAAGGATACCACTCCTACCTATTTTCAAGAGAGGAGATAGAAAAATACCTGACAATTATCGTGGTATCACATTACTCAACGCACCATTAAAACTACTAACTCCAATTTTAAAAAACCACATAGAACAGGAAATCCTTATAAAGGAAGAACAGTAGAGTTTTAAGAAAAATAGAAGCACAATCGCTATGTACATGCGATCGAAAAATCTATAGAATATGTCAATCCTATGTACATGTGCTTCGTAGATCTAACTAAAGCATTTGACAAAGTCAGAAAAACGGATATACTGAAAATACTAAGCAAGAACAAAATTCCTCCACAAATAACAACATTTTTCTAAGACTGCTTTGAACGTAAAATTGCCGGCGGCGCACTACAGCAGGCAAATTTTCATATTTTTAAACTTAATTTTTAAATAACACAGACAATGTGGGTATTTTTAATTATTCTTATACTGAAACTTAAGGTATAATAATGATATATGCACAAGGACTTTTTTTCAATACTATATAAGGATATAAAGGAAGAACAGTAGAGTTTTAAGAAAAATAGAAGCATAATCGATGCGATCGAAAAATCTATAGTATATGTCCATCCTATGTACATGTGCTTCATAGATCTAACTAAAGCATTTGACAAAGTCAGAAAAACGAATATACTGAAAATACTAAGCAAGAACAAAATTCCTCCACAAATAACAACCATAATCAATGACATAAGCACTAATAATACAAGCAGAAACCTAACCAGCAAAGAAATAATACAACCTATTAACTTCAAATCAGGAATAAGAAGAGACTCACTCAGTCCTGTGCTGTTCAATTTGACAATGAACGAGATAATTCGAGACCTAAAAAACAGGAGAGGATACCAAATGGGCCATAGAGATATTAACGTGATTCGCTATGCGGACGATACCGTCCTGGTCGCCCATAATAAAGACGACCTACAGGTACTACTGCATTGCACAATTTCAATCTAGCAGCAAGAAGACTTAACATGGAAATTTCTACCGGTAAAACTAAATGTATGATGACAGCGAGGAAACCGATAAGGTATAAACTAAAAGTGGAAGGGGTAGTGATTGAGCAAATCATGAATTTCAACTACCTCGGCGACAGAGAATAAACGCGGCACAGGTAGCGGAAGCGCTGAAAGGAGTGGTATGGAATAACAAGTACACGAGTATCGAGAGCAAAGCGAGAATATATCAAACAATGACTGACGTATGCTAACAAAACTCGACCAGAAACAAGAGCAACTAAACAGAAACTGAGAACAATTGAGATGGGGGTATTGGGATCAATATTGGGAATAACATTGCTGGACAGAAATGTGGAGGTGAGAAAAAGATGTGAAGTGGAAGACATGGTAAAGCAGATGAAGAAATGGAAGAAAGAATGGGACGACCATGTGCAAAGAATAGATAAAGACAGATTGGCCAGAGTATATAAGAATCAAAGCCTAAATGGAAGGCGACTACGAGGCAAACTACCCAACCGATGGTTAGAAAGTTGGAAATCATCATCCATAGAGTTCAAAACAACAGACAACAGGATGTGAATCCTAATCTATAATGGAAGAAGAAAAAGAGGAAGAAAATTACAAAACAACAGTAACAATCCTATATTTTACTTGATAATCCCCTAATAGGCAGGGCAAATTTTAAATTTGTATACCTATAAATTGATATGTAATAAAAATAATATTAATTGTTAATATTTGTTGTTCATGTGCTGAGAATATTTATAGGACCCTTCTTTAAGTGGGACGGTAATGTAAGAAAATCTAGTATGTTCTCCAATGTTAGAAATTATATCATAATAGTTTTTAGCCTTAAATAATACCTCTTAGTTATTCTAGTATACCCTCCAACTTTCAAAATTAGATAAACACGATCTTAAGAGGATATGCTTTCATTCTGAAACACCCGAACGGGTAATTTGATATCCTTTGCCAATGGCTTTTATATAAAACATTATTATTTGTATTCTACTGTACGGTTAAAATTTGCCTACACTGCCTCCATAAAGTTTTTAAGTTTTAAACTGTTTAAATTTTACTTTAGACTGATTGAACGTTCGCAAATATTCCTTATAAATAAGGGAATAACCCGACACGAAATTATTTCTCTAGCCCTCCATAAATAACTAATAAACTACGACAATCAAGGCAAACGAAAAACAAAACAGGTGGACCGAACAAAAATAGAAGAGCCAGGCCAGCGGTGGCGCCGGCACGTGCAATGCGTACCCCGCTGAACCAGGCCGATATTTTCTTCGTCCAGCTGGTGCCACCAGAGGACCCTACCTCTGCGGGCGCCGCATTCTGTGCCCCCTCTCCCTCCATGGGAGCGTCGGCGTTTTCGGCCTGCGATTGCTGCTCGCCGTTTTGCTGGTCGACACTTTTCGAGTCTATCTTTTCATTTTCCGGAGATTCGTTTTCAGGGGATTCTTTGGCTTCGATCAGCAAGGCGCTCGATACGCTCATGATCCCGTGGAGATTGATGCGCGCCTTTACTTTGATTTTTTGTGATTTGCCGTCAACCGAAGGACGGATCTCTTTGACTACCCAGGAACCTGTAAAAAAGCAACAAATGTAAGTTAAAATTGTTATCATAAACGGGAACGAATTACTATGATGTGGCATTGTTCGTACACTATACCTCAATACAATGTAAAAATGTATTAATTTTATTTAGTATTTATTTTATTACAGACGCCTAGCTCTTACAAGAAGGCCATCTTCAAGGCGTAACTTTAGTAGTTGATCGTGTCAACCACACTTTCGGCTTGAAAGCTGCTGTGTCAGCTTTCGATGGAGTATTAGATATGGGTACTTAGTACAATTCGTTGTATTCTACCTTCGTATCTCGTAATTTCTTGCATAACTACCCGTGAATTCTGTTCTCTTGTGTCAATCATAGCCCGACTGACCAGTCGTAACAAGGCGAAACGCGTCTCGAGATGAATTTGACGAATAAGAGAACAGTGGGTAAACTACTAAAAAATGAGTATCTTATCCGTTTTCAGTTATTTTTACACGAATCAAGTTAGTTTAGGTAAAATTGCTGATGTGCATTAGTGGTGGGTCGTTGACGCTTTTACAGTCAACGGAACGAGACAATTTTATCGTCGATGATAAACTAGTTTATAAAATAGTTTAATTTTCGACTTGTTTCGACGTCGTCGTCCATTTGCGTCGACTCGTCTGTAGTAGACCATAGGGCCATACAGTTTATCTCGTCGACGGTCGGGTTGTGACCGTGCACAAATGTCGTTCACGAGTGAACTAGTTCATCGTGAACTAGTTCATCGGTAGACTATAAACTAGTTTGTCAGTTAATGCGAAATAAACAGTCTAAAAAAACTGTTCGTTCATTCAACGCCCACCACTAATGTGCATTTATGCAACAAAGATTGAAAAGATCTATAATGCTTTGGTATTTGTAACTTAGTTCAACAAAAACAAATTTAAAAATAGAAATATTGACCCTATAACTCAAAAAATACATACCAATATTTGTATCTGGGTAAGGTATGTGCCCTCCATAAAATGCCTTAACTGAAAACGCTTCAGTTCTGTAGAAAGTTAGCACCTTTGAAAATGGTACAGCATGATTTGCAGCGAACACCTCCATATCAGCAGCAGATTCTCCACCGGGGCTGGCTTCCCAAGCAACATGAATGGGATAATTCTAAAAAAAAAATGAAACTCTGAATATAAGATGAATAACGAACTAATTGGACTTGCAAAATCGATCTTGGGAATGTTGTGGTCGATTTTACGACGCTATCTTACCTGAACATCAGTTACGCTGAATTCTCTCACTCGTATTGCCGGCGACAACATGGCGCACTGTAAAGCGCATCCACGAGAGACTGCCTCGTCCTGGTTCAGAGTAGTACTAGGTGGTATGTTGAATATTTTTTCTATTAGCTGCTTAATAGCGGGAATTCTGGAGGAACCGCCGACGATTTCCACAGAATAGATCTCATTTAGATGAAGTCCTGAAATTTATTTACTTATTTCAATGATTTAAGAAGTTTTATAAACCGGCAAATTAAAATTAACGACAGCGCGAGGAGTTAAGTTTTCCAATCCACCACACACACTAAAAAATTTACACTTGAAAAAGAGTTCTTTAATCCTAATAATTATTTCAGTAGAACGTAATAACAGTTTTTGTATTTTTTTTTTAAATTTTAATGTACCGAATAGTTAGTAAAATTCTAAATGACACTGTTCTGATTTTACCTCAGTTTTTAGGGGATTTGCAATGTTTAATCGACACACGAAAGTCTTTTTATTCCATTATTTTGCAAGAATCAAAAGTAGCGTTACTCAAACAGCTGTACTTGCAAACTAACAGAGAAAATGTCAACAAAATTTTACATGAATCCTCTAAGAGTTGACACTAATTGAAAATCATATAGGCTTTTCGTTTCTATTGCCATCTCTCGGGAAATCTGGGGACTTCTCACCCCATGTAGTATCTCTTCTACTGTCTTGAAGCAGTAATCCTGTAAGTTCATCTTCATATGGGAGAACAGCCCGAAATTACGGGGTAGCAAATCAGAAGAATAAGAGGGGTGAAGAATCATACTCATGTAATTCTTCATCAAAAACAGTTGCTTACAGAACGAACCGTGGTAGGTGAATTACCATGATGCAGCTTTGGCCGTTTTCTAATAGATAGAAAGTTTGTCATAAATGCTTAGCACTGTTCGACGACGGTCTGCATGAATGATTTGTTGACTTTAGCGAACCTTAAATCACGAAAGCCACTAGAAAATTTGCGTACAGCTCAAAACTTCATCCCCAAATACTTTCAGAATCATTTCATACATTTCAGTAGCACTTTTTCAGAGTTTAAAACATAATTTCACTCATATGTGCTCCTCTTTTTTCGTGTCCACTGTAAAAATCACAAAGAGAAACTGAACAGGCTAGCCTGCTGAAAAGTGTCACGCAGCATTGTTAGGAATGTATGTACTGTAATCTATAGGCGCGAGTCGATACTCTTTCGCGTTCTCCCGGATTTTTGGCGTCATATCACGTAAATTAAAAATGAAATTTATCTCAAGACAGACCTTTGTGGGGCACCATTTCAAATAGTTTTTAAGTTTTATTAATAAGGGAAACATATTGGGTTTTGTTACGTAGATGATTTGAAACATTTACTGTAAAAGAGTAAATCTACTATTAGACGGATTACTCTACAATAACTTTCATGAAACTAGAAAAATTAACCTTTTTAAAAAACAAGTTACCATTTGTGAACTTACCCGACTGTTGTAAACACTGCCGCATTGTGTCCTCGACACGCTCAAACAAATTCGCGCAAATAATTTCCATTTCAGACCTTTTCATGCTACTTTTTACATCTTTGTCGTTCATGAAGCATTCAATAGCTAATGGTAAAGTTGTAGAGTTGGCAGACATTTGTTTTTTAATTTTTTCCACTTCTGCTAAAAGTCTAAGGTAAGCTCTAAAAATATAATAAATAAATATGGTAAATAAGTGAGAAAAATTAATAAATAGTGAGAAATCGTAATTCGTAGAATTACGCTGTATCAAATCAGAGTGATTTTGCGATATTTCGCCTACGATTGTACCATGTTACATAGTAAAGAACAGCCGAATGCCTTTGTGGATCACCTCAATCAACATCATACAATGAGTCGAGTAAGAACATGTCGTCTATAACTTGTAGTCGATAAAAATTTTTTTTTTTGGATTTATTGTTGCCCCCCCGCAAATAATGTTTTATGGAAAGAGATTTATTTGAAACCTTATTTATTGTTAAATAATACATTATCGAATATTAGCACTTCGAGGCCGTGTTCTTATGTAATCAACCAAAAGGTTCGAAAATGATTTGTCCAGGGCATTAGTTCGCAAGTGGGTGAAACGATATTCTCCGTACCAGAACGTAGTTCGAGAGGAAAAGTATCGGACAATGACGAAAAAATGATTAACATGGTTTTCCGAAATCCACAAATAACTTTGCGCCAAGAGGCGCAAAAATTAAAGCAGAAGGGTTTAGATATATCGTATAAAACGATTCGCACTCATCTCCGGGTTAACGATTTGAAGTGGCGGAGTATACTCGAGAATCCATTGCTAAGCAAAAACAAAGAAAAACGACTCGTATGGGCAGAGGAAAATACCGATCGAGACTGGAGCACTATATTTTTTCCGGTGAGCTTCATTTTCGAATTATGTTATCACAGGAATTATCGACGAAACCAAGAAGGCACACAATCAACGAATTAGAAACAAACTTCTCGCTTGTTCCAACAATTCCAGGTCCTTTTGGGCAGTCGCTAAGGCAGTTAGTCAAAATTTCACCAAATCCACCATACCACCACTCACATGGCCAGATAATTCCATTGCAACCACACCTGTTGAGAGAGCGAACTTGTTGGCTGAACTCTTTGCTTCACATTCTACTGTCGATTTCCAAGGAAAAACACCACATACTATTCCCATATTGCAGTCAAAGATGCCCGATGTTGTCTTCAGATAGCGTATCAAAAAGCGTATTTTAATGAAGCTGGACACCAAAAAGGCTTCTGGCGCTGACGGAATACCTGCCATAGTTCTCAAAAAGTGTGCAAGGGAACTAACACCAGTTTTCTGTAGACTTTTCAACCTATCCTACAGAAAGGGAATATTTCCGTCCTGCTGGAAATGTGCCACGGTTCAGCCGATACCTAAAAAAGGCAAGAAGACCTTGCCAAATAACTACCGACCAGTCGCACTGCTTTCAATAATATCGAAAGTCTTGGAAAAGGTTATCAAACAGCATCTTCTAAAATATCTTGAACGATTCAATATTATTAGCGATCACCAATATGGCTTTCGTTAACATAGATCAACAGGAGATCTTCTGACTTATGTAACACATGTTTGGAACAACGCAATTGAACACTTTGGAGAATCTCGACATATCCAAGGCATTCGACCGTGTTTGGCACGATGGACTGTTGGCTACGCTACGCTCTTGTGGTATGTCATGTTTCCTCAGAGAGCGTTTTTTACGAGTGGCGGTCGACGGATTTCTTTCTAACACCTTCACTATCAACGCCGGTGTGCCCCAAGGCTCCATACTGTCTCCTACTAGCTTTCTCATTTACACTGACGATCTGCTGGAAAAGACCGGGAATCCAATTTACAGTTTTGCAGACGACAGTACGCTTATCTCTTCATTCACTTTGAATGCTCGGACATCGGCTCCTCAGGCGAATATCCGCAGACAGCAGGAGGTCGTTCAACTTAACAAAGACCTGGAAGAAATTCTATCTTGGGGTGACAGTAACCAAGTGGAATTTAACGCTACAAAAACCCAAAGTCTTTTCTAAAAAAGTTAACGTTGCAGTAAATAAGTGAGAAAAATTAATAAATAGTGAGAAATCGTAATTCGTAGAATTACGCTGTATCAAATCAGAGTGATTTTGCGATATTTCGCCTACGATTGTACCATGTTACATAGTAAAGAACAGCCGAATGCCTTTGTGGATCACCTCAATCAACATCATACAATGAGTCGAGTAAGAACATGTCGTCTATAACTTGTAGTCGATAAAATTTTTTTGTTTGGATTTATTGTTGCCCCCCCCCCCCCCCCCCCCCCCCCCCCCGCAAATAATGTTTTATGGAAAGAGATTTATTTGAAACCTTATTTATTGTTAAATAATACATTATCGAATATTAGCACTTCGAGGCCGTGTTCTTATGTAATCAACCAAAAGGTTCGAAAATGATTTGTCCAGGGCATTAGTTCGCAAGTGGGTGAAACGATATTCTCCGTTAAAAAATGTTGATGATCTACCAGAACGTAGTTCGAGAGGAAAAGTATCGGACAATGACGAAAAAATGATTAACATGGTTTTCCGAAATCCACAAATAACTTTGCGCCAAGAGGCGCAAAAATTAAAGCAGAAGGGTTTAGATATATCGTATAAAACGATTCGCACTCATCTCCGGGTTAACGATTTGAAGTGGCGGAGTATACTCGAGAATCCATTGCTAAGCAAAAACAAAGAAAAACGACTCGTATGGGCAGAGGAAAATACCGATCGAGACTGGAGCACTATATTTTTTCCGGTGAGCTTCATTTTCGAATTATGTTATCACAGGAATTATCGACGAAACCAAGAAGGCACACAATCAACGAATTAGAAACAAACTTATCGCTTGTTCCAACAATTCCAGGTCCTTTTGGGCAGTCGCTAAGGCAGTTAGTCAAAATTTCACCAAATCCACCATACCACCACTCACATGGCCAGATAATTCCATTGCAACCACACCTGTTGAGAGAGCGAACTTGTTGGCTGAACTCTTTGCTTCACATTCTACTGTCGATTTCCAAGGAAAAACACCACATACTATTCCCATATTGCAGTCAAAGATGCCCGATGTTGTCTTCAGACAGCGTATCAAAAAGCGTATTTTAATGAAGCTGGACACCAAAAAGGCTTCTGGCGCTGACGGAATACCTGCCATAGTTCTCAAAAAGTGTGCAAGGGAACTAACACCAGTTTTCTGTAGACTTTTCAACCTATCCTACAGAAAGGGAATATTTCCGTCCTGCTGGAAATGTGCCACGGTTCAGCCGATACCTAAAAAAGGCAAGAAGACCTTGCCAAATAACTACCGACCAGTCGCACTGCTTTCAATAATATCGAAAGTCTTGGAAAAGGTTATCAAACAGCATCTTCTAAAATATCTTGAACGATTCAATATTATTAGCGATCACCAATATGGCTTTCGTTAACATAGATCAACAGGAGATCTTCTGACTTATGTAACACATGTTTGGAACAACGCAATTGAACACTTTGGAGAATCTCGACATATCCAAGGCATTCGACCGTGTTTGGCACGATGGACTGTTGGCTACGCTACGCTCTTGTGGTATGTCATGTTTCCTCAGAGAGCGTTTTTTACGAGTGGCGGTCGACGGATTTCTTTCTACCACCTTCACTATCAACGCCGGTGTGCCCCAAGGCTCCATACTGTCTCCTACTAGCTTTCTCATTTACACTGACGATCTGCTGGAAAAGACCGGGAATCCAATTTACAGTTTTGCAGACGACAGTACGCTTATCTCTTCATTCACTTTGAATGCTCGGACATCGGCTCCTCAGGCGAATATCCGCAGACAGCAGGAGGTCGTTCAACTTAACAAAGACCTGGAAGAAATTCTATCTTGGGGTGACAGTAACCAAGTGGAATTTAACGCTACAAAAACCCAAAGTCTTTTCTAAAAAAGTTAACGTTGCTGAACCCGACCTAGTTATTGGGCGTTAGTTTGGAAGCAAATATGTCCTGGCATGAACATGTTGCAGGCATAGCAAGGAGAGCTTCTCAAAAGTTAGGAATATTATTTCGAACCAGAAAGCTTTACACTCCACAACAACTGTTAATTCTTTACAAAGCTCAAATTCGACCAACTATGGAATACTGCTCCCATGTTTGGGGCTCCGCTCCCAAACATACACTGCATTTGTTAGATTCTGTTCAGAGAAGAGCTGTTCGTCTGATTGGAGACCCGGAACTGATCGGCGTCATTGATTCGCTGGAAGATTGAAGAACGATTGGCGACTTGAGTCTGTTCTACAAGTGTTTTCATAGAACGTGTAGCGCGCTTAGTTCCTCCCAAAGCGGTGCATGTTAGAAATACACGTCACGCTGGTGCTTCACATCCGTATGAGGTTCAGCTTGTTACTCTGCGTACGACGCTTTTCAAGCAGTCTTTTATATGGAGAACATCATCCCTTTGGAATAATTTGCCCAGATCTGTGTTTCCCAGCGAGTAAAATTTAGGGCGATTCAAGAACAACGTGAATAGCTAGACCCATTAAAAAAAACCCACGAACTTGGTCAAACTTCACTAACCGACTGGTTTAACGCACTCAATCAACACCCTGTGAAGATCCACGTTTGAGGATGATTTTCGGAAAAAGTTTTTTGAAGACTTCATCTTTATTTACAATTTAAAAGCTGCCAAAAGGTGGTTTCTCGATAAGAATGAGGAGTGGATTCTTCAAAAGGATAACGACCTCAAACATCATCGTCACACTAGATTTGCCATCCCAGTAGCCCAACGCAAACCCATTCGAGAACGTGTGGTCATACATCTAGCAGAAGCTTCGCAATAAAGAAATCTTTGCCCCAAGATTACGCAGAAAATCTCGCCGAAAGTATGCCCCGAGGATGGCAGACGATCATCGCCGCTGGACTGGACGAACTACTGAATCATTAGCATTTTAAAGGCAATCCTTTACTGTCGAATGATGTAAAAAACTTTTAAATAAATTCATTTTTTAATGAACAATACGTGACACATTCTTACTTAACCGACTGTACAAACAAAAGATTTACAATGAAAATCGTAGCAGATAATAGTTGTTTATAGATGTACAGGGTGACCATTAGACATTTGTTAGTGAAAACGACGCTGGGCGCCACGACGCCAAACAACTCTTTTTCCCATCGACATACCTTTTGTAAAACGGCATCGGATAGCCCTAATTTTTTCAACATCTTTTCTTTAAACTGCTTTTTTCTAATTTGTTTTGCAAAAAAGTTATGTAGCAAAAACCCTCTAAAATGTTATTTTTTTATCATCGCGGTTATCATGGATCGTATGCCACCTTTGGCGGTTTTCAAACAATTTATCTAATAGGCGGCTGTCTGACAGCTCTTGTTTCCACTCCAATAAAGTTAAATTAAGTAAAATATGTATTAATAGCCTCTGGTTGAAGTAGATGATTCTTATTTATGAAGAAGCAAGAAGAAATAGGCGTGATGACAGTAACAATGAATCACATAAATTATGACTTTAAATAATGAAATAGATTAAAAAGTTTCTAAACAATGTTCTTATTTTTATATTAAAAGTGAGATTAATAGTATTTTTGTTAAAATAAAAATGCAAAATACAGCAATCCGCCATGTTATGTGGAACACCCAATCAGAGCGAATGACGTCCCGCCTAAGTAAACATTATTTCGGTCGAACTTCTCTTGTGTTAACGATAATCTCTGAACCGTTTATCAATTAATTTGTGGTCTTAAACTATCGAGTTGCCTAGTTTTGTGTTACAAAAACTAGAACCAAGAAACGTTAGCGATGGCAAATAGCTCTAATTTACCTAGAATTGATTTGTTGATGCTTGGAGAGTTTCTTGCGTCAACTTTTGCTCAGCAGAATTTAGAAATATCAAAACTTCTATGTAAGTATATAAGTAATCTGTACTAAAACTACGATTTAAAACTCAAAAACCCATAAAAACTGCACTTTATTTCTACGTCATGGTTTTATTAGTTTCAGGTTAGGTTATGATTGTTATGAAAGTGTTGATATATATTGAATGTAATTCTCCATATCATTTGGCAACTGGAACAAATATCCATTAAATAAACAGTAGTGCATGATAACATTAAAGAAATAAAACCTAACCTCAATAGTGATGTGACTATTTAAAAATATTATTTAGATAATTAACAATTTCTCAAACAAGATTATTACGACACACCTCATTTATAATAATAAAATATTAAGTTAGAACTTACATCAAAATGGTCTTCACAGAAATAAATTGAAGAATTTGGAGAAATAACTGCTGGGTCTCGCCGTGCAAGAGTTAGCAAGTTATTTCTTATTGTTTTCTTGTTTGGAACGTAAACAAATAACTTGTTAGGAGTTTTTATCGATGTGTTTTTACACTGAGGGGCCGCCGCACACCACTTATACACTTTAAAATTCATTTTAAACACACAAAATAACAAAATCATTGTATAAACACTGTATACTTCACTGTTGTTGAGATGGAGTTTACAAAGGCGTAACGTCACGAGCAGACGCCATGACACCTGTGAGCGATTTGGCGTGAAATTCAAAATTAGTTACACCTCTAATTTCTCCAGAAATATATATTTTTTTGGAAATAGCAGTTCCGTAAGAACATCGTGGAATAGTTTTTCAAAATTAGTCAGCATGTCTATTCTCGGGAAGCCGTTAAACTGTATCGAGAACATTACCCCGACAGGTATAGCCCGGATCACACTATGTTTTGTCTATTATAACGAAATTTGAGGAGCAAAATGGATGCATTTTCTAGACAAAAAGGTATTTCTCTAAACGAAAAACGACAGATGAAAAAGTAGCCGAAATTATGCAATATTTTCAAAACGAACAATATAATTCAATCAGACGAGCAAGCTGGCAATTGAATGTATCTTATGGGGCTATTCAGAAATCTCTTAAAGCTAACAAATACCATGACTATAAAATGCATAATCTGCAGTTATTAACACGATTTGATTCGGAACGACAACTCAATTTTGTAGTAGAAATGATGATTTAATATGACGAAGAACGTTATTTTCTGAATCATATATTATGGACAGATGAAAGTCATTTTGCCAGCAACGGCAAACCTAACAGAAAAAAATAGCGTTACTAGGCTGGCGAGAATCCATACAACATTAATCAAATTTAGAATCAAGGCTATTATGGCGTTAATATATTGTGTGGAATAATTGGGAGACATTTGATTGGACCATACTTTTTTGAGAGAACACTAACTGGAAATAGATACCTTAATTTCTTGGTTAATACTCTACTAGTTTTATTAGGAAATGTTTCCCTCATTTTAAAAAGGCATATGTGGTATCGACACGATGGAGCACCACCTCATACAACGGTTTCAACGAAGATGGATAGGGGTGGCAGCCCAGTTATTCAATGGGCACCTAAGTCACCAGATCTTACGCCGTTAGATTTTTTTCTTGTGGGAGACTCTTAAAGATATTGTATACAAAACTGCGACAAATGATATTGAGCACTTAAAGGCAAAAATATTAGATGCGTGCAATAGTATATCTGGAGAAATTATTTACAAAGCCACTCATCAAGCGTTAAAGAAAAGAATGGAAAAATGCATGATAGAAAAAGACACAAAAAATTTTGTTTGATGTTTTAATTTTTTAAGTTTCAAACATTTAATTTTATAAATATCTAATAAGATAAATTATTTGAAAACAGCCAAACGTGGCATGGAAACCACGGTGACTAAAAAATAATATTTTAAAGGATTTTTGTTGTATAACTTCTTTGCAAAATATATTAGCAAAAAACAGTTTAAAGAAAAAATTTTGAAAAAATTAAGGCTTTCCAAAGCCGTTTTACAAAAGGTATGTCGATGGAACAAAGACGATGTTTGGTGTCGCGGCGCCCAGCATTGTTTTCACCACCAGATGTCAAATAAGTCAATATACTCCTTGACATGCACTGTACCATTCGACATTTAATAAACAAATAGATATCCAACAGTATTTCATAAATCGGGGCTGGGCGTCTAAAAATGATCACCCTGTACTGGTACTCGAGATTAATAGAGTTTATCTTTTCTATACAAAATCAAGATGTTTAGAATTCCCTATTCTTGTGGTATACTCTACTTTGGAGAAACTGGAAGATTAATATTTGCTAGAATTAAGAGAGATCAACCACAACATAATTTAAAAGAATGCAACTTCATGAATGTCTTTTTGAAATATTAATGTTAAAATTACGTTGTGACGAAGTTACAACGCATTTTCTATTGACGCGTCCGAAATACGAAACACCCGTCGGATGATACATTGTGAACAGGTGTAAAGAAGTTTCTATGGAAGAACATTATTAGAAATATTAAATAGAATTGTAAACTGGCCCTTTATTGTGTTGGTAACCTTAAATAATTCTAATCATTTTGGGAGGATTTTGTGAGTAGAATATGAGAATTTACGACCTTAGGAATTGGCGCAGAGAGGTCTACAGAACACACATCAGTGTAACAAACATAACAGTCTTTGCTTCGATCTCCTATTTAGATTAACAAAAAGTTAAAAAATCAATTCAGATTTATCACCATCCTCGGTCATACCAATTATAAAAGTTGGTTTGTGTCTCTCTTGGCTTATTCAGTGTTCTATACTTGCAGAGCAAAGATTCCTGAATAAGTTTCCCAAATGAAATTCCGGAAAGTCCCTCTAATCTGAAGCAGTCTAATGTCGAGAATCAACATTGTTTCATCCGACCATAATAGACCACTATTTATCTGGTTTAATTGGCTAGAGAAAAAAAAATCCATAGAATATGGCATTCCAAAGTACTTGTGCCTCATAGATTTAAAGAAAGCTTTCGACAATGTATAAATAGAAGGCCTAATCAAAACTATCGAAAATAACACGTAGGCTAAAGTTTTTGGTCTGACACATAAATGTCGCCCTTTTCAAAAAATCCATATGATTTTTAGGAAGTATCAATCTTCAAACGATACGTGTCAAAATTTCATGACATTTCGAAGATTAGTTTACAAGTTACAGTGGTTTTAGTGACGCTGATATTTTCAAAATAATGGAAAGAATCGAATTTCGTGTATTAATTAAACACTGTTTTTTGGTGGGAAAAAATACCGTTTAAACAAAGGAATGGCTTGATAAGTGTTACGGAGTCTGCCCTTGGAAAATCACTCATCATCAATCATTTACTGGTGCGCTGAATTTAAACGCGGTCGTACAGACACAAATGATGCTGAACGCTCTGGACGCCCAAATGAGGTGGTTACACCGGAAAACGTCAGAAAAATCCACAAAAAATTTATTGCGTGAGACAGCAGTCAACTGAGTGGAGAGCAGCCGGTGAAAGCCACCCGAAACGACCAAAACCACAATAGTCGGCTAGGGAGGTTTTGGCCTCTGTGTTTTGGGATGCGCATGGAATAATTTTCATCGAATAAGTTGAGAAGGGAAAAACCATCAATAGCGAATATTATATAAAGTTATTGGTGCGTTTGAAGGCAGAAATCGCAAAGAAACGGCCCCAAATGAACAAGAAAAAAGTGCTCTTTCATCAAGAATTGCTTCCTCATCCACCGTATTCTCCAGACTTGACCCCCAGCGACTATGATCTATTCGCAGACCTCAAAAAAATGCTCGCGAGAAAGTGATTTAGCTCCAATGAAGAAGTTATCGCGGCGCGAAAGGCAAAGACAAATCCTTCTACAAGATAGGTATAGAAATGTTAGAAAAGCGTTGGACTGATTGTATCGCTCTTGATGAATAAAGTCGAATTTTGCAAAAAAAATGTGTTTTAAGTAGCTAAACCAAAAACTTTTCAG
The DNA here is from genome assembly GCA_019049505.1 of Pachyrhynchus sulphureomaculatus. Lineage (NCBI taxonomy): Eukaryota > Metazoa > Arthropoda > Insecta > Coleoptera > Curculionidae > Pachyrhynchus > Pachyrhynchus sulphureomaculatus. Next base: position 40,075,151 of record CM032449.1, read on the forward strand.
CCTATGTGTTACCTTATCCCTTTAAGTTTAAGACTCGATTCACACTGAGGCCGCTCTCGATATGCTCTCAGTTCGATAAAATATGTTTACAGAAGAAACAATGAGTGTATTCACACTATCACTATCGCTCAGATTTCGATCTCCTAACGCTCCAATATCGATACATCTCAAAGAATTCTTTATCGGAGCGAGATCGGACTTGCCATGGCTCCACTCCGTCATCGCTGAGTTGTGCACTAGACAAGTGCGTGTAACGTAAAAAATTATTAAAAATCTGTTAGAAAAGCGTTGGACTTATTGTATCGCTCTTGAAGGATGTTGTGAATGTTGATGAATATAGTCGAATTTTGCAAAAAAAAGTGTGTTTTAAGTAGCTAGTCTTTTCAGCCTACGTGTTATATATAAAGACAATGAAGTAGTATTAACCAGTAGACATAACCAATTAACTATGAAACTGGAATCAGGCACAGAGTCTCTTTAAGTCTCCTATTTAATATTGTCATGAAGGAAATTATAAAGAATGTCAAAAGAAAGAAGGGATATAGAATGGGTAACCAGGAACTTAAAATTATGTTAAGCAAATGACGCGATAATAATGGCTAAGACCAAGAATGATCTGCAATGACTGCTAAGAAATTCTATATAGTAGCAAAACAATACAATATGTCAATCTTAACTAAAAAAACGAAGACAATAGTAATAGCAAAAGAGCCGATCAGGTGCAAGTTGTTGGTGGAAGATAAACCAATAGTTGATGGAAGTCGAGTACTTGAGCATCAAAAGATCTAGTATCGGAAAAATCGAGGAAGAAGTAAAACATCAAATCAACAAGGCTGATAGAATAGCGAGATGCATCAATGATACCATATTTAGAAATAAATTCCTCTTCATTGAGACTAACAAGAATATACAAGAGCGTAATATGATATGATCAATAATGACTTACACATCTGAAACAAGACCCAATACAAGTATAACACAGAGGATGCTGGAATCAACCCAAATGACAACGCCCAGGAGATTTACAAACAAGACACTGAGGGACAGAGAAAGGAGTAGACATAAGACACACATGTAATATAAAAAATATCAACCAGTGGACAAGCGGAAGAAAAGTAGAATGAGATCAACATATAGGAAGAATGGCAAACAACAGGATAGTACAGATAACAATAGGCAACTCGTCGAATGGAAGATCAACGGAACGCCCAAGAAATAGATGGGGCGACGATATATATAGATCAGGGAAGAAAGAAAACAGGCAATAGTGCCTATCTACCAGGTGTACAAGTATGAAATGCGGATTTCAGACAACAGATGGTGCACCAATGCAGTTTGTGCTATAAAGATTTGACACTGCGCCATTTTGTTGTGTCATCAACAAGTATCAGACGTGCACGAGTGAAGTGTGTGCATAGTTTTGTGTTCTTGTGTTCAATATGTCGAAATTTATACCGAACAAAGAGCATTCGCGGACAGCATTAATTTTTTGTTTTCATTTGAAGAAAACTGCTGTTGAATCGTACCGATTACATCGAGAAGCTTATGGTGAACATGCTCCATCGCAAGATACGTGTGAACGATGGTTTCGGCGTTTCAAAAGTGGTGACTTTGATGTTGCAGATAAGGAACGTGGAAAACCGCCAAAAAAATACGAAGATGTGGAATTGCAAGCATTGTTGGACGAAGATGATTCGCAAACACAAAAACAACTCGCCGAGCAATTGAGCGGTAGTCAACAAGCTGTTTCCAATCGGCTACGAGAGATGGGAAAGATTCAGAAGCCGGTAGATAAGTACCACATGAGTTGAACGACAGGCAAATGGAAAAGCGCAAAAACACTCTGACATTTTGCTCGCTCGGTACAAAAGGAAGTCGTTTTTGCATCGTATAGTTACAGGGGATGAAAAGTGGATTTATTTTGAGAATCTCAAGCGCAAAAAATCATGGGTAGACCCAGGCGCACCATCCACATCGACCGCAGGAGCGAATCGCATTGGCAGAAAGACGACGCTCTGTGTTTGGTGGGATCACAGGAGTGTGATCTATTATGAGCTGTTAAAACCTGGGGAAACGGTTAATACTAAACGTTACCAACAATAATTGACCGATTTGAACCGTTCGCTGCTTGAAAAAAGGCCAGAATACCGAAAGAGGCAACACAAAGTAATTTTTCTCACGTTGGAGGCACTCATTACTACTTGTTTGCATCGATGGGTCACGCACTTGCTGAGCAGCGCTTTGGTTCGTACGAAGATGTGAAAAAATGGCTCGATGAATGGTTCGCAGCAAAAGGGGAAGATTTTTACTGGCGTAGTATTCACAAATTGCCCGAAAGATAGGACAAATGTATAACAAGCGATGGAGCATGAATAAAGCACTTTTTATCATTCTTCCGAATTTAACATGTTTTTTTTTTAGAAAAAAAATTCGCATTTCATACTTTTACACCTAGTATAAGTAGGAAGAAGAAGAGTATGGGTAGAGAATAACACTAACTATCCCCAAGATTTGATCAATAAGTAATAAGTAGTTTATTTGTTTTTAAATTGAAACGTTTTTATTAGAAAAAAACATTTTCACAAGAAAAAATACCATTTTAAAATTCCGATAAATACCGAATCAAGCTCAAGATTTAAAATTTACATAATGCTCGTTTTCATGGAGTATTCAACTCCCAATGCGTAATAAAATTGATTTAAATACTTCGTGCAAACATAGGAATTATGTAGTACTTACCTAGCATTAGATTTTGCATCCACATGGTAGTTCCTCTGAAATTCAGCGGCAAAATGATCTGCTAATAGCCTATCTACATCTCTACCACCTAAGTACGGATCGGAAGCTGTAGCCAACATTTTTAATTTTCCTTTATTAAATGCACAAGCAAAGACTTGAAGCGAAGCGTACCCGCAATCGACGAAAATTATATTTCTCGGTTTTTCTTCGGGTGCGGGGAGATCCTGTTTATAAATACCGTAGGAAAGAGCCGTCGCTGCGCTTTCGTTAAATAGTCTAAGTACATTTAGGCCTAAAAACGAAAGGAAAAAAGAACAAAAATGATGGATATATACAGTAGAAACCTTATAGTTAACTAACTTACGACTAATTTAGATTAGCAATACAGGATCACAGAAAAGTAACGCACAGCCTATTATCACAAGGTTATTAATAGTACGAGGGTCGCCTTGTAAGTTTTTACAAACGACCACTAGATGGCGCTACTGCGATGTGACATTACCATTGTTGTAAAATTTGACATTTGTGATGTTCAGAAATCGGTCGAGTAGTTTGTTTACAGTGAGCATTAAAAAAAATAACCGGTCAAGTGCAAGTTGAACTTGTGCAATTAGTGTTCCGTACGTTGATTGCTTTTAAAATAAAAAATTTTGTAACGGAGGTATAAAATGATCAGTGACTTCACAAAACACACCCCAAATGAGTTTTCAACAAAGTTTGTTTCCAATCTTTACTGAAAATTGAAGACCTTGAAATTTTTGTTCTTTTTTTATATACCAGATAAATTATTAATGGTAATGCACTCGTGATAATTTTCGTTCAATCTACACCCCGTGGACAGCGATTTTTCGCGATTTTTTAAAAATAATACAAAGAAAAGTGCGCGCAAGTATTACATTATATATATATATATATATATATATATATATATATATATATATATATATATATATATATATATATATATATATATATACAGTCCCTGGCCAAATTATTAGACGCACTGCAAGATTTCATGTAAAATATTAATTACCGAGTGATATTGTACCGTTTTATTATTTTAAATTGATTTGTTTTTTATTTTTATATTATCCAATCAATTACCTATTTATTTGACATAAATAAAACAGCATTAATTTAGAAAAGCATAAGTTTATTAAGTTTTAAAGAAAAGTGAAATTTATGTTAGTAAAAGTCAATATTTAGTTGAGCCACCTTTAGCCGCTATCAAAGCTTTAATTCTGCGCGGCATGCTATCAATGCAAGATTGTACTGTCTCCTGCATTTGAGGATGATGATTCCACACATGAATAATCTTTTCTAGGAGCTGGGTTTTGTTGGTAATCACATCTTTAGCCACTTCTCTTTTCATCAGCTCCCACACATTTTCAATGGGGCCAATCCAACAGAGGGATATTTTTTTTCTGCCAAAAAAGCTTTAACAGACCGAGCAGTGTGGCAGGGAGCTCCATCTTGCATGAAAGTGAATGGTTCCCCATATGGAAACCATTCTCTGAGCTGCGGAATCAACCGATTTTGTAATACTTCTTTGTACTGATCTTGCCTCATTATTCCTTTGACGACGTACAGACGTCCAGTGCCCTTGCCGCTGATGACTGACCAAATCATCACTTTGGTGCGATGTTTAACCGTCGGGACGACACAATCAGGATGAAACTTTTCTCCATGACGACGACGCACATACTGAGCTTTATTCTGCAAAATTTCGAATGTGCTTTCGTCACTGAAGCAGACCTGTCAAAAATAGGAAAAATATATAAACTTCCATGTTTATTTGCTTTATTTAACTGAAAATGATAATAATGTATCAATTATTGATTAAATTGCTGTATCTTACCGATCTCCAGAAGTCCACATCTTTGTCTTGCCATTGTTTGGCCCACTTCAGGCGCTTTGCTTTCATTGCAGCTGTTAACTTGGGCTTCCTGGCGGGGCGACAGGCCTTAAAATCTAATTCTTTCAATTTTCTTCGAACAGTGCGCTCAGAAGCATTTACGCTAGCATCCTGGAGTTGTGATTTTATTACCTTTGTGGTAGCAAATCTGTTTTCTACACAAATTTTCTTTAAACATCTCTCTGACCGTGGAGTGAAAATTGGTTTTCTACCGCATCTTTTCTTTCTTTTCGGGCTTAATTCCTTCCCTGACTCAATTTTCTTTTTTATGCGTCGTACACTAGCTTCAGAAACCTCCAATCTTCGTGATATTTCTCGGTTTGTAAATGTTTTCGCAATCACAAGGGCCTTCACTTCAGCTTTTTTACGTGGTGAAAGATCGCCTTTTCTACCCATAATGAAAATAGTCCAATTACTTTTTTAAAACACTGCATACAAAATAAACTAATAACTGAGTAGTATAAAACTGTTAAACAAACAATCACAGTCCATAAAGCCACAGAAACACGTCCGTACCTGACTCGATTCCGATCGCGACTGATACAGGTTTGTACTTGTTTACGTTCATGTATCACTTTGTCAACACAGTGTTGCCATATGTTAAAAATAAATACAAATATGTAGTCTACAACAATTCTTTTAAATAAAAATCAATAATATTGTAGTTTAAATATACCATTATTGCATAAAAACTCTTAAGAAACATAAAATTACTAAAAAAAATATAGTGCGTCTAATAATTTGGCCAGGGACTGTATATGTATATATATATATATATATATATATATATATATATATATATATATATATATATATATATATATATATATATATATATATATATATATATATATATATATATATATATATATATATATATATATATATATATATATATATATATATATATATTTTACTCGTGTTTTCACAAGCTTTCATTTGACCCCACACTCGATTACCTAGTAAAAAATTTTTTTTTTCACTTCCGATTTCACTCCCCAAAACTAACCCCTTAAGTCAAACTTTAACTTTCAAAACTACATGGCTCTGATGAGGCCATCAATTCCTATATTATTACCAAATTTCAACTTTCTATGACAAATAGTTTCGGAGAAAATCAGGTGTGACAGACAGACGGACAGACAGACACCGAAGTCATCTTATAAGTGTTCCGTACGGAACACTAAAAACAGTTTTGTGAACAAATGGAAATTTCACGTGAAGATTTTCGTTGGATGATCTTTTATGATTATAGTAAAGGCCTAACTCAACAACAATGCGTCGAATCCATCGTTCAACTTTTGATAATGCATCACGATCAGAAAACACTGTTTACAATGGGTCGTGCTTCTGTCAGCGCTGAATTTCGTGAAAGTCGACCAAAATCGGTTGTTCCAAAAAACATCGATGCTGTGCGCAACATGACTGAAGAGAATCGGCACGTGACTTATATAATTTGATCGAAAATCCAAAACAGGCTCGTGTCAATTGGTGAAAGGAAATGCTGAAAAAATTCGGACAATGACATGCGAAATCCGTATACAACATCGTAATAGGAGACGAAACTTGAATAAATTCGTACGAGCCGGAAACTAAGCAACAATCAACTGTTTGGGTGTTTCAAGATGACCGAATCCAAGTGGCTCGTTCGCGCAACACTTCCAAGAAAATGATCGCTTGTTTCTTTGGTTATACTGGACATATTGCAAACACTGCTTTAGAGGATTGAAGAACAGTTAATGCAGAATGGTATACAACAATTTGTTTGCCAGAAGTAATCGATGAAATCAGGAAAAACAACCAAAAATGTTGCATTATTTTTCATCATAACAATGCCAACTCACACAGCACGTCAAACAATTGTTTATTCAACGGAGAAAAACATCGAATTAATGTCTCATTGCCCGTACTCACCTGATTTATCGTCTAACAACTTCTTTTTGTTCCCGAATGTCAAAAAAAAAATGAGTAGACAGTGATTTTCATCACCTCAAGAAGCTGTTGAATTCTTTCAAAACCATGTTTTTGCGGTACCAACTTTGAAGTGGAGAATTGGTTTGAACACATGCAAAAGTGTATAAATCTTAAAGGCGAATATTTTGACAACAAAAAAACAATAAAAGGATTTGTATCAAAAAATGTTTTTTTCTTTCATTGTTTTTGTAAAAACTTAAAAGGTAGCCCTCATATTGCCAACCTATTAAAAACCTGAATAAACCTGTAACCATTTTTAGCCATATTATCTTGCTACTATCTCAAAATCTATTAATAGGTTGTTTTTAGGTTAGAATAAAGATAGTGAAAATATATAGGTTTGTGGAGGTCCTAGTTCCATGGTAAAACGGTGCCAAGGATCCCGGGTGCAAACCTGGCAGGTCACACGATATTTCATTTTTATCGCTTTAATTATAAATCAAAATAAATTTTTGAGTCTTACACCCTACAGACTCATAACTGTAATTGATTCATTGGTGTTACTGTCAATTTAATCCCGTTGTTGCCAAATCACATTAGTGTATAAGGCAGTTCTTGAAGGGTAGCGCGACGATTTACTACTATACCAGGTTTACAAGTATGAAATGCGGATTTTTTTTCTAACAAAACATGTTAAATTCGGAAGAATGATAAAAAGTGTTTTATTCAAAGTATGCTCCATCGCTTGTTATACATTTTTCCCATCTTTCGGGCAATTTGTAAATACCATGCCAGTAAAAATCTTCCCCTTTTGCTGCAAATCATTCATCGAGCCATTTTTTTTTACATTTTCGGACCAACCAAAGCGCTGCTCAGCAAGTGCGTGACCCATCGATGCAAACAAGTGGTAATCGGAAGAAGCCAAGTCTGGTGAGTAAGCCGCATGGGGTAGAACTTCCCAGCTGAGTGCTTCCAACGTGTCGCGAACTGGTTTTGCCGTATGTGATGGAGCATTGTCATGAAGAAAAATGACTTTGTGTTGGTAACGTTTAGTATTAACCGTTTCCCCAGGTTTTAACAGCTCATAATAGACCACGCCCCTCTGGTCCAACCAAACACAGAGTATCGTCTTTCTGTCAAAGCGATTCGGTCTTGCGGTCGATGTGGATGGTGCGCCTGGGATTCTCAAAATAAATCCACTTTTCATCCCCTGTAACTATACGATGCAAAAACGACTTCCTTTTGTACCAAGCGAGCAAAATGTCACACGTGTTTTTCCGCTTTTTTTCCATTTGCCTGTCGTTCAACTCATGTGGTACCCATATACCGGTCTTCTGAATCTTTCCCATCTCTCGTAGTCGATTGGAAACAGCTTGTTGACTAACGCCTAATTGCTCGGAGAGTTGTTTTTGTGTTTGCGAATCATCTTCGTCCAACAATGCTTGCAATTCCACATCTTCGTATTTTTTTGGCGGTTTTCCACGTTCCTTGTCTGCAACATCGAAGTCACCACTTTTAAAACGCCGAAACCATCGTTCACACGTATCTTGCGATGGAGCATGTTCACCATAAGCTTCTCGAAGTAATCGGTATGATTCAACAGCAGTTTTCTTCAAATGGAAACAAAAAATTAATGCTGTCCGCGAATGCTCTTTGTTCAGTATAAATTTCGACATATTGAACACAACAATACAACACTATGCACACACTTTTCCAATTTATCACTCGTGCGCGTTTGACACTTGTTGATGACACAACAAAATGGTGCAGTGTCAAATCTTTATAGCACAAATTGCATTGGTGCCTCATCTGTTGTCTGATATCCGCATTTCATACTTGTACACCTGGTATAAAACAGACACCGAACTATTTTCGCGCGAATGAAGCTTTTGACTAATTATTAGTAATGAATAAATTTATGCCAGGACAATTTTTTTCTTATCTGTCTTGTATATCTACGCAATTACACAATAAATTAGCAAACCAAGCTACATGCCGTGAAAAGTCCCGATCCAATAACTCAACGTAATAGTGTTTGGTGACTGTTCAGACCTTCTCAAGCTAGTCAATCAGTATTATTCCATGGGCATCCCAAAAAATACTTGCCAAAACCTTTCCACCTGATGTTTGTGTTTTTGGACGCTTCGGTCGGCTTTCTTGCAGTTCCAGCCACTCTGTGGACTGTCTATGTAACTCAGGCATGTAGTGCTGGATCTATGTTTCGTCCATTGTCACGAATCAAAGCAAAAACTTCTTTGGATTAGGCCGAAACAGTGCCAAACAACGTTTGGAATCTTCGACACGGTACTGTTATTGGCCAATTGTGAGAGTGTGCGGCACCCATCGAGCACATGACTTCTTCATATGCAAACATGCAGTGCAACAAAGCATTCTGAATCTTCGACACGTTGCTGTTTTTAATAAATCAGAGTGAACGGCACCCATCGGGTACACAGCTTTTTCATATGCAAACATTCATGCAAAATATGCCTCAGCGTTCTGTTAATATCTTCACGATGTCAGCTCTCTTTCTCACTTTCACTTTGTGGTCGTTCAGAACAATATGGTGGACTTTTTGTATTTTTTGGAGTGACTGCCTCATTTAGACGTTAGACGTCCGGAATGTGGTGCATCAACGGTGCTTGTACGATCACATTTAAGTTCACTAAACATCGACATAAAAATGCTTTCGACGAAGCAGATGTGCCATAACACTTCTCGAGCCATTTTTGGGTTCCGGCTGTATTTTTCCCATCAAAAAGATATATTTAATCAACACACGAAATTCTTCTTATTGTTCTATCGTTTTGCAATAATCAAAAGCAGCGTCACTCAAACAACTGTAACTCGCAAAGCTTCACACTAACTGAAAATCATATGAGTTTTTTTGTTTGTGCCACCCCATGTAGTAAATCAACTGGTAATCTTAGAAAAACTGTGTTCCTTTAAAATTATTGGCTCGTTAATAAACTTTTAGGAAACGAATTTGTTGGTTTTTGACTCTGAGGTATATAATACTCCTTCAGGATTCAATTTGGGACCTCTATTGTTTTTACTTTTTATAAATGATCCCTCTGGAGCAATATGTGTGAGTCACTTTTCATCGCAGATGCTTTAAAAATATATCGTGGCCCTTAAAAGTGTCCAGGGAGAGTTTAAATTTTTTTTTCCTTTAAACTAAATGACGCCTATCCGTGAAGGGTTTTTTTCTCTAGATGGAATTTTGAATCTCCAAATTTCCAAAGAATCTCAAATTATTTATTTTTCGCCATAAGTTACAACTATGTCGAATCTACATATTTGCTTTGACTAATGAATTTCCATGTGCCGCAAAATAACTCTGGACATTCTTAAACTTTTTTTGTCAATTCTTTTCATTTTTCCATTAACGTGCACAATTAGTGTTCCGTACGTTGAGTTCTTTTAAAAAATGTTGTTACGGTGATATAAAACGATCAGTAACTTCACAAAACACACCAACAAAGTTTGTTTCCAATCTTTACTGAAAATTGATGACCTTAAAATTTTTGTTTTTTTTTTTATATACGATAAATTATTAAAGGTAATGCACTCGTGATAATTTTCGTTCAATCTACACCCCCTGGAGAATATTCCAGAATTTTTTCAAAATCATTTGATCATTACTTTTTGAGATAAGGTGGGAGAACAACGATTTTTCGCGATTTTCGTATTACATTATATTTATATTTTTTACTCGTGTTTTCACAATTCATTTGACACCACACTCCATGACCTACTAAAAAAAATTTTTTTTCACTTCCGATTTCACCCCCCAAAACTAACCCCTTAAGTCAAAATTTGACTTTCAAAACTACACGGTTTTGATGAGGCCATCAATTCCTATATTATTACCAAATTTCAACTTTCTATGACAAATAGTTTCGGAGAAAATCGGGTTTGACAGACAGACACCGAAGTGATCTTATAAGTGTTCCGTATGAAACATTAAAAAACACCGATTTATGTAATAACTTCTTACTTTAAAATAATCACTTCCTTACGTGATACAATGAATTTTCTGAGAAACAACTAATTAGGACAGTTTTTCCCCCAACTGGTTAGTTATTTTTATGAGTAATAAGTTAAGTAAGATAGTATTTAACCTTAGGATAATCATTTTTTTAATTATTGTTTATATAGTTTTTGCAATAAAAATGAAACAAATAAAATTACCGGGATCTAATCGCAAGTTATTTAAGTCTTATATTTACAAACTCATTAATCGGTCTCGTGAGTCTGTTCAAGCCGTTCGACCCGTCAGATCATACTTTTATTTTTTCCACACAGTTGTTGGAATTTGGGGATATTTATAAATAATATGTGTATTATGTGAAATGATATTTTCGACTAATTCTCGCTATTTTGACGTTTCAATAAAAATTGTTCCAATTTTTCACAGCAACATTCAATAAATCATACTTAAATTTTTTGAATGTAATTAACAAGATAAGATAGGTTACAAACGTGTTTTAATTTATTGCTTTTAGGTAGTTATAAAAATATGTTAAAAAGAAGGAGATAAAGTGACCATTTATCTAAATTTTCAGCGTCAAACTTATTAAAATGTTAACCATAGAGTGCACAACGTCCTTCCGGAAGGACGCAACGTCCTGCCGGTAGGACTCACCTTTAGGGGAATAGAGGTGTTTACGTCTTTATGACAGGACGGCATGTACTACCAATGGAAAATTAAAAAATTTTAAGCTAACGCAAAAAAAAAAAAAAAATTCCAACATTAAAATATTTTACTTGTACTTGAAAATTTTGGATTTTGCTACTTTTCAGGAGTGCGTTAACCTCGAAAAAACTCATTTGACGTGCATCAGCTTTGTTGTTTTTACCATGTTCCCTCCTTTACCCATCCTTCTTATGCAGGACGAAGAGTTTAGTGGGTGGCTGTGTACAAAAGTCCTATCATTAAATTAAGGAGGTACATGTCCTATGTATAATCCTTCAGTCTCTGGACCTACAGTTTAATTGAGTTCTACACTACAACCACCCGGGTACTAATTGCAACAATTAGCTGGTGCATAAATTAGTTTTGATAAGGACCGAAACGATCCCAATGAAATATTGTCGACAGCATGTTGTAGATAAGGCGCCGCTCAAACTGGACGGCTAATGAGGTAAATAGTACAAAGAGATAGTATCCTCGTAATTCTCAAATAAAATGAGACCTAAAGTTGGGCTAGAAGGATCGAGGATAGTCATTAAAGGGTAAGGCCACTCCAAGTCACAGGACAAAAGGCTAATTCTAGGAATTTTTTTCAAGAGTATAATAAAAGTAGTCGAAAATTTATCTGAAGTACTTTATTAACCAAATATGCAAAATATATTTTTTTTATCTTTTGAATTAAAAAAGGTCGCTTCAGAATCCATGTCACAAGGCACACTTAAATATTTATTTAATAAAGTATTTCAAAGAAATTATACTTTTGAAAAAAATTTCAGAAATTAGCCTTACCCCTTAACGAACATCCTCTCCTGCAATGCCATGAAGGATTCTCTGTTGAAGTCCGTGCCAAGCAGGAAGTAAAAACAAGGCCGTAAAACAGCAGGCTGGCACCCACTCATCCGCTCAATGAAAAAACCGGTCAAGTGCAAGTTGAACTTGCACAATTAGTGTTCCGTACGTTGATTGTTTTTAAAATAAAAATTTTTGTTAGGGTGGTATAAAATGATCAGTGACTTCACAAAACACACCCCAAATGAGTTATTAACAAATTTTGTTTCCAATCTTTACTGAAAACTGGTGACCTTGAAATTTTGTTTTTTTTTTATATACCAAATAAATTATTAAAGGTAATGCACTCGTGATAATTTTCGTTCAATCTATACCCCGTGGAGAATATTCCAGAATTCTTTCAAAATTTTTTGATCAGTACTTTTCGAGATAAGGTAGGGGACAGCGATTTTTCGCTATTTTTTAAAAGTAATACGAAGAAAAGTGTGCGCAAGTATTACATTATATATATATATATATATATATATATATATATATATATATATATATATATATATATATATATATATATATATATTTTACTCGTGTTTTCACAAGCTTTCATTTGACACCACACTCGATGACCTAGTAAAAAAAATTTTTTTTCACTTCCGATTTCACCCCTCAAAACGAACCCCCTAAGTCAAAATTTATGTTACGGTGGTATAAAATGATCAGTGACTTCACAAAACACACCCCAAATGAGTTTTCAACAAAGTTTGTCCCCAATCTTTACTAAAATCTGATGACCTTGAAATTTTTTGTTTTTTTATATACCAGATAAATTATTAAAGGTAATGCACTCGTGATAATTTTCGTTCAATCTACCCCCCGTGAAGAATATTCCAGGATTTTTTCAAAATTTGTTGATAAGTACTTTTCGAGATAAGGCGCGGGACAGCGATTTTTTGAAAATAATACAAAGAAAAGTGCGCGCAAGTATTACAATATATATATTTTTTACTCGTGTTTTTCCAACCTTTCATTTGACACCACACTCGATGACCTAGTAAAAAATTTTTTTTTTTCACTTTCGATTTCACCCCCCAAAATTAACCCCTTAAGTCAAAATTTAACTTTCAAAACTACATGGCTCTGATGAGGCCATCAATTCCTATATTATTACCAAATTTCAAGTTTCTATGACAAATAGTTTCGGAGAAAATCGGGTGTGATAGACAGACAGACAGACACCGAAGTGATCTTATAAGTGTTCCGTACGGAACACTAAAAACCAGCTGGAAACAGTAATAAGGGCTAAGAGGGGTAATACAAAATATTGATTTTGGGTTTTATCAATAAAGTTAATCGTTAAACTTAGAATCTTCAATCTTTCAAATGATACTAAAAGCAGTAAAAATATATGAACATACGGTCGGGAATGCATATTTTGTTAAGGCTATCGATGCCCTTAAACAAGTCTAAAGAGAGTCCTGAAGATTTTACTTGCATTATGTCACTTAACCCATAAAAATAGATCTAGATGGTGCAACCTAACAACTTTAAAAGACAAAAGACTTCCAGGAGATGCCTTTGGCCATATTTTCCTAATTTTTAGTACATAAATTATAACATATACGAGGCATGTTTTTTAAGTAAGTACCGTTTTGGAATTAAAAAAAGACGTGCAAAGATATCGCTATAATTTTATTTTTACATGAAAGCCTGTACCTTAATCTACTTTTCTACATAATTTCCGTGAATATTGAGGCACTTGTCATAACGTGGCACCAGTTTTTGAATACCCTCCTCATAAAATTCTGCCGCCTGAGAAAAAAGTTCTCGGTCACAATGCGATACAAAACACTACGAGAATATTGAGGAAAGCAGTCGCACAATGATGAAATTGTAAAGCGTCTGTTTTCTCTCACCTTTTCGTCCACTTTCTGCACCAAATCTTCATTAACGACCGAAGGACGCCCACTCCGTTCTTCATCATGCACATTTGTGCGGCCATCTTTAAATGCTCTCACCCATTTCCTTACCATTCCATCACTCATAATGTTTTGTCCGTAAACTTCACAGATCTCACGATGAATATCGATCGGTTTTTACGCCTTTAGCACTAAGAAATCGTATAACAGCCCGTACTTCACAATCGGCGGGACTCACGATTGTCGGAGGCATCTTAAACACTCAGTAAACAACGTATACAATGAAGAATCAGACTGTAATGGCGTCAGTGCGTAGACATGAGATGTAGGTTACCAGCGCGCATGCGCGGAACGCCGACCGTATCGCTGCGGCGGCGGAATCGCAAAACGGTACTTACTTAAAAAACATGCCTCGTACATTCTCATGTCCATCATCATGTCAAAAAAAACTATCACTATATTTTGAACTAAAATTTCAACGTAAATATTTACAAAGTTAACGTTGAGAGTTTCTATTTGTTTTACTAAGAGAATTTGTGGATAAATGAGAAAAAACCAACAGTAAAAATATTTACCTGCAATGGCAGCGGAGTCAAGCAACGCCTTTCTTTCATTATTGGTAAAATATGATGGTACTGAAATTACACAGTCATTAATGGGTGTCTGCAATGCTACGCTAGCTGTATCCTTAAGTTTAGTTAGCAACATAGCCAAACACTGTTCTGGGGAGAAAGTATGTTCTTCATTTAGATAGTGAACCTAAAATATTAATATAGTTGACATTTTATAAACGAGATTAATGTCTCAAAACCACGGAAAAATTCATTATACAGCGTCCACAAAAAAGTTCGCGTCGCAAGGCGAGTAAATAGGCCTAATCAAGTTATAACAAAGAATTAAGTTATAAGAAATACTCTCGATATAATGAATGATTACATTATAATGAGGATTTTATGAAAAAAGCGCTCCTAATTCTATGGGTTTTTTTAATCACCTCAGTGCAAATTGTGTATATTACATTACAGGATATGTCACCAAAATTCTGTCAAATCAAACGACTTTTTTAAGGGCATGTTTTTTGTATGTCAAGTGCAAGTTGGACTTGCGAAATTAGTAACAATTTTTGTTATGGAAGTATAAAATGATCAGTGAGTTCACAAAACACATCTCAAATGAGTTTTCAACAAATTTTTTTTCCGATCTTTAGTGAAAACTGATGACCTTGAAATTTTTGTTTTCTTATGTGCCAGATAAATTATTACAGGTAATGAATGCACTTGTGATAATTTTCTTCAATCTACACCCCGCAGAGAATATTCTAGAATTTGTTTCAAATTGTTTGATCAGTACCTTTTGAGATAGGGGAGGAGACAGCGATTTTTCGCACTTTTTTAAAAATAATACAAGAGACTTGTGTGCAAGTATTACATTATAAATAATTTTGACACCCCACTTGATGACCTGGTAAAAAAAAATTTTTTTCACTTCCGATTTCACCCCGCAAAACTAACTCCTTAAGTCAAAATTAACTTTCCAAACTACACGGCTCTGATGAGGCCATCAGTTCCTATATTAGTGCCAAATTTCAATTTTCTTCGTCAAATAGTTTCGGAGAAAATCGGGTGTGACAGACAGAGACGCACGGACGGACACCGAAGTGATCTTATAAGTGTTTCGCACGGAACATTAAAAAACACCGATTTATGTAATAACTTCTTACTTTAAAATAATCGCTTCCTTACGTGATATGATGAATTTTCTGAGAAACAACTAATTAGGACAGTTTTTCCCCCAACTGGTTAGTTATTTTTATGAGTAATAAGTTAAGTAAGATAGTATTTAACCTTAGGATAATCATTTTTTTAATTATTGTTTATATAGTTTTTGCAATTAAAATGAAATAAATGAAATTACCGGGATCTAATCGCAAGTTATTTAAGTCTTACATTTACAAACTCATTAATCGGTCTCGTGAGTCTGTTCAAGCCGTTCGACCGGTCAGATCAGTCTTTTATTTTTTCCACACAAGTTTGGAAAAAAAAATCCTATCTTAAAAACCGAATTATTTCCGGTGCCGACCGACCAGCGCGAAAGCCTTCGATAATCACAGCTCTTCGATTATACTCCACACTTGTTTTTGACATGGCGACAATTTTGAGACTAACACTATTTACCTTCAATCAGTTTGCTACTCGGACGCCAACGACGACCTCTGGCTGAAGCATAATATGGCAGAAGATTTTAACTCAAATTTGTCCGTATTTTGGTGACGCACCCTGTATATCATTATCCCTAGAACAATTAAGGCTGTTCTTTCCTTGAACACAATACATGTCTTTCAGGTGGGACGTAATGCCATCATCCATAACTCATAATCTGATTGTGCAGCTTCTGATATGATGCTGCTTTAGAGGAAGTCTTCGTCATAGAATATAATGAAACGAACTATCGCCCCAAAATTCTTCGTAGAGATAACTTCAATGCTAAACAAACCTGAGCCAATAGGCAGGAAGTATTGACAAGAGTCTGTTCTGTAACTGAAATTATCTGTACGTAATTTGGAGTTTAAAGGTTTCATTTTTTTTACTTCTTAAAGGCTGAAATTTCCTCATAAATCTCCTTCATGTGGGAGCAATATATTGCCTTAGATAATGAGGTCCAGGCTTACAAGCCCCTAACTGAAGATGACTTTCTGTCAAAGCCTTTACTACTACTACAGAAAACGGTGAGGGCGTCAATGAACTGCTGAATGTTGAGAAAAATGTTTATAAATTATTTTAAAGTCAGAAGATCAGAGACAGTTTCCAACCTGCTATGATGAAGTAATTTTCTAATTTCCCATTACTAGTAATTTTCAAAGCTGTTGCTAAGTTACACTACACTGAAATATATAAAGCAGGGGTGCTCAAACTTGAACTGCTGGCGATCTACCTCAATATTGTTAGACTACGATCGATCGACTCTGAGAGGCTGCAAGTAAGTGTGATGCAGGATTGTCGTCTAGGTAGGGTGTATCGTGGCATAAATATTAGTTTTCCGCACAATATGCATTTTTTTAGTCAAGGTAAGTGTAGGTCTGCTCTAAAATGTCAATGAAAAAACTCATAATTATTCAAAATTGCGAGTTTATTGGTTCTTACAAAACAAACGAGTTCTAGTGTCTAAACTTAACTAAAGAGTGACTTTGAATGTTGAAGCGTGGCACTGCATGTCCTCAGCATACTTTTCATAAGATGGTACGTAATTACCGAGTGCTAATCGCAAGCATGATGACATATGTTCGTCAGTTAGTCGATTGCGATATTTTGACTTAATTATCTTTATTTCAGAAAATGCAGACTCGCACAAGTAAGTTGACCCAAACATTGCCGTCAGTTGAAGGGCGATTTGCCTTAGATTCAGATATTTATCTTCAGATATAAAACACCAGAATTTTATATCAGATGCTGTGGCTTTGAGATGTATATCTGATATAATCTGCACTAACTCATTTTCAACAGAACATGAGTCCATGTTAAACTGACTTGCTATTTCAGTAGCTAATTCCTCAATGTTTTTACACGAAAAAGGATAACTCATAAATGATGCGATATTTGCCAATTTACTGAAATCATAAAAACGTATTTCGAATTGGCCCAAAATATTTGATAATTCTGCCTCATAAATATCATAATACAACTGAGGAATCCTTGCTTTCAAAGACGGAAAATTTTTCAGATCCTTTCTTTTAAGTTGATCTATCATAAGTTGCAATTTACTTTTGAATGCGTTTATTGCGCTAATCATCTCAATAATAGTTTTTCCTTTACCTTGAAGCTCCAAATTAACGGTGTTTAAATGCATTGTGATGTCTATCAAAAATGCCAAATCAGTCAGCCATTTTCCGTTTTTCAGCATCTGAGTGTCATCACCTCTTTCGTCCAGAAAAGCTGTTATTTCGGGCAATAATTCTTGAAACCTTTCTAGGAATTTTCCGCGACTCAACCACCTGACGTCCGTGTGAAGAACTAAATCAGTGTGTTCAGCTGACTCACTATCTTCCAACTGCAATTTAAAGAGCCGTCGTTGCAAGCTACGTGCACGGATAGAATTCACAATTTTTATTGCAATGCCCATAATCTCCTCCATGTTTAGAACTTTTGAACACAAAACTTGTTGATGTATAATGTAATGGAAGGGGAAAAATGAAGGGAAATCATCATTAGCTCGACACAATGCCACAAAACCGTTTTTGTTTCCAGTCATTGCTGGTGCTCCATCGGTTGTAATGCACACTAGATTATATATTGGTAGCTTGTAGTTTGTTACAAAATTGAAGACACTGTCATATATATCTTCGCCACGGGTCTTTCCTTTCAGAGGAATCATTGTCAAAAACTCTTCCTTAGCCGACATGTCATTGAATACCATTCGAATAAAAATACACAGCTGGGCAGTGTCTGTCATATCGGTGGATTCGTCGAATTGTAAAGAAAAGTATGTACATTCCATGATATCATGCTTTAGTTTATCTGCCATGTCCTGGCTCATGACTTCAACACGCCTTGTGACAGTCGGACGAGATAACTGAAGTTCTCTAATAGCAGACATAATCTCTGTTTTATTTTTAAAATCTCCAAATAAAGTCTCATCCGCTTCAATAAATGCTTCCTTTACAACCAATCCATCATCAAATGGTTTCTTGTGTTTCGCCAATATATGAGATATTTTAAATGACGCGATCGTTGCAGCTTTTGATTGTTGGGCTGGTCTTGTGAACATGGTTTGTTATTTTTTTTCAAACAAGTTATCAAATCGCGTACTTTTCGTTTTCTTAATTCACTCTGTGACGGAAAATCCTTTTCATAGTTTTTATGAACCGTTTTATGATGTCTCTCTAAGTTCCCACGCTTAGGTATTGCAACTGACGCACGGCAAATGAGACAAATGCACTTATCCTTTACCATACAAAAGAAAAATTCTTCCTCCCAATCGTTATTAAAATGATAAGTTTTACTTTTCTTCGCCGCACTCATTTTGGACTATTTATTAATAAACTTTGTATCGATGTATCGCCTTCAAGTTACAACTCAGACTGACTCCTATTCCTGCAGGCGCAACATTTATATCGGCGCGAACGAAGTCTCGAATGTTCCCGTCAAACACGCCGCCCAGAGTTTCTAGAAAAATCGGCGGGAATCAAAAACGCGGCTTTTCTTTGACAAGTACCGCGCGTTCTTTGATAAAGCCGCCTTTTGCCGCTAGCCGGGGGTTATTACGATAAAAGAAAGTGATAAGGGGGTTATTCTGGCCTAATTGTGGATCGAATAAATTTTAGTAGTTTATTCATTACATTTTGTTTTACTCGTAGTTACCTAAAACAAAATCTGTGAATAGTTCTATATCGTAATTTTTTTCTAGAGATCGACTCAAAAAGCACTCGCGATCGACTTGTCGATCGCGATCGACCGTTTGAGCACCCCTGATATAAAGTATCTAGCGGGGCACAAAACATTCAAAAATCTACATATGTTGTACCCACGCAGGACTGAATATTGGTAATGAATAGAGACCGGATTATATGCATTTGAATATTTTCATATGCATTTGCATATTTAGACCATTCTCACCGATTATTGCATATTTTATCCAAAATCTAGTAATGATGCATATTTTCCCTATATTTACAATATTTCTCGGTATTACTAGGCAATTGAATTGCTCAGGGTATTGTTAATGTCGCCGTCTGGAACCAATCTTATCGCCGGGACATTACCTGCAATAGTCTAAACATCGATTAGGTTATAGTGCCAAGGGAATGCCCAAAATTACGACGGTATTTTATTCCTTTGTTTCTTGGTCGGGTATTAAGTGATAAGTAGTTAATTTCTAAGAATATGTGTTTGAGCGTAGATCAAATAAACAATTTTCTCGAAGACAAATTTTTATTTTAAAACAAGATATCAGTTTTAACATTATTGTTGACGCGTTTGCATCAGTGTAGTCTTTTTGCAATTTTTAACATGTTGTGTTAAAGTTTAACGTGTAACATGCCACCCGCAAAAAAAAGTGTATCTTCGTGGGTAGCTGATTATCCTGGAACATTTACATACGACGGAAATAGTCCTCCAAGTATTTTATCCAAATTTAATTCATGTGACGTGCTTTGCTCACGGAGTCCATCGACTCGCTGAAGAAGTACGATCCACGTTTGGAAATGTAAATAAACTGATTTCATCAGCAAAGAAAGTGTTTCTTAAGGCACCTGCTCGCAATAACGCCTATAAAGAAAAACTGCCAAATGTGCCTTTACCTCTCAAACCAGTGGTAACTCGATGGGGAACATGGATGTACTATTTTACAATGAACATTTCGAGGTCATCAAAGGTGTAGTAAATGACTTCGATAGTGCAGAGGCTATGGGAGTTCGTCAATCCAAGGAAGCATTTAACGATTCTGATATTAAAAAAAACGTAGCTTTGATTAGCACTCACTTTTCCCACATACCTGCGGGTATTAAAAAGCTTGAAACTCGAGGTTTGGCGTTGACCGAATCAATTCAGTTAATGAATAAAATCCGTCAAATAAACTCCACACTGCCAGATGTATTCCCGCGTAGAGTTAAAGAAAAGTTTGAAAACATTTTGTGCAATAACCCAGGCTTTGAACCTTTGTGTCAAATTGATAGTTTTATTAATGGGACGGGTGAACTTTTGCCAGAAACAATAAGTGCTAACATAGTACCCAAATTCAAATACTGCTCAGTTACCTCAGTGGACGAGGAACGGTCTTTTTCCACTTATAAAAATATTTTAAGTGATCAAAGACACAATCTTACTACCCAACATTTGGAACAATACCTTATTGTTTACATGTACAAGAATACAAATGTTAAATAATTTTAAAAAATGTTAAATAATTGTTAATTAAATTTAAACATCGTCGATAACTTGTTAATTTTATGTTGATTTTGAAATAAAAAACTAAAAATTAGTACTTTTATTATTATTTAATATTGCATATTTTAACCCTTTTCATGCATATTTTAAGCATTTTTCATGCATATTTGCATGCATATTTCAAGATTTTTATGTTGCATATAATCCGGTCTCTAGTAATGAATGACTGAATGTATAGGCGATGTGGGATGAATTTGGCCCGTCATTCGTTATATCAAGTATAAAATTGCGGGTTGGGATGCTGAAAAACTCACATTATATCGAGGATAAAATTATAATGAGACTCTTTATATACAGTATATTTAGCAATTTAAGGAGTAAGAAAGACTTGGGTCAATGAAAATTTTAAGTTATATTGAGACTCTACTCTATAATGTCTTTGGTAAACAGCAAATACTGTTGTTACTTAGGTATCTGAAGATTAGTTTACGTACCTTGATTCCTATATTACCATTCTTTTCTTCAACAACTGTAAACGGTAACCACTGCAATTCTCGTTGAACGTGTGGATCTTTGTACTTTCTTCCTATAAGTCTTTTTAAGCCATAAACGGTATTCTTCAAATTAGTAACTTGTTGGTTTTTTGCAGCAACACCGAGTATACGGTTCTTTCCAGAAAAAGCGATGTATGACCTGTAGGAAGTTAAATTTGAAAATATATAATTAGTCTATCATCTTTTTTTATTAGTAGTTACTAGCTGTTTAATGGGTAAAGTCACTCCAGATCCCAGAAAAAACGCTAATTTCGGGAATTTTTTTCGAGAGTATTATAAAAGCAGTTGACAATTTATTTAAGTATTCTATAAAACAGATATTTAACTGTACAAAAATATATTTTTTCATCCTTTTTAATTAATGGCCGCTTCAGAATCAAAGACAAGGCACCTTTTTCAAATCGAGCGAAATGACAGCTGCCACAAATCTTTAGCAACTTGAAATTTTGAGAGTAACTTTTCAGATACATTATCAAAGGGAAAGCGTGCGGATTTTGCGATAAGTTAATATAATAAATTTATTAAATAGAAACTCCTAATATAATTCTTCAAATACAATTTGATGTCTTACAAGTAATAGATTTTCAAAATAATTTCATTCTCACATATGAATAGAATATTTATACAATAATTTTAAAGTAATACAAGGCAAGATATTTTGGAATAATAATTTTTTCATTTTAAAAAGGTTTTAAGAATGATTATAAACCGTTTTTCATAAAGTTATTGAGATTATTTTTGAAAACTCTTAAACTGGTACACTCTTTAACCTGCATAAGCAAGCCCTTTAAAAATTAGTGAGTTCATAGTTTTTTGTAATTTGTTTGAATATTTAATATAGTTATGTAGCTAGGTAGATAACAGATTATTTGTTATTTTAAAAACCGGTCAAGTGCAAGTTGAACTTGCGCAATTAGTGTTCCGTACGTTGATTGCTTTTAAAATAAAAAATTTTGTTACAGAGGTATAAAATGATCAGTGACTTCACAAAACACACCCCAAACGAGTTTTCAACAAAGTTTGTTTCCAATTTTTATTTCCAATTTTTACTAAAATCTGATGACCTTGAAATTTTTGTTTTTTTATATACCAGATAAATTATTAAAGGTAATGCACTCGTGATAATTTTCGTTCAATCTATGCCCCGTGGAGAATATTCCAGAATTTTTCCAAAATTTTTGATAAGTACTTTTCGAGGCGGGGGGACCGCGATTTTTCGCGATTTTTTAAAAATAATACAAAGAAAAGTGCGCGCAAGTATTACATTATATATATATATATATATATATATATATATATATATATATATATATATATATATATATCCTGCATTAAAGCTATTGGCATATATCTATTGCACTTAAGATAATTCTCATGCTATTTTGCAATTTTTGTAGGGCAGATTTACTACTGTTATCAAGAAAATATAAGAAGCTTGCGTAGTAAGTAAAGTGAGGCTGTATAATACTTTGATAAACAGTCAGCCACCTTGAATGAAAAGAAAGGTTATTTGATACTCGTGAAAAGAAGAAAGGTTTCGTAGCAATTATTCCATAAATATATGAAAAGTGACTTTTACATGTTAGACAAGAACCAATAAAAAAGCCCAAGTATTTTATTTCTGAAAGAACTTAGTTTTAATCTACTGACATTTAAGAATTATTCAATTTTTCTTAGCTGCAAATTGAGCTTACAGAGCTTACTAGTAGAAGTTAAAGTGTCATCTGCAAAAACGCTCATGAATTCAGAGTCGATAAAATGATTAGTGTCATTTAGATATACTACAAAAAGAAGTGGTCCAAGGACGCTTCCCTGTGGACACCAAAGTTATTTCAAATTTTCATTGACTTGCAACTATTAATCTTAGTCATCTGTTTACAATTTATTAAGTAATTTATAAACCAGTGCAGAACAACAAGATAATACTTTAGTTTGTAAATCAAAATGCTATGGTCAACAGTTTCAAAAGCACGGCGAAAATCTAAAAAAGCAGCCGCATATAAAGTTATTGCTGTCAATGAGTTTATTCCATATAGCCATTGTGGTATGGCAAATTCACAAGAGTGTTTCTTCCTGAAGCCATATTGGTTTATAAAAAGAATATTGTTAGTAGTAAAGTATTCATACAATTGATTATAAACGGCCAATTCATGGACCTTCTCTAAGGCTGGAAGTGTGGAATAGGACGAAAGGAAGAAGCATCATACTTTAGGAAGTGGAATTATACGAGGCTGGTTTGAAAAGTCCGTGCAAAGTCCGAGAGATGGCACCACCGGCGCGTATCGAGGTCATGTTTAGTTAGTAGCATCTCTTGAATGAACGCACACCAAGTTTCAGCCATATTGGTCTATTTCTTTGTGTTTGGCATTCGTGTGAATCAAGGAAGTCGAGTGATTTTCAAGAAATGGACGAAAAAGAATTTCGTGTGGTGATTAAACATTACTTTATGAAAGGCAAAACGCCTCAGGAGACTAAAGAGAAGCTTGATAAACATTATGGTGACTCTGCACCTTCGATTAGAACAGTTTATAAGTGGTTTCAAAATTTTCGGACTGGCCATATGGGCACAAGTGACGCTGAACGTTCTGGACGGCCTGTGGAGGTTACGACTCCAGAAATCATTGATCAAATCCATAATATGGTGATGGATGACAGAAGAGTTAAGGTGCGTGAGATTGCTAGTGCTGTGGGCATCTCGACTGAACAGGTACATAATATTTTGCATAAACATTTGGACATGAGAAAGCTATCCGCAAGATGGGTGCCGCGATTGCTCACGCTTGACCAAAAACGGAATCGTGTGAAGTGTTGCAAGGATGGTTTGCAGCTGTTCCAGAAGAATCCGGAGGACTTTAAGCGTCGTTTCGTCACTGTGGATGAAACATGGATACATTACTATACTCCTGAGACCAAACAACAATCTAAACAATGGGTTACCAAGGGGGAATCTGCATCAAAAAAGGCGAAGACCGTTCCTTCGGCCGGAAAGGTTATGGCGACTGTCTTTTGGGATTCGCAAGGGATAATCCTCATCGACTATCTGGAAAAGGGTAAAACTATTACAGGCGAATATTATTCATCGTTATTGGACCGTTTGAAAACCGAGCTGCAAGAAAAACGCCCGCGATTGGCCCACAAGAAAGTCCTTTTCCATCACACAACGCACCAGCACACACCTCAGCAGTTGTGGTCGCAAAATTAATGGAAATAGGATTCCAACTCGTTTCACATCCCACCTATTCTCCAGACTTGGCTCCCTCGGACTACTATTTGTTCCCCAATTTGAAGAAATGGCTGGTGGGACAAAGATTTTATTCAAACGAGGAGGTGATTGCAGACACTAATGGATATTTTGCAGACTTGGACAAATCCTATTATTCGGAAGGGATCAACAAACTAGAACATCGTTGGACGACGTGTATAAGCCTAAAAGGAGACTATGTCGAAAAATAAAAAAGGTTTACCCCAAACACATAAGGACTTTTCAAACCAGCCTCGTAGTAGTGGTTTTAAGGCTAGATAGAAATTCATCTGTTTCTAAAGTAAGTATTAATGAGCTTGAGAAAAACATGACTAACTGTACCAAAAATGTTGTTTATTATTTTACCATTTAATAAATCCTCACTGTTACCTTTGTTCCCAAGAGAGGTATAATGCCTCTCAAGTCAGCCATTGAGTGGGACGTAAAACAAGTAAATCCAGAATGAGTAAGAGGTATAGTGTTAATAACCTCAGAGATGCTATCAACAAAGTAAGAATTAAAGTTCTCCGCAATTACACATTCTCCAACAGCAACAGTATCTGGAGGAAAATGTATTGTTTTAAATTGAAACTCTTTGCATAGTGGGTTAATAAGTTGTTTAAGAGTTTTCCACATAAGTTTCCTATTATTTTTATTCATATCTATATTCTTGTAATAGTAACTTTCTTTTTTCCTTTTTAGTTTGTTTACAATATCATTTCTAAGCCTTTTAAAAGTAGATCAATGTTTTGTTTTCTCATTAATGTCAGAGCTTTGAGAGAATTCCTTATAAACCCTAATTTTGTGTTTTGACACCTCTCTTATTTCCCAATCATACCAAGGAAGATCATTTTCCCGCACCTTAATTTCTTGTAGGGGAGCAATATCATTACATTTAGTTGTAAAAAAAATCAAAAATAAATTCAACATTGGCAGAGTACAGCAGTAAAGACCAGTCAGTTTCTATCAGACGAAGATTAATTTTTTCTATATTTTCATTAGACATACTGCAAGTTTTCTTTACTATTATATTGTTAGTGCACTTAGGAAGCATAATTGTTTATAAAAAAAGGAAGTTATAAACTTCCTTTTTTATAAATAATTTTGCGTGAAATTTTTTGGTGAAAAATTAACAAAATTTTTTTTTTTTGTGCACCATTTTTCGAACAAACGATATTTTTCAAATTTCCGTACGTTCTTCACTAGCAAGTTTTTTGACGTATATTAACGAAAATTTTTTTTTTTTTTTTGTTTAGGTTGAAATCTACAGGAGCAATCTTTTCGCCCGTTTCAGGCCTCGCACAAAAGGTTCCTTGTCGTCTTAGATTCTGACGTTTAATAAAGTACTTTAAATAAAGAGTAACCCCAAAAATCGCCCGTTTTAGCACCCTTGAATTCTGATACAAACTATATGCTAAATGATTGTTAACGATGATGACTTTCTCATGACAAAGTTTCAATAGAATATACATTTGTTTTTTGAGATAAAAGGGATGGAAGTTACCATTTCTGCATTCAAACCTATTTAGATGTATATTACACAAATGGTGTTATAATAAGCGATAGAGACATATATTATGTGTTTAACAAAACAGCCCATTTACATCGTCACACATGCACACATAGTGACCCCAAAAGCGAGCCATATTTTCTATGGGTGAAAAATCTAATGAAACTGGGGATGAAAGAGGTGCAAAATCGGAATGGCAAAAATACATCGTGTTTGTTCTGCAAGTTTGTAAAAGGGGATTTTTGGAAGTGTGATATCTAGTGGGGTAAAAATCTAGCTGTGGAACTATCCCCCGTGTATTATAACGTCAATCCTTTATACCTCAAAAACCAATAATATACTCAACCCAAAACTATGTCATGAGTAAGTCCTCATCATTAACAATCTTTTAGCATACAATTTGTATCAAAATTCGAGGGTACAAAACGGACGAATATTGGCCTGTTTTTGGAGACACTCTTTTCAACTGCTTTTATCATACCCTTGAAAAAAATTCCCGAAATTAGCCTTTTTAACAGGGACCTTAAAACATGGAAAAATAACCCAACTGGAACATTTATTTCTATTATAGTCTAGACATCCTAGTCTGCTTAGACCATCATAAGGGATTGAGGCTTGAAAATCCACAACAAAACTGGACACACTCTAATTAAAATGAATAATTTTCAAAAATAATGAAGGATTTATGCTTTCTCTTAACATAATCCTAGTTTACAATGTCCCTTCGGGAGGGAGAATGCTGTCAATTACCTACCATATAACTTTTTGGTTTACCACAATCAATAAGTGTGGTTGCTCCACTAAAAATATAAGTAAGTTCCTGACCTGTGGCTAATTTTACACTTATTTAAAGTTACATTACAAATTAAATTGATTGACTAATAGGACTGGTTAGGGAATCCAAAATGCTTCTGCAATATATGTATAAACAAATATTACTTGAGGTGAAAAGTTCCGAGACGTTCCAAGAGATGGCAGCACAAACAACATACCACAAGTGTCAACTCTCAGAAAATTCATGTAAAATTTTCATGATATTTTGTCTATTAGTTTACAAGTTACAGTTGTGTGGTCGTATAAGCACGGATGATACACCATGTTCTGGACGTCCAAATGAACCAGTCACTCCAAAAAACACAGAAAAATTCACCTTATTGTTCTTTATGACTACAAAGTGAAAGTGAGGTGACGTCGTGAAGATATCAACAGAACGAGTGAGGCATATTTTGCATGAATATTTGCATATGAAAAAGCTATGTACCCGATGAGTACCGCGCACTTTCACGTTGGTCAAAAACAGCAACATGTCAAAGATTCAGAACTGTTTCGGCGTAATCCAAGAGAGTTTATGCATCGATTCGTAACACTGGACGAAACATGAATCCACCATTACACGCCCGAGTTCAACAGGCAGTCCGCAGAGTGGCTGGAATCACATGAAAGCCGACTGAAGAGCCCAAAAACACAAGCATCAGCTAGAAAGGTTTTGGCAAGTATTTTTTAGGATACGCGTGCAATAATACTGATCAACAATCTTGAGAAAGGGCGAATAATCATCGGATACTACTATGCTAGTTTACTGGACCATTTGTATGGTGATATTGATGTGTGAAATTGTCGATTCACGAAGATAATGCACCAGCTCACAGCTCTATAAAATCCATGGTCAAATTGGATCAATTAAACTATGAATTGCTTCTTGACCCGCCATATTCACCAGATCTGGCCCCCAACAATTATTACCTCTTATCAAATTTGAAAAGGTGGCTCCAGGGAAAAAAATTTGGCTCAAGTGAGGAAGTCGAATGAATGGAAAAATGAGGCATATTTTACAGAGCTTGACAAATCATACTACATGAAATGTATCTAAATGATGGACAACACCTGGAATAAGTGTATCCCTCTTGAAGGAAACTATATTG
The DNA here is from genome assembly GCA_019049505.1 of Pachyrhynchus sulphureomaculatus. NCBI lineage: Eukaryota > Metazoa > Arthropoda > Insecta > Coleoptera > Curculionidae > Pachyrhynchus > Pachyrhynchus sulphureomaculatus. The sequence goes on from CM032449.1 coordinate 40,103,222, forward strand.
AAGAATAAAATCGATTTTTGGCAAAAACTTTGTTTTTTCTACAAAAGCCTCAAGGTTTTCCACCCCTGTAGTAAACCACCTTTTTTATAAGTCTCTCGGAGACCAACATAAATAGCTATTGTGATGCAAATATAAATGAGTATTAGATAAACCAAACATATCTACATTTACATAGATTAAGAACATTTCAGCTTTAAGTAAACACAAAATTTTTGCATTCAATTTGATAGATGAATTTATTATTTACAATCTATTTTAACTTTATATATTAATAGCGGACTGATAACGGCCTAAATCAAATAAGCTAATCCAAAATAAACAGCTAATTACCACCGAGACAGTTTTATTTTTATATGGCTTAAAGGAGTGGCAGACTAGAAAGATCTTAGAATAGTTATTTCCAATGGTCTAGAACCAGGTATCCAAAATCATCAAAGAAGCAAATAATTTCATATTTCTCTGCCTAAAGGCTTTTAAATATTACCCAGCTGATTTATTACTAGAATAATACAAATCACATTCCAAATAATTTCTCAAATTTGTAGTGATACACTACAAAGCAAAGTAAGTAATCAGAAAACCTCTAAATATAAAAAATCTTTCCTATGCAAAATAGTACGAACCTTACTACATTAACAGAGATAAAGTTAAGAGAAGGTTTACTACAAACTTATATGTCCAGGATCACTAAAAGGGTGTAAAAGTTAAATCCACTCTAGTCACTACAGAACTTAAAACTTGCCCAGTCAAATTTTGATTTTGACATTGCTATATTTTGTTATTAGATTAGATTGATTGCATTTTAATGTAGATATGCGGAGACTTGAGCATATCAGAAAGATCATTAAATAATCCTTTCCAACAATTTAAAGTGAGGAAGACATAGAACCAAAATCATCAAAAAAAAAACAAACAAAAATATTTCTTTTCCTCAAGGCTTGTAAAAACTGCTATGCTGATATAATACTAAATACAAATCACATAAAAAACTAATTCTTGAATTTGAACAGTGGATTTGGATACCCTACTACACTAAAGAAGCAGTAAAGAGGAAGGGGGATAATCAGAATCACAACAGAAATAAAAGATTTGAGCCCCAAAGGAAGAATAGTTGAAGTGACTAAATCTTACAACATTAACAGAAAGAAGATTAGAAGATTTACTACAAATTTTAAAAGTTCTTAATTCAACCAGTTTGGGTGGTGTAGCATAAATCGATTCAAAAACAGAGATAATAGAAATTTAAAATCTGTAACAAATGTGATTGTATACCATTTAGCATAAAGTGAAAATATGTCAGAGTATGCATCTTGAAAAAAAAAACTTAAACCAATGACAGTTTCATAAGTTATGTTGTTGATACTCTGTGGTGATAAACAAAAATTATTCTTTTTAATTTTCTTTTGGTCTTTTGGTTAGCCTGATAACTCTTGAATGAGATACTTATTTTAACTATTGTACATTCCTAAGACATGATAAAGGAAATCTACAGTTTCTGAGTAATACTGCTTGAGGAGAAGGGAGTTAAAGCTGTGGAGATCGATAAATTTTATACAGTTTCCATAGTGTTTGCAGCATTTTTTCTGGGTGTTGGTTGAATAATGAACAATTTTATAGGGAGTAACTTCAAATATATAGTGTTATATGCCCTTTTCAGAGTTCTTGGAGTCGAGGAATTTAAAAATTATATTATTTTTTCGTTTCCAAATTTTATCAAAAATAGTATGTAGAGTACAAACCATTAAAACGCTGACTGAAAAATTCATCTAATACCTACCTAAATCTTTAGTTCTTGTCTAAGTTGACTTGGAAAAGGCATTTGACTCTATCAACCAGAGATCAGTGCTTGATGCCTTATCTAATAGCAGAATAGAATATGCAAATGATATCATTCTAATAACTGATAGCTTTAACCAAGCACTAATAATACGCAGAGAGTTCTAAATCAGATCAAAACATGTTAGTCTTAGTATAAACTTTTTACAAGCCAATATCCCGACAAAGAAGGTTCATAGCACAAATATCTCTGTGGACAGGAAATAAAAACAAATAGGGACAATTAAATACATAAGTGAATAACTACTCAGTATATATCACCACTACACAAAACACTTTATTTTTGCACTCGACGCGCGTTTCGCTAACCATGTTAGCTTCATCAGGAGCGATGATTGACGGTCAATCATCACTCCTGATGAAGCTAACATGGTTAGCGAAACGCGCGTCGAGTGCAGAAATAAAGTGTTTGGTGTAGTGGTGATATATACTGAGTAGTATCATTGTGCCAAAGATTCCACATTCCCAACTTAGATGAGTGAATAAGGAAAATAATCTAAACCTGGACATGTAGAAAGCTAATAAATATGTTTGGATCGAACATTTCAATAAGTCTAAAAAGGAAAATGTTTAACCAATGCCTTCTAATTTTAATTTATGGTGCAAAAACATTAACTCTACCAAAAGCAACAGCATCTAAAGTGCAAGTTGCCTAAAGAGCAATGAAGACAGTAATGCTAGGAGTATTACTACGTCATGCACAACAATTTAAAATGTTGTGTTGTAATGTAGAAAAAGTAGATCAACAGTGGATGCTACATTTACAATCCAACAATTGATTGGAAAATCATTAGAATTCAATGAACATCTATTTCTGTGCTTAGTTGATCTAAAAAAAGCATTTGACAGGGTACAATTGAGAAATGTGTTACAAATTTTATGGGAACATGATTTCAACAACTAGATTAAAGTGATAGAACAGGTCAATAAAAACAATAGGACAAGTATAAAGACTAACGAGGACTACCTGAAGAAGTACCAATATCATCTGGAATTCGATAAGGCAATAACATGAGTCCAACAGTTTTTAATTTAATAATGGCCAAAATAATAAATAGAGGCAATGAGCTAAATCGATATTCCGAAATAAAATTTCAGAATATGGTTTGTTACTTGATTGGTCACTACAACAGAAAGTCGAGAAATTTGCACATTCAAAATGCAAAATGACCAACAAAGATCCCACGAATGCTATATTCCATGCCTTTCCTCCTACGACTATAGTTTCTGAGCCTATACTCTTCAACAGGTAGGCTTAAGGCAACAGTTCAGGATCGATACAGAAACTATAGTCATAGGAGGAAAGGCATGGAATATAGCATTCATGGGATCTTTGTTGGTCATTTTGCATTTTGAATGTGCAAATTTCTCGATTTTCCGAGGCAATGAGGCTAATAGCGGATACAAATTGGGACAAAAAGCTCTAAAAAAATTGTGCTTTGCTCATGATGCAATATTAAAAACAGAAAATGAAGATGGCTTACAGTGACTGATACCTCATTCCCAAACTACAACAGAAACTTACAAATGAAAAAAATATCAATGGAGAAAACAGAATCAATAGTTATAACTAAAGACCCTATTAGATGTAAATTAGCCATCTACAACAAAACAGTAGCATAGGACATGAATTGTACATACCTGGGAGTACAGCTATCAAGTTCAAAAAATCTATATCAAGAAGTACTCAATCAGGCAAATAAAACATTGAGAATATCTGGTTGTTTGAGGAACTTAATATGGAAAAATGTCTACATGTCTACAGAAAGCAAAGTGGGTACAAATGGAACAGTGGTAAGACCGATTTTAACATATACAGCAGAAACAAGAGCATGAACATCTAAAACAAAAAGCCTCATGAGAGCTACAGAAATGAAAACACTGCACACTAATAAAGGAATAACCCTGAGAGACCAGGTACAAAGCACAACTGTACGAGAAGAATTCAAGACAATGTCCATTTTGCCAAATTAAAACGTCGATATTGGGGGGATGACGTAAGTAGGATGCTAGCTAATAGTTGGCCAAAATGGGCAAAAGATGAAAAACCAGAAACAAGGAGAACTTCTAGTCGACCACCAAAAAGATGGCACGAAAGCTGGACATCTACATCACAAGAGGCTTAAAAATAGACGAACCAAGACCTTATCTTATAGGAAGAAGTGTTGTAATGCTTGGATTAAGTTATCCTATGGTGTGAGAAAATAAAATTCAGTATTTACTTTAGAACTGCATGTTTCTGAGTATCGAGCAAATCACTTTACCTATTTTTTATATACTTTTTTAAATAATACTTTAATAAAGAACAGTTTAATTTTCTATGATATAAGAAGGTAAACATCAAATTTAAGATTTTCATAATTAAAGGTAATTTCTTCAATAATTTTATCTACAAATGATATTTTTTAGGCCCATACCATGACTAAGGTTTAAATACAAAGAAAAATGATATGTGTAGCTGTTAAGCTGGCAGCAGTAGCAATTGTCATTATACCACATTCTTATCTATCACTTATCAGCTATAACAGCCATGGTTCATAATATAAAATTTATTATATAAAATGACCTTTAATTTTAGTTAAAGTTAAAGAACATTTTTATTCAATGTTAACAACTGTAACACACTAAAGACAAAACTGTATAGTTTACACTGTACTCTTGAGTACTGTACCCTTGCCAAGTAAAAAAGGCGAATTTTGTGAATCATGTACAAAAAACAAGTAAAACTAGTAAAAAAAAACACATGATACAAAAAATAATTTGCACAAATAATTCGATCTGTGTAGGAGCAGAAAGCTCCTTATAGGGAATTATTTTGTCAAGGTGAAATTTTCAAAGCTTTAATGGGGATTATAGGAGGGAAATAAAAAAGTGGTAGTTACATGTTTTACTGGGTATTAAACTAAAAAATACTTACGGAGTAGCCCTTAAGCTGTAATCATTAGCGATCGTCTCGATTCCACCCGCTTTTGCAACGGCAATATAGCAAGACTCGTTGCCCAAGTCGATCCCTATTACAGACATCGCAGCGATTATTCCGTTTAATTAAATTTTAAATATTCACAAGATTAACAAAATTAAAATCTTTCACTATCACAGTAAATGCTCGTGGAATGATACAAACGTTTTTTTAAAACACTTTTTCACTCTCAAAACGTGCCGGCCAATGCTGAATCAAGAATGATTACGACAAAAATTAAACTGAAATTTGACAGTTGACAATCTGCATGGAGGATGGTTCTGGAAAATTCCAGTAAAAGACTGTCATCATCCTTTTTTAGCTTATTAAAGCCATATATAGGTAAATAAGAATAGATTTAATTTTGATTCGGGCCGACCTCACAATACCAGGGGAAAAACCGGGGTTCGTTTCAAATTGTGGTAAATTCTAGAATGTCAGTTTGATTAATTTTATTCTTTAATTTTGAATAAAGTTAAATTAATAAACATTTACTATATCGACTATTACATTAAAATGTTTAAAACCATGGTTTGGCATTTTGGTCTCGTGGTTAATTTAATACATGATCCGTTCGGACCAATAAACTTGAGAAAGTTTAAATATTTTTAAAGTGAATTAAATGCCCAAGATGTAAGCATTAATAAGCATATAAACATGTATTAAAGAATAGGTTCTGTGGCATTTATCCACTATAATGAAAATTAACTCGAATCCCTTGTCTATGCTAATCCATTATCGTTCATCACTAGTTGACCACTGCAAAAAAGGTACCGGGTTAGACTACTATGAAAAATGACAAACGACAACCACCGGTAAGTAAGGGAAATTTAGGAGACTAGAAACATACAAAAACATGTAATGATACTAGAAATGAACAGAGAAAATGGATTTTAGGTGATTTAAAACGATATAAAAGTTAATTTAATCAACTCTTTTAAAAACAAAAATAACATATTGAATTTTCGAAATCACGTAAAAACCATGCAAAACTGCCTATATATAACCATCGAATTTCAAGGTCATTTGAAGTTACATTTTCTAATCAATTTTTTGAACTAACCTAAATTGCGTCAAATAAAACTTCGTGCCTCTGATTAACCAAAATTTTGTGCAAACTTTAAGTAAAAAGAAGTCGACTTAAAAACTTAATAAGTACATTTACAAAATGGGACTTGAGTAAAACACCAAAAAAGTTATAACGTCAATCATTGAGTCAAGACTACGGAAAGTGAAAAACGATAAGAAGCTTCCGATAATAAAGGAAAATTCTGAAACTAAAAAAAATGGTTTACTGCAAGTTTCCGCGTTTATATCTAAACGTGATCCAAGATTTACAGTGGTCGCAAGAAAGAACAGCTGGAAACGAGTTACGATTTGATTGAATGGAAGTGTTGTCAGATTTCTAAAATTTAAAATATTTAATGGTTCACCGGCTTTCGCAATGTTATGAATATTCTAATTTAATGAATGAATGAATCATTGATTTGGTTTGAAACTCTGTCATGAATAACATACTCTGTCTTTTTTTTGTATCTGGGATTCAGTGCCATTAGTAATTAAAAATAATTTATTATTTCAGGTATTTTCAACATGATTTTTATTTACTCAACGCAAAATAATAGACTTTTTACACTAAAAGTTAGAAACCATAGATTATGTAATTAGTCCCCTTCTTCGTTAGTTTATCGTTTAAACATTTAATTCTCGAGACCATACACACTCAAAAACAATCCTCCAAAATTGCCTAATGTTATCAAACAACAAATTTCAAAGTCAACTGATGTCAAACTTGTTTGGCAGATTAGACAAAATTTATTTTGAGTAAGTTTAAAAAGAAATCAAATTTCCCCAGAGTAAAATAATAAATCTTTTTAAACAACATTTAATGTTTGGAACCACATAAACTTGAAAACTAATTTTTCAAAATTATCTTGTGTCATTAAACATCGAGTTTCAGGGTCATCTAAACTCCGACTTGTTTGATTTATTCCTTTGCAGAGAAAAAGATGAGACTGACACAAGGTCACATTTTCTATTTCAGCGTTACAAAGAACTCCTAGGATCCTAGTACAGCTGTCATATCTGTCATCTTTACCTCACGAAAGAATTACCGATCGTGCCTAATGACGCTATCCGCCACTAGCACGAATTCACTAGATATGGTTACTCGTAAATTTTCTCTTTTTATTTATATGTAATAAAAAAATGAAAAACGATATACCTTGTCAGAGCTCAATTTAAAGAATTTTAGGCTTGCGCTCGATATGCTCCTGTAGTACATAAAGGTTCATTTACGATGATAAAACTTATTCTTGTTAAATACAAATCGTGCGATGTCTGGTTTTTAACTTGTGTTAGATTAGATCTATTAAATTATATTTATGTTCCAGTAATTATTCCAAACCGGAGGGGGTAGTGTGATTAGTAAAAGTCAATCAGATAACTGACTTTAAACAGATGCTTATTTAAACCTAGTTACGAGAAAACACCTAGTACATTACTTTCGGTCGAGAATTCTAAGGTGTTGTGTAGCCAAAGAAAGGTCAAAGGTGGAGAGAGCATACGCCCCATCGCTCATGTCGTTGTAAATAATAAGCCCTTTAGAATAGATATTTAAATTGAATCCCTAGTTATTAGAGTACTACCGTAGGTATGGTTTCTTTTTTGTAAAAAATCTCTCTTCTCTCCCGGTCATCGATTTTTAGTTTATTGTGTTTGGAAAGGTCTAATCCTTTACGGCTCCAGTGCAAGATGATGTATTTCATTAAGGAATTTTACTCCTCGATTGTTGTTTAACGTCAGCTTCCCTCCCCCTTTATAACTAGCGTTACTTTAGAGTTTTTCTTAAAGAAAGATCCTATATACGGATATGCCCACCACTTTTTGAATACGCCACTGGTTCTAAGGTAAACATTTGCTCTATGCAGAGGAAATGTTTAACGTGTGACGTCATAAGAAAATGTATCCAATATGGATGTGCCCTGAAATGTCAATATGTCGAAGAAACAGACATCTGCAATACCCACACATGACCTTGGACATTTTCGATTGGTGCAAGGCAGTTTTGTGATAAATTTGACGTCTAGTTGAAGATTCAGGCTGATTAAAACTATTTTGTCAATAAAAACTAGGATTAAAGGAGCTAGCCATGGTAATATCTGTTTAAAATCGTTAGGAAATGTGTTCTTAAAATGTTTATGTTATTTAGTACTTTATAGACGCGCACAAAAACGATTTTTATCCTTAGCCTAGTTGCAAGGGCAAGCCCATTTTACTACCTAGTATATTTCGCTTTTTTAGTAATGGATATCGACTTATACTTGTTTTATTTTATGCTTTTAGGGTAACGAGAGTTCCCTGCCCATGGAGCTTTGCTCTAACTGTAAGTATAATTTTAATTAGTACCTTCCAATCATAACTAAATATAGGTAAACACCAAGAAGCCATCATTAGCACTAACAATCTACAGTTACCAGTGCAATACTATAAATGCTTTATAATTGACAAATAGAAAAAGGTATATAGAATTAGTTTTAATGATGTTGCAACTTGGGGAATATTTACTTCTTTTACTTAGTCTAACCACCTAAGTAGGTACCACTAGGGAAAATGTATAAAGGTCTTTAAATTGTCCTACATAGCTAAAGTTGAGTTTTAAAGTATAGCTAAAGCAACTAAGTTACAAAAAACTAATTATTGGAAGATATAAAGGAATAAACACTGATTTTGTAGCTGTAACGAAGAGCAATTTAAAAAAAATTAACTTTTACGATACAAATAGTATTACAAAGTATAAGGGCAAACACCTATTGTTCAAAATGGTTTGTATTAAATGTGTTAGAAAAATAAATAGATATGTACCTTATTTAATGCATAAAAAGTATACCATGTCAAAATTGAAGCCATGTCCATGGAAATTGAAATTCCTTATGGAATCGGTCTGTCAGATTTTCTCTGAAATTATTTGACATAGTAGAAAGTTAAAATTTGTCATAAATGTAGGAATTGATGGCCCAATCGCAGCAGTGTAATTTTGACTTAAGTCATAAGTAGTTTTGTGGGGTGAAATGGGAAGTGAAAAAAAATTTTAAGGTCATCAGGCGGGGATGTCAACTGAAAGCTTGTGAAAACACAAGTTCAAAAATATATATGATGTAATACTCATGCAAACTTTTCTTCATATTGTATTCAAAAAATTGCCAAAAATCACTGTCCCCCCCACCACCCCCCGACTCTCAGAGTACTAATAAAAATTTCTGGAATATTGTAGATTGAATGAAAATTATCAGAAATTAGAAGCAATCATGGTATGGAATGCTAATTGCATAAATCCAGCTTGCACTTAGTAGTTTTTTTTAAATTCTGTATCGAAATTTTCTAATATTAGTAAAAAGATTTTTACTTCAAATTTTAATAAAATATTTTTGGATTAAAAGTTTAAAAGACAGTACCAGAAAAGAAAATAGAAAAAATAGTGTTAAAAATAAATAATAATCAAGAAGGGTCTTAAAAGGGTGTCAGTAATTCATAATCCACCTGCTGCTCTAAGGTTTAGTTTTAACTGTAAATAAGAATTTAATAAATGTCAGCAAATTATTAATAGTAAATTGAATTTCAAGAGAGCAAGTTTCTGCTTATTGTACAATCTTTTTATGGACTAAGATTGGAATGCCCTATCTGAATGTCTAAGTATTGATGAAGCCATGTCCTGGTTTTATATTATTCTTAATAGTATATTTATCCAATGTGTTCCTCGCTCTAGGCAAATTGGTAGAGTATATCCTGTTTGATATAATAGAGAAATAATAAAAATAAAAACTAAAGAAACTTTTTACAAAATACATTAGGCGCCCGTGGAGTCTTTACTGGCAACATAAATATTGAGAAATTAGATGAATGATTAAGTCAAAAATAAAAAGATTATTCAAGGTACATGACTCAGGTGGAAAATAGTGTTGAAAGAGATCCTAAATACTTCTGGACATATATTAAAGATCAAAAAATAGTCCAGATATTCCTGCAAAAGTAAGCAATTTATTACTCTGGTCCCAAAAACATTATTGATGGCTTTGCCCTTTATTTTGGTTCGGTGTTCTCAGTATCCGAGCAGTTACACTTCACTTATTATTCTAATGTTAATCACTTTTGTGACTTACCTATAGTAAAAGAGGAGGTCCAAAAGTTAAAGAGAAACAAAACAATAGGACCAAATAGGATTCGAGGCTTTATAATTAAGTGTTGGAGGGAATCAGTTATTATTGTGATTGTTCAACCTTAGTCTCAAATCCTCTTTTTAGGCAGGCACCCAATACATATAAGAAGCTCTTAACAATAAAACACATATAAATGTTGCTTACCCAGATATGGAGAGAGCCTTATATTGGGTCAAACATAGTATTATTAAATGGTCACTAAAGCAAATGTCTGTTTCTTAGTATCTTATAGACCTAATTAAATATTATTTAACAGGCAGAGAAGAACATGTTAGGTAAAGGGGGTAATGTCAGGCAGATTTGCTGGTTCTGGAGATCCCCAGGGCTCCAACTTGGGACCTTTAATATTCCTTATTGCAATTAATGGTATTTCTGAGGCGGTTCATTACTCTCAAACATTTTTATTTCCGGTTAATTTTAAGTTGTTTTTAGAAATATTGTCAAAGGATGATTGAGAACAGTTACAGCAATAGATAAATAGAGTTAACGAATGGCATATTGATAATGGATTCACTTTAAATTCTAACAAATTCATTAAATAAAAACATAATAAATAAAAAGTTTATTATTAACGATACAGTTCTGAATAAAAAAAAAATGGTCAAGTGCAAGTTGAACTTGCACAATTAGTGTTCCGTACGTTGATTGCTTTTAAAATAAAAAAAAATGTTACAGTGGTATGAAGTCAGTGACTTCACAAACCACACGCCAAAGGAGTTCTCAAAAAAGTTTGTTTCCAATCTTTACTGAATACTGATGACCTTGAAATTTTTTTTTTTATATACCAAATAAATTATTAAAAATAATGCATTATTTTCGTTCAATCTACACCCCGTGGAGATTAATCCAGAATTTTTTCAAAATTTTTTGATCAGTACTTTTTGAGATATGGTGGAGGGACAGCGATTTTTCGCGGGTTTTTTAAAAATAATACAAGGAAAAGTGAACCCTAGTATTACATTATATATATATATCTGAATATTCTCTTTGAAGAATTGGGAATTCCCTGTCCTTCGACTTTGTTCTATGGGGATTTCCTCGTTCGTTTCGTGTGTTCATTTGTTCCGTAATGTTAGTTCGGTTCTGGCAGTTTTTGTTTTAATATTTATTGGAGATACATACATACATAATTTAACCCTACGTTAAAAATGCCGCCTGTAAAGAAAAAAGAGCGTAAAAGCGTCACTTTGGAATGAAGATGAAAAAGAAGAATGGAAAATGGAGGCAAAGGCAACAATTGTTGGGAAGATTTTGGAACCCTATCGACTGTGAGAACGATTTATATAAAATCTCCAGCGAAGGTTCAACACCTATAAGTGCAACAAAACTTTCTCGTTCGAGATCATCTATCTTATATATTTATATATATATATATATATATATATATATATATATTATTTATTTATTTTACTCGTGTTTTCACAAGCTTTCATTTGACACCACACGATCCGATGACCTAGTAAAAAAGTGAAAAACACTTCCGATATCACCCCCCAAAACTAACCCCTTAAGTCAAAATTTAACTTTCAAAACTACACGGCTCTGATGAGGCCATCAATTCCTATATTATTACCAAATTTCAACTTTCTATGACAAATAGTTTCGGAGAAAATCGGGTGTGACAGACAGACAGACACCGAAGTCATCTTATAAGTGTTCCATACGGAACACTAAAAACTACTCAGAATCTTGGGTGTGGTATTTAATAACACTTTATCTTTCACAGCACATATAGTATCCAAAATTTATGATGCTCACAAAATTATGGGTTTCATTGTCAGATCTAGCGAGTATTTCAGTGTTAAAACCTAACTCCAATTGTTTGATAGTCTCATTGTGCCTAAATTAAAATATGGCTGTATAATCTGATCACCTCATTATTACATCTGGAGTAAATCAATTGAATATACCGAAAATTCTTAAAATATATGTTGGTTACTATCCTAAACAGGGCTGTGATCATTATACCTCGCTAAATATGTTCAGTAGACTTTCCTTTGCAAATTAGACCACTAAAATATTTTGAACTTATCTCTATAGACTTCTAAGCCCTGGTATAAACTTACCAGAAGGCTTAGCACAGTTTTCTTTATTATGGAAACACGAGATATAATAAATATTTTATTTTAGTTTTCTTGGAATTTGTATATACAAAAATTCACCAATTTATTAAATGTGAGACTTATTTAACATTTATGTTGGGGATGTAAATATAGAAATGGTGGATGAAGTGCAATTTGGTGAAATTTTGGAAAAAAAATGCAGAGTGGCACAGCTTTTGCAATTGTATTACTTTGTACTGACTTAGCCTTGATGGAGATCCATAATAACTAGGAATAAAAATTTAAACAAATGTTTAAGATCACCACTTATGTTTATTATTGCTGACAATTGTTTTGACACACTGTGTCTCCTTCTGCAGCACGTTGTAAATTAGAAAAGAGAGAGAGAAGAATACAACACAAACATCATGAGAGATACAATTTAATGAAATAAGAACAGAAAAGTCTTGAAGAATAAACTAACAAATGGAAAACGTGAAATCGTGAAAACTTATGAATGAGAACAGCGTAACTACAATTAGACAGAAGCTTTTAACTATGGCAGAGAACTTTTACAGGGAATTATATAAAAGCAAACACATCAACGGAAGAGAAAGATAGGTTCGAGAGAGAAAAGTTTTAAATCAAGGATCTGAAGATTTGCCAGACATAACCATAGGAGAAATAAAAAATAGTTTAAAACAAATGAAAAATAACAAATCAGCTGGCGAAGATGGAATTGTAATAGAAGCCATGAAAATAGGAGACAAAGTGTTAAAGACATTAATACTATTATTCAACTTATATCTACATAATGCAACCACCCCTCAAGCTTGGAACAATTCCATCATGGTTATTTTACACAAAAAAGGTAACATCACTGATATTTCAAATTACAGACCAATCAGCTTACTTCCTCACCTATATAAGCTCTTCATGAAAATAATCGCAATACGCCTAAAAGCTAAATCAGATTTCTATCAAACGCGGGAGCAAGCTGGGTTCCGAACTGATTTTGGTCCAAATGATCACCTTCTAACGCTAAAATATTGATCGAAAAAGTCATAGAGTATTAATAAACCATTGCACATAGGGGTATTTGAACGATCTACGCGGCCAAAATTATTTTTCGGTTCTATTGTATGCTAAATTATATTACCAAGTTAAATTAATCAGTTACTTTGCATAAAATTACTTAATTTGTAATAAAAAATAAAAAAACGAAACTTAATTTTACAAAAAAAAATATATTTAAATGAAAACATTTATTTACAAAATAAATGTAAAATATAAACTTGTAACACCCCTCTTTTGCGTCGAGGGTTAAAAATACACTATAAACAATCATATTTTGTCGTCCACAAGCGTATTTTCATCTTCACTTCCAGAAGAACACAGTGAGTTCGGCTCTGCAGGCAGGAGCATTTCTAGCGTCTCTGGTAGGAATGAATGTGACTTTATCCTCTTTATTCGCCTCATACTGCTCGACAAAGGATCGGAACTTAAAAATAAACGATTAAAAATGTCCCTGTTGCAGCTTTCTCGTGAAAACTTTCGGGCAAAGTCTTGTCGGTAAGACCGAAAGTGCCTGTTCCTTGCCTCTGCGGGTTCTTCAGACAGCTGCCCAATTGGTAACAAAGCATTTTTTATTATCTCTGCGCCATGAACAAGTATCTTGTGCATCGTGGGTGTCATGGGATGCCACGGGTAGAGGTCCACATATAGACAAGCAGTTTCTGATGCATACTTGTCATATTTTTTCTGGGTCGACTTTATGTCCTATATAACAGGTCATAGCTAAGGCCCGTTATTTCTGCTGCCAATTTCGGGTCTTCAAAAAATCTTCGACTGGTGTTCCCATCATTGGTGTTTCCAAAATTTGCTTTTGGCATATCCACCAATGACCCGGTTTCATTGCGAAACCGGGTCTGGATTTCAAGTTTCCTCTCTTTCTCGAGTTCCTTTTCAGCCTCTGTTTTTCTTTCTCTATATTTTTTTTTTGGCAGTTTATAAGCCAGATGTAGGACACTCTCAAATAATCTTATCCTGGCATGTAATACTGAGAGACCGAATTGTACTGCCTCGGTATTAACTTCTTTTGTTATATCCAATCGGATAAAATCCTTTGAGGTTGCACCACAAATATAGCACCGGCTTGTTGCTGTGGTTCCAGTGGCGGCATTACACACTTTTCCATCCACCATTGTCATGATAAATTTGTGTTTGACTATAAACTTTTTCTCATCCAAATCAACCTCAGTAGGAATGAGAGAATCAACTGATTTATTCACGTAGTTAATTCCTTGTTCTGTGACATCAGTACTATCTTTGATAAAACGAAATCTTATTGGCTGACAAAAACGCGGAGAAGACGGAGTCGGATTCTCCCACACGATTTTTTCATTATTTTTTCGACACACTAATTTTAGAGGCACGAAGCAACTTTGAAATATATTGCTATCCGAATCCGCATCACTGTCAAACTTTTGTTTGTATTGGGATTGTTGTGATCCGTCGCAACCCCATTAATGAATCATCGTTAGGGTATTCCGTTTTTGTTCATTTAATGTTTGCAATACCTCTTCCAGGTAGTCGGACAATCGTGTAACAGTAAGATCCACCAAGGGCTGTAATTGAGCTTCCGCACTAGTGCTAGTTATCTTGCACACTTCTGGTGGCGGGTAACACTTTTTTTTTTCCTTTTATAGGAGGCTATAACACGGAAAAATATGTTTGTTCGTCCTTATGATTTCATACTGTTCTCTTGTTAGATCTGCGTCTATGTACATTTGGATTGCTTCCTTGACAGTCAAAGGGCTACTTTTATTTTTTTGATGATTTTGTGCGATAATACACCTTTTTATATTTCGTTGCCCGAGTTGGTGTAGTGATGATTTCTTTGAGTACATTTGAAGCATCTAGCTTTCGTATTTTTCTCAACTCAACTTGCGCGGCATGCACTATCACCTCCTCTTCAAAGGTAGAGCGAAGGTCCTCCGTCTTTCTTCTTTTACTTCTCTCGCTCAATTGTTCAAAAGGTTTGCTTGGTCGACCAGATCGATTTTGCAGACTGTCAACCACTGGAATTTCAAAGGTTCCTTCTAGCCATGAACTATTGTATTGAACAAGTATGTCTTCCTTATTATGGGCTTGATCCATCTACGTTTAACTTCAGATTTAAAATGAGAAAAGTTCCTTTTTAACGTTTGTATTTGCTCTTGTGTATATCCTTCAGTTGACAAAAGTTGTTCTTTCAAGCAATTTAGTTTGTCTTCCAAATAAGGTAAATTTTCCTTCATCATGCGGTCAAACAAGTATTTCCGGGTCACAACCTTCATTCCCGATGTACCAAGTGAATCTACAACAAAGAATCGTTAAGTTAAAATTGATAAAATCAAAATCTATTTTTTCTCACAATTTTGACCATAATTTTCAAAGTCCCAAAATATATCTTATCCGGACTTATCCGGGGCCAGTTTTTTGATTTATTATTTACTGAAACTACCAACTTTAGAATATTATCAAAATTATAGCCGGATCTAACAGGGAAGTATGAAAACGACAGTAAAACATATTTTTTTTTTACAAAATAATACTCGTGGTAAAGACCTTTCTTTACCGTCCCTTACGTTGACTCACAAATAAGTAAATGATAAAAGTTTTATGAAATAACATATCTGTACTTTGAGAATCCATCACTTTTTCCACTACTTTAGAACTTTTGATTTTTAAGAGCGCCGAGAACTGATAACGTACACGAGGTAACAGGATCGAATTCCGACTGACATAAAACAGGTAAGACTGCACGGGTGGGGTTGGAAGCGGTTGTCTTTTGTTCTCGGAAGGGTTCTCTGTCTCTGGTAGTCGGTTCCCTGGCAATATTTTGTGTTTTGATTTTTTGACTTTTGGCCGCGTAGATCGTTCCAATACCTGTATGTGCATTGGTATTAGTTTTTATTGAAGTCTGAAAAGCATTCGATACCATTAAACTCCCAGCAATAATGGCAGTCTTAAGAGAATGCAGAATCCCCAGAACTTTTTATAGCAACGTTGGAGTATGCATTTAAAACTTTGAACTGGGATAATATGGGAATTAGTGTAGATGGCGAATCTCTGAATCATCTTAGATTCGCGGACAACATCGTCCTGATTACAGATAATATGGGAGATGCAATAAAAATGGTAGAAGTACTTAATCGAGCTGTAGGAAGAACCGGTCTAGAACTAAATATGGAAAAGACCAAACTCATGACTAATCTGGTATTAAGTGAAGAGATAAACATATCTGGACAAACTATACAGCAAATAGACGACTACAAGTATTTGGGACACAAAATAAGATTGGGCAGAGACAATCAAACATGCGAGATCCAAAGAAGAATTGACTTGGAATGGGCAACTTTCGGAAGACTACGTAATACGTTTAAGAACAACGATATACCTTTAAGTTTAAAACGAAAAGTATTCAAGCAATGTGTAATGCTATTCATGACATACAGAGCTGAAATTCATAATTTTGACACGGAAGACAACACGGAAATTAAAAGTAGCACAGCTTGCAATGGAAAAGTTAATGCTAGGCGTTACAAGAAGAGATAGAATCTCGAATAGAGTTATTAAAGATCGTACAAAGATACCCTATATTATAAAGCGTATTACGGAGCTGAAATGGAGGTGCGCCGGTCATGTGGCGCGCTTGACGGACAGGAGGTGGACGAAGAGAATTGTTGAGTGGGGACCGCGGCAAGAGAAAAGAAGCAGAGGCAAACCACCTAGCCGATGGACGAACGGCCTAAAGAGAATTGCCTAGAACTGGATAGTGAAAGCATAACATCGAGGGGACTGGAAGGACTTGGAGGAGATCTATGTCCAGTAGTGGACGAGAGAGGCTGGATGATGATGATGATATTTAATCACGCCGAGGTCAAATCTTAGGGTTACCATGTTCAAGTCCTAGTTGAATATTTTACTTTTTTCATATGTATCAAGTTATAGCTACCGCTAATAACCACAACATATTTTTAGATTTAGCTTTTATTCACATTAGAAATTTATTAGTCAACCCGGCCAGTAATTTACTCTTCCCTGACAGCCAGCACCATATTGCGTACATTAGAAACATTTAATGTTAAAACTTTACATCAAAAAGAATCTCCCTATCACTACAATCTTATAATGTATGATTTTAAAAATTACTTTTTCTTTCAAGATCCTAATTTCTTCTTGTCGTCCTTTTGAGTGGTTGTGTGGTTGATCAGTCTACCAGTTAATAATTTTGTTGAACTGTTTTACAATATTCTCTACAATGTCATTTCAAGATATGTAACACGTAGGCTGAAAAGTTTTTGGTCTGACACATAGATGTCACCCTTTTCACAAAATCCATATGATTTTTAAGAAGTACCAACCTTCAAACGATACGTGTCAAAATTTCATGACAGTTTGACAATTAGTTTACAAGTTAGTACATTATTTTAGGTTGGAAGCCGTTATTGAGTGCTATATTTTTGATTGTGTCCAGTTCTTTTTTAAAATTATTTTTACTAAGAGGGATATTGAAGGCTCTATGGATCATAGATCTATAGGCTGCCAGTTTATGGGAGTTAGGGTGTATTGAGTCAGTTGGGATGGTGACATCTGAAAAGGTTGGTTTGCGGAAAATATCAAATTCTAGTCTATTTCCCTTCTTTAAAATTGTAACATCTAAGAAATTTATTTTATTATCTGTTTCCTTTTCCAGTGTGAATTTTATGTTGGGGTGTAAATTATTTAGATGATTTAAAGTGGAATTTAGTTCAATTTCATTTCCGTGGAAACATACCAAGATGTCGTCCACATATCTAAACCAAAAGAGAATATTTTTTGCGTGTTGAGTTTTTAGAAAACTATTTTCCAACTCTGACATAAAAATTTCCGCTAGCAAAAGACTAAGTGGAGACCCCATGGCCAGACCATCTCTTTGTTTGAAAAATTGATTATTGAACTGAAAATAATTTCCGGTTATAGAAAATTCGAACAGTTTCAATATATCTTGTTGTTTTGTTATATTGATGTTGTTTTTTTGTAGCATAGTTTTTATAATTTCTAAACAATCTTTATTTGGGGTATTGAAGAGCATATTTGTTACATTGAATGAAACTAGAAGGGCGTTATTTGGGATAGAGATATTTTTATTTGTGAGGTCTGTAGAGTTTTTTGTGTTATATTTTGCATTGAATTGTGTAATTTCTTTAAAGATGGTGTTGAGATGTGTTGCTAGATTTTTTAAGGGGGTGTTGCTGTACGATACTACTGGTCTTTTTGGCGAATTTTCTTTATGTATTTTTATCAGGCCGTAAAGTTTTGGTGATGTAGGATTTTGGTTTATTATTTTAAACTTTTCTCTTTCATCTACAATGCTCAGGGTTTCATTTAGCAGGGTCTTGAGTTGTTTTTGAATTTTATCCGTTGGATCTTTTTTTAGTTTTATTGGATCCAAATTTATTTAAGTTGTGACAGTTTAAAATGGAGTCATAAATTTTATTAACAATAAAAATTTTATTTTTTATTTATTTTTTATATTATATTAATTTACAGTTGATGCCGATGAGATACGTCGGCTCGGAAAACGCTTTAGGAAGTTAGATCTGGACAATTCTGGAGCTCTAAGCATCGATGAGTTTATGTCGCTACCGGAGTTGCAACAAAATCCGCTGGTACAGCGGGTTATCGACATATTTGATGCCGATGGAAACGGGGAGGTGGATTTTAAAGGTAGGTTATGCCGCATTTACTGAGCAAATCCAAAGTATTTCATCATCAGGAATATATTTTGTTAGCATTTGTTGTACTGGTGAATACTAATATCTAGCAATATGTATTTTGAATATCTCCAAAATAAGAACACGTAGGCTGAAAAGTTTTTGGTGTAGCTTCTTAAAACACATTTTTTTTGCAAAATTCGACTTTATTCATCAACATAGTCACCTTCAAGAGCGATACAATGAGTCCAACGCTTTTCTTGTAGAAGGATTCTTCTTCTGAGGCTTTCTTGTAGAAGGATTTATCTTTGCCTTCAAAATAGGCCTCAGTTTCGGCGATAACTTCTTCATTGGAATCTTTTTCCCGCGACCGTTTTTTTTGAGGTCTGCGAATAGATAATAGTCGCTGGAGGCCAAATCTGGAGAATACGGTGAATGAGGAAGCAATTCGAACTTCAGTTTATGCAATTTTGCCATCGTAATCATTACTTTGTGACATGGTGCATTGTCTTGATGAAAGATCACTTTTTTCTTGTTCATTTGAGGCCGTTTCTTTACGATTTCTGCCTTCAAACGCACCAATAACTTTATATAATATTCGCTATTGATGGTTTTTCCCTTCTTAGCATAGTCGATGAAAATTATTCCATGCGCATACCAAAATACTGACGCCAAAACCTTCCCAGCCGACTGTTGTGTCTTTAGTCGCCTGGGGCGGCTTTCACCGGCTGCTGTCCAGACTGCCGATTTGATTCCGGTGTGTAGTGGTGGATCCATGTTTTATCCATTGTCACATATCGCATGAAAAAATTCTTTTTATTCCGCTTAAACAGGTCCAAACAGCGCTCAGAATTATCAACACGTTGTTGTTTTTGGTCCACCGTGAGCAAACGCGGTACCTATTTCGAACAGAGCTTTCTCATGCCCAAATGTTCATGCAAAATATGACGAACACGTTTTTTTGATATCTTTAAGGTGTCGGCTATTTCACGCAGTTTTACTTTACGGTCATCCAAAACAATTTTATGTTTTCTGGTGTAACCACCTCATTTGGGCGTCCAGAGCGTTCAGCATCTTTGTGTCTGTACGACCGCATGTAAATTCAGCATACCAGTAAATGATAAAGCCATTGACTGACATCCGTATGGGGTGAAGGTTGTCACTCCTTGTACAACCCTTTTCAAGCTGTCTTTTACATGGTAAATCTCATCCCACCGAGTATAATTTACAGTGATTCAAGACCAACGTGAATTGCTTTTTCCGCACACGCGTCGCCCCTGTAGCGCTTTAAGGATTACCCTACAGTACGTATGCTACGCCCACAAAAAAAAATATATTTTTTTCCAATTCATGTTACTTGTAGCGTCCCACTTATAATTTTATATTTACGCTTTTGTAAAACCTGTGCGTAACATCAAAAATTAACGGATTGAACTGTATTTTTTCCCATCAGAAACAGACGAATTTAGATTTTTCCCATTATTTTGAAAATATCAAAAGTAGCGTTACTAAAACCATTGTAACTTTTAAAATAATCGTCGAAATATCATGAAATTTTGACACGTATCGCTTGAAGGTACGTCCTAAAAATCATATGGATTTTTTGAAAAGGGCAACATTTATGTGTCAGACCAAAAACTTTTCAGCCTACGTTTTAATTTCTATAAAATTGGTCAGTCTACCTTCAAATTTATGTAGATGAACGCACATACATTTTAATAAAAACTGTAATTATTTTCTTTTAAGAAAATATATTTTCAGCAATAGTTAATTTAAAACAAAAATTAGTGTAAAATAATTGGAACTACACTAGCTTTCGTATCCCCCAACTTTCGACAATTTTTTACTGTGCTAATAAGTGCTTCCGATGTGGTTTTTACTACATGTGGTGAAAAATCTCGTGACTTTTTGAGAGATGGCATCACAAACAAAAAACATTTGATTTTCAGTTAGCGTCAACTCTCAGAAGATTCGTGTAAAATTTTCATGACATTCCGTTTATCAGTTTACGAGTTACAGCTGTTTGAGTGACGCTACTTTTGATTTTTACAAAACGATGGAACAAAAGGCGTTTCGTGTGTTGATTAAACATTGCTTTTTGATGGGGAAAATACAGCCAGAACCCAAGAATGGCTTGAGAAGTGTTATGACACATCTGCTCGGTCGAAAGCGACTATATGTCAATGGTTTAGTAAGCTTAAATGCGGCCGTACGAGCACCGATGATGCACCACGTTCCAGACGGTCAAATAAGGCAGTTACTTAAAAAAATGACAAGATAGCTGACATGGTGAAGATATCAACAGAACGCGTGAGGCATATTTTGCATGAATATTTGCATATCCCATCCCAGAGCGGTGCATGCTAGGTATACCACGTCGCTCTAATACTTGACATCCGTATGAAGTGCAGGTTGTCACTCCTTCTACAACCCTTTTCAAGCCGTCTTTTACGTAGAAAATCCCATCCCTTTGGAATAATTTGCCCAGGCCTATGTGTCCCGAGTATAATCTACAGTGATTCAAAACCAACTTGAATTGCTTTTTCCGCACACGCGACGCTCCTGTAGCGCTTTAAGGATTACCCTGCAGTACGTATGCTACGCCCACAAAAAAATATATTTTTTTCCAATTCATGTTACTTGTAGCGGTCCTTTTATAATTTTATATTTACGCTTTCGTAAAACCTGTGCGTAACATCAAAAATTAACGGATTACGATTTCGAAAATCGCTTATTTTAACAATATAACTTTTAATTTGCAATTAAGATTCGATTTTAACGTCTCTTTTAATGCTAGACTGCGAAACGGCGCTATTGTGTTTACCGGCTTATATTTTATTATACCCTCACTTAAAATATGTTTTATTTCTGTTTATAAAGCGATTCTAAAAATAGTCCGTTGTATAAAATGTGTTTATTATTGTTTTCGGATCTAATTACGTTTAGTAATACTTAAGTTTACAGTGTCCATTTTTCATTTAGAGTAGTTATCGTCGAAAATGTTACGAGGAAAATAGCTAAAACGCGAAATTTTGTAGCGCTCTCATAAATAGGGGCTGCTCTACTTCAGACGGCATGGTTTAATAAAAGTGATAAAATGTGGTGAGTATGTGATGATGCTATTTATTTTAGATCTAGTAGAGGGAATCTTACGTATACTTTCTTACTTTCATTGTTAAGAAAAGTATTAAATTCGTGGAAAAGTCTCTTGCCGCAATTTTTGCATTTCTTCCAGTTTCAATGCCTTAAATCATAAAAAAACTTACTTTCCAATTTTCGTCGATCGCTTTGTCTATCTATCTGTCGGTGGGCACTACAACTGTTAAACAAAATGAAACGTTGGCCTTCAGCTTTATACATATATACTACTTAAAGGGGAGGCTTATATCCAGGAGTGGATGTGGAAAGAGATACTACTTGAATAAGAAAGGAACCTATAATTTTGGAGCAGTTACATTTTAAGAGACGGAGGTAAACAGGGTGAGGGTCGATAAATTTCGTAATACTAATCAATTATTTATAGTTCAAATTATAAGTGGTTAAAGGGGTGGTTATAGATTCTTGTCAGAATTCTTGGAATCGGGAAAATTATGTTATTTGTTCATTATTTCCAACTTTAACATAAGCTGTTTTTCTCTCACTTTTTTGTGTTTAATTTTCACCATAAATTACACAGGCCAACAAAAAAAATATTTGTAAAAACTTTTTAAACCAATACATCTAAGTGTTATGTATTTTTGGGTGCTGAAACCGTATCTGCTATCAGTTTTTTTGAATCGCCCACAGTTCTCTCACAATCTGACATCGATTAAATTTCAAAATAGGGAAAATTTGATACATAAAAAATAAAACCTTAAACCGTACTTTTATTTGATTAAGCTACAATTTTTACTCACGATAACATAGTTCACTTCAATGCGAATATTTTAGGTGCTTATTTTTTTGTATTTCCTTTCCCTTTTCTCTGTGAGGTTTCTTGTATAGCTTTTTCTCCGATGTGATGCATTTTGTTGTTCTCTATGAAGTGACCAACAGTAATCACCCATCATGTTGATATTCCACCGTCCCTGGTAACGTTTCTTCATCTCCTTTATGTCCTGATGGAACCGTTCCCCCTGCTCTTCACTCACATCGCCTAAGTTTTTATGAAAAAAGTCAAGATGATTGTGCAAGAAGTGGACTTTAGAGCTCATCGGACAATCCAGATTTTTGAACTTGTCTATCGTATTAGCTACGATAAGTTCATAGTTAGGGTCTTTCACATTGCCCAAAAACTTAGTCACAACTTGTTTAAATGATATCCAAGCCTCCTTTTTCTTTGTAATCATCCTTGCTTCAAAGGTGGAATAAAACATCATTTTACGAATATATACCAACGAAAATACCTTCTTTCAGTTTGGCTTCTGATAAATGAGGAAATCTTTTATACAAATATTTAAAACATTCACCATCTTTAGGCAAGGCTTTCACAAATTGTTTCATTAAGCCTAACTTGATGTGTAGTTGTGGTAGAAGAATCTTTTTTGGATCTACAAAAGTTTTATGCAAAATGTTCTTCTCGCCAGGTGTTAAAGTTTTTCTTACGAGCCATTGTTATTTGAACCAATTATAAAACATGGAAACTTTGTAAATCCCTTTTGTTGACCAAGGATCATGGAGACAACTTTTAAATCTCCACATAGCATCCAATCGTGAGCTGGATAGTTAATTTTCTGTAAAATCATGTTAGGATTTTCGTAAGTTTCCTTCATATGGACTGAATGAGCAACATACAGTGAAGCATGAGGATTTCCGTTGTGTAACAGAACACCTTTTAAACTAGTTTTTGATGAGTCAATAAAAAGCCTCCAATCTTCCTTCTTGTGCTCAATGCCAAAATCGTTCATTAGACTACCAATATCATGGCAGTAAACCAAATCCTCTTCCTGCTTGAAAAACTGAGCAAACTGGTGATCTCTTGTTCTATAATGGTACATAGATGTTCCAGATTCCAATAAATGTTTTTCTTTCAGCCGAGAACCAGCAATTCTGCTTTTTTCCTTAGTCAAAACCAAAACTCTCACTAAATCATTTAACTCAGCTTGTGTAAACAACTGTGGTTTTAAATTTTCTAGAGAATATTGAAACTCATCATTACCCGGTCGACTTTCATTAAATTCGGGACTGGACTGTAAAACTTCATCAATAGACTGAGATGGCTCAGGGACAGGAAGTCCCGGTCCATGTCCTACCGGCCGATTAGCTGAAGTAAAGTTAGGATAGACAATTACTTTCTTATTTTTGGAGTTATATGCAGAAACATCAACGCTGCAAAAATAACAATCATTTGAATGATTTTTTTTGCTCTCTTCATACCATGGGTACTGCAAATCTAAAAGCTCTCTTTTCTTTTTTATACCATTTTTTAAGATCCTCGACACAAACATAACATACTTTGAGAGGAGCCCAACATTTTTCTTGATTACCGATTGCTACACCAAAATATGCAACGTATACTTTTTTACAAAGTCAGTAATGTTTCTTTGATGTTTTTTAACTACAGACTCACCACATATATAACAAAAAGTGTTGGGAGAATTTTTACAACCACGATTTGTCATACTTTGAGTGTGAATTAAAGCACATGGGTTAAACACTGCAATACGAGGTTATATTAACTGGAAGAAAACAAACAGCTGATTTTACTGCAAACCTTATAAAATTCTGATTTTATTGCCGACCTAATAACATTCAACAATTATTAAAAAAGTTTTTATCATCGTTGGCCTGTGTTATCTATCATTTGAAAAACTCAATTTAATGTTTGGGTGACTGTTGGTAAGCGAGATTCTTTTAACGGTTGGGTTCAGAATTTCAGACAGGTGCAACGCGCAGTTTGTTGGCAGCTATCGTAAGTGGCCGTGTTCCGTAAAAGTGGACACAGCCGAGTATCGTACAGTGGTAAAATATTTTTATGTAAAAAAAATTAGACTGCGACTCAGATAGAAACTGAACTGAATTAAGTTCATGGGACTTTGCACCAGCACGCGAGACCATTTATTATGTAGCCGTACGGGCACTACAGATTCTGCACGTTTAGGACGCCCGATTGAGGTTTCTTCTGAATAAATGGTCAATAAATTTCATAATATTGGGATGGAAGATCGTCGCATCAAGCATAGCGACATTGCTGAGATGGTAGGCATCTCATATGAACGGGTACATAATATCCAGCATGAAGTTTGCGCGAGGAGTGCCGTTTGTTGACAACAGACCAAAAATGTACGAGGAAGGACATTTCAAAATGTGTTTGGAAAAGTTGTAGTGTAATTAGAAAGATTTCTGGCGTCGTTTTTAACATTACACCCCAAAGACAAAAAGGCAGTCAATACAGTTAGTTGGCGAAGGTGAAAATGCACCGAAAAAAGCGAAAACAGTTTTATCGGCGGGAAAAGTGATGGCAACTGTTTTTGGAGACTCGCACGGTAAGTGACTCTTATTACGCAACGTTACTGGACCATTTGCATAGTCAGTTGAAGCAGAAGCGACCAAGGTTAGCGCGTGAAAAAGTGCTTTTTTACCAGGATATTGCGCCCGCTCACACATCGGCTGTTCTAGTGGCAAAAGTAGACAAGCTGGACTTCGAACTAGGTCCACACCCGTTCGATTCCTCAGATTTGGCCCCAAGGGACTTTGTTGTTTCCTAACCTCAAAAATTGGCTTGGAAGAAGACATTTTTGTAGAATGACTAAGTGGTATAAATAAGTATTATGCACAGTTCGAAACAATCTTTTTTTTCAGACGAAATAAAAAAATTAGAATCTCGCTGTGATTTACCTTGTTTTTAACAAGACTTTTCAATCCACTCTCGTATATGAGATGTCTTCTTTCAAATTTGTCGAATTACGATATGCTATCAACTTTAATTTACAGTGACAAATTTTCGGTATTGTTGAAGGGCTTTGTCGATGATTTTTATTTCAATAAAAAATCACTGTTAATGGTTTTGCTTATGATTCTTTTTTCAATAAAATCTCTTTGAATAGACATTGTGGCGCCTAAAACTTGCAATTTTATTTCAAGTCTAGGTATATAATAAATAAAAATTGTTTTAGAAACCACGGAAATCTGAAAACAATGGAAGCAGTTTTATTTCAGAGTTGCTAAAATCACTTACATTACGAATCATTTACTTTATATTATAATAGTAGTTATAAACTCCTACCAATATTTAGTAAATCAGGAATTTAAGTTTTAATTAAAATAATATTAATTATTGATCTTTTGTTATCAATAAGATATTGGTATATTGGTAAGATATATTTTATTATTTAACGTTTTTTCTTAAAGGGGAGATACCCGTAACCTACAACATATAACTACATCGTGACTTTTGTGAAGATGTGAGAGTTTCGAAATTGATAATCGGAAATATAAATACACATAATAAAACTACAGAATATAATTGCATTACATCTATAAAGTTTTTTCGAATTATCTAATATCTTATAATGTCTGATTTTCAGAGTTTATTCAAGGTGTGTCCCAATTTAGCGTAAAGGGAGACAAGTTGTCTAAGCTCCGGTTCGCCTTTCGTATCTACGATATGGATAATGATGGATATATTTCCAATGGAGAGCTATTTCAGGTATGATATTCTAATAGTATTTTTAAATAAATTTGTGATACACACAATTTTTGGAAGGCCAGTAGGTTTAATGATTGTAGCAGCTACAAATTGTTAAAACTGAAACTTTAAATGTCCAACTTTTCTTTACAAAAATTTCTTCGGCTGATACATTCTTCCTCGTGAATTTTTTTGATTTATAAAATCTTCAAATTTGATTATTTTTTAAACAATATTTAAATAAAATTATTTTCTATTATCTATTATAAGAATTTTTTTTCGTTGTTTTTGATTGAGATAATGAATCAATTTTAAGCATAATTATTTGTAGTTAAATATATAAGGGTTAAAGGGGTATATGTGTAATTTCGGGGTTCTTAAGGTCGAGAATGCTGAACATTGAGTCATTTTTTCATTATTTCCAACCATTTTTAGTCAAACATACAAAAAGTTAAATGAGTGGGGAAGAAAGTTATATATATACCAGGTCTACAAGTATGAAATTCGGATTTCAGACAACAGATGGTGCACCAATGCAGTTTGTGCTATAAAGATTTGATACTGCGCCATTTTGTTGTGTTATCAACAAGTGTCAGACGCGCACGAGTGATAAATTGGAAAAGTGTGTGCATAGTGTTGTGTTCAATATGTCGAAATTTATACCGAACAAAGAGCATTCGCGGACAGCATTAATTTTCTGTTTTCATTTGAAGAAAACTGCTGTTGAATCATACCGATTACTTCGAGAAACTTATGGTGAACACTCCATCGCAAGGTACGTGTGAACGATGATTTCGGCGTTTCTAAAGTGGTGACTTCGATGTTGTAGACAAGGAACGTGGAAAACCGCCAAAAAAATACGAAGATGTGGAATTGCAAGCATTGTTGAACGAAGATGATTCGCAAACACAAAAACAACTCGCCGAGCAATTGGGCGTTAGTCAACAAGCTTTTTCCAATCGGCTACGAGAGATGGGAAAGATTCAGAAGACCGGTAGATGGGTACCACATGACTTGAACGACAGGCAAATGGAAAAGCGCAAAAACACGTGTGACATTTTGCTTGCTCGGCACAAAAGGAAGTCGTTTTTGCATCGTATAGTTACAGGGGATGAAAAGTAGATTTATTTTAAAAATCCCAAGCGCAAAAAATCATGGGTAGACCCAGGTGCACCATCCACATCGACCGTATGACCGAATTTTTCTTCATGACAATGCTCCATCACATACGGCAAAACCAGTTCGCGACACGTTGGAAGCACTCAGCTGGGAAGTTCTACCCCATGCGGCTTACTCACCACACTTGGCTCCTTCCGATTACCACTTGTTTTCATCGATGGGTCACCACTTGCTGAGCAGCGCACAGTGGGGAAAAAACGAAAAATCATGTTTCAAAATTGTCTAGAGCCTTCAATTTTGGTTCGATTTGGACGATTTTTTTTAAAAATTGAAGCTTATTAAATTCCGAACAAAGTTGTCGGAGCCGATTTTTCAATTAAACTTCTGTTTCAAAATGGCGGACGTTGGTTTCTGATTATATAGCGACTGAGACACAGAAAACGCTTACAGTTTCAAACCAAGTTGTGCCACTGTTTAGCAATAGCAGCCACTTTTTTGCTACAAAAGCAAACAATGTGGCTAGTGCAGCAAAATATTTAGCTGTCCCTATTTTAACAAAACGTTTTAGCTATTGTAGCCATTTTCTAGCTGTGTGAGCTGTCCTTTTCTGCGTGTATCGCTGTTTTTTGTATCTGCTAGAAAATTGTCTACGATACTTAAAATTTACAGCAGCAATATTCTAGCAATAACTGCATGAAAATTTAAATCCCGCAACTAAACTTGAATAACTTGAATGATCTGACTGCCACAGTCTAAATGCCACAGAGAAACTTTCTTGCTCGATTCAATTTTGGCATCCGCCATACTTGATTTGTCATTTTAAGTCAACTGTTGAAACATATTTATAATTAACAACCTTAAAGAAATTATTTATGCAAATGTTATGGATATAAAATAATAATGGTACGTTTATTCATATTTATAATACTTTTATTGTTCATGGCAGCCATTTTGGGTTCATTATTATTAATCTTGTAACTGTGATATTAGATATATTATCTGCGACATAAAAAAACATAAATACACGCATTTTAGCACAACTTGGTTTGAAACTGTAAGCGTTTTCTGTGTCTCAGTCGCTATTTAATCAGAAACCGCCATTTTGAAGACGTCCGCCATTTTGAAACAAAAGTTTAATTGCAAAATCAGCTCCGACAACTTTGTTCGGAATTTAATAAGCTTCAATTTAAAAAAAAAATCGTCCAAATCGAACCAAAATTGAAGGCTCTAGACAATTTTGAAACACGATTTTTCGTTTTTTTTTCCCCACTGTGCAGCGCTTTGGTTCGTACGAAGATGTGAAAAAATGGCTCGATAAATGGTTCGCAGCAAAAGGGGAAGATTTTTACTGGCGTGGTATTCACAAATTGCCCGAAATATGGAAAAAATGTACAACAAGCGATGAAGTATACTTTGAATAAAGCACTTTTTATCATTCTTCCGAATTCAACATGTTTTTTTTAGAAAAAAAATCCGCATTTCATACTTGTACACCTGGTGTATATATATATATATATATATATATATATATATATATATATATATATATATATATATATATATATATATTTATTTATTTATTTATTTATTTATTTATTTATTTATTTATTTATTATAATATTCCTGTCAATATATGTATAGAGATATAGTAAAAGGAGTAAAAAATCTCTACCGAGGCTGGAAGTAAACTAAAAAATATTCTTTTCTGGGTTCTTGGAGTTGAAGAATCTTACATATTTTTTTTTAATTTTCTTTTTGTTATTACTTCCAATATTTTCAATTATTTATAGTTCGTATAGAGGGCTAATGGAATGGGAAAGGGAATTAGATGGTTGCTTCATATCCTTCTATGGTTTTTTTAGTCAAGGAGTGAAAATTGTGTAATTTTTGTCATTATTTTCGATTCTATATATTATTTATGACCAAACTTATGAAAGGGTTAAGGAAGGGGAAGGAATTGAAGCAGATGCGCTATGTATAAAGTATTATACATCCTTTCCGGGGTTCTCAGAGTCGAGGAATCTGAAAATGTGTTATTTTTCATTATTTTTAACTATTTGCTCTTAAAGATATAAATGGCTAAAAGGGTGGGAGGAGGAGTTTAAGGGGATGCTCTGTCAATATGACATTTTCAGGGTTACTGAACTGAAAATTGTGTTATTTTTTCATTATTTTCAACTTTAATAGAAATAGTATACAGAGAAGATTGGAAAACTATTAGTATTATTTATTCCACTTTTTACTGGATTGTGGTTAGAAACAACAGCTAATTTTAAATGTAATCATTCGCTATAAAAAGTTCCAATATTTTGTGACTGCTCAATCCGGTTTCTTTTATAGTGTTCTTCACCTTCCGGTTCCCAGTTTCCATCCTCTTCGATCTTCCCAATCTCCGGGTCTTAGATTTCTCTCTGACATTGCCCTCTAAACACCTCCAACCATGTCGCTCTTGGTCTCCCTCTTCTCTTTCCGCTTGGTACCCACTTTAGAACCATCTTTCGTATTCGGTGTTCTTCCACTCTTTCCACGTATCCGTACCATAAAAGTTGCCGTTGTTGAATTGCCTCAAGAATCGTGGTGGTACTTTTATTACAACTCTTTTATTCTTTTTTTTTAACTCTATCCATTTTTGACCCTCCAATCGATCTTCGCCATTAATCCGTTTCGAGTGCCGTT
The DNA here is from genome assembly GCA_019049505.1 of Pachyrhynchus sulphureomaculatus. Lineage (NCBI taxonomy): Eukaryota > Metazoa > Arthropoda > Insecta > Coleoptera > Curculionidae > Pachyrhynchus > Pachyrhynchus sulphureomaculatus. The sequence continues at coordinate 40,133,416 of CM032449.1, forward strand.
AATTTCTGTTCCGATCGTTTCGTAAATTGCCAAGTTTCACAACCGTATAACACGATGTTCTTAAATTGTGCATTATAAATGAGGTACTTTCTCTGTGATGTTAGGTTCTTCAACCACAGAACAGAGTTTAGGTGTCTTATGAACGCTTTTCCTTTACTTATTCTACTCTCTCCACTTCTTTTCCCGTTCTACCGTCTTTACTTATGTTAGTTCCTAGATATACAGGGTGTCCCAGTATTCTGTGTACATAGAGTTACTGTGGATTTCTAGGATGACATTTAACCCAACTTACCTTAGTCCACAAATTCATAATTTTTGAGATCCAGGGTGTCAAAGTTATACTTTTATTTTAGTTTTTCTTAAGTAGCTTTCTTAATAATTGTCTTATTTGTACAAGATTTGGTGCTAAGAGGTTTTTTGAGATGATAAATTGAAATCAGCTCACAATTTTGTTGTAAATTGTAGGGGACGCTACTTATTGCACTGTGTATACTTTTAAATTGTCATAACTTGGTAAATGTTGCTTCGAGCTACAGTTTCTGAGATAGTAGTTTGTTTCCATTTTTTAATTCCATTATCAAATTCGCAAATGCGTTCCTTTACACGTTTCTTCACATTGTATAGTTACTTGGCAGCGCTCAAAAATCACTCTGGCAATGATGTAAGATATCATATGTTCTCTGACTTAACTGGCTTGTAGTAATACTGATAGAAAGTAATTTTTGACAGATATCAAACAAGTTTTACGAGTATTAACGAGAATTAATCCCTTCTCAAGTTTAAATCTAGATTATTATGGAATACACTTTTGGTGAGCAACTGATATGATTTTAGTGTTTGGTTTCTGCAACGGTCGCAAAAGTGCTCGTGTATATCACGAAATATTTTCACGCGTCAGACTCCTAACCATCAGACTTTTGCCAATATTGAGAGGCGACTTCGAGATATTGGATAATTTAAGCAGATCAGGAATAATGCTTGGCGGCCTTCACAAGCTAGAACACCCGATGTTGAAGAGGAAATCCTTGAGATTGTACACGTTAATCCTGGAATTAGCACTCGTTTAATTGAACGTCAAACGGGAATATCAAAAAGTACAACTAACCGGATCATTAGACAACAAATTATTCATCCCTTTCATATACAGTCCGTCCAGGAACTCTTACCTCCAAATCTTGGATCCCGTTTGCATTTTTCACAAATTATTCTAGCACGCATAGCGACTGTTCCGGCTTTTTACACTAAAATCCTATTTACAGACGAAGCACGCTTCACTCGACGTGCTATAACAAATATGTACAATAATCATGAAGAATCGCTGAAGAAAACCCACATGTTGTGTAACAAAGACAGTTTCAACGCGAATTCGGTATTAATTTCTGGATGGAACTATTTAATCGGGCCGTTTAGATTACCAGATCGACTTGATGGTGACATTTAATTGAATTTTGATCCGTGAAACTATTCCTGAATTATTGGAAAACTTACCCATTCATTTTTCGTCGCGACATGTTTTTCATGCACGATGGTGCGTCACCCCATTTTGTGCGTAACGTGAGAATTTTTTTGAACCAGAGTTATCCAGATAAATGGATCGGAAGAGGTGAAGATGCTCCTACACTGGCCACTTCGTTCCGCAGACGTAAATCCATGCGATTTTTTTCCTTTGGGGTGCATTGAAATCGACAGTTTATCAAGTTCAAATCGACAACATTGAGCAATTGTGAAATATGATTTAAAATGCTGCTAACGCTTTATAAGATGAAAACTTTTTAAGAAGAGCACATTTAAATACCTTCTCAGTTGAGCGATTAAACTTTTTTCGAATTTATCAATTTGTGGGTAATCTTTTATACCCTTAGCCAGTTGGTTTTTACATTCTTACTGTTGTTGACCCGTTAGTCTTTAAATTTATTATTGTTGTTAGCCTGTTTGCCTTTAAGCATGCTCCCAATTTCAAAGACTATTTTTTTGGACCTGTCCTAAGCCTGGATGAAGCGTAAATAGCATTAAAAAATGGAAACAAACATCCGACAACATTTACCGAGGGAGCTTTTTTAGACAGGGGAAGGCGGAAAATACGAATATTTAACTAAAAATCTCATACAGAGTGGTATAAAAAGTTATGACAATTTAAATGTATACACAGTGCCATAAGTGGCGCCCCCTACAATTTACAACAAAACTGTGAGCTGATTTCGATTTCTCATTTCAGAAAACCCCTTAACACCGAATCTTGTATAAATAGTGCAATTATTCAGAAAGCTACTTAAGAAAAACTAAAATAAAAGTATAACTTTGACACCCTGTATCTCAAAAATTACAAATTTTTGGACTAAGGTAAGTTGGGTTAAATGGTCATATTTTTATCCCAGAAATCCACAGTAACTCAATGTACACGAAATAGTGGGACAAATTTTCTTACAATTAACCGTTAAACTCCAGTTTTTATAATCTTCAAACAGTTTTCTGATCATAAATTCAAGGTCTTTTTTGGCCTGAGCAATAACCACCTGGTCGTCGTCGGGAAAATATAGAATGTACAACGTTGTTTCTTCGCTGCTGTATTCCCATTCCTCCACATGCTCTTCGCCATCTCTCTAATACCCCATTCAGATAAATTTCAAAATAGCAGATAGACAGCAGCCCTGGCTGACATCCTTTGTACAGAAAAATTTTCGGAGAGAATGTTTCGGTTTTGGTAACGTGACTGGTCATACAGCTGTTTTACTGCGGCGAGTGCTGTACTGTTTATGGTGGTTGATCGTTCTAACATTTGCCATAGTTTTTTCACTGGGATGGTATCATACAATTTGTTTAGGTCTATCAACAATAGATGGAGCTCTCTGTTCGTCGATGTCTTTTTAGTGTTCCGTACGGAACACTTATAAGATCACTTCGGTGTCTGTCTGTCTGTCACACCCGATTTTCTCCGAAACTATTTGACATAGAAATGTGAAATTTGGTAATAATATAGGAATTGATGGCCTCATCAGAACCATGTAGTTTTGAGAATTAAATTTTGACTTAAGGGGTTAGTTTTGGGGGGTGAAGTCGGAAGTGAAAAAAAATTTTTTTTACTAGGTCATCGAGTGTGGTGTCAAATGAAAGCTTGTGAAAACACGAGTAAAAAATATATATATAATATTATACTTGCGCGCACTTTTCTTTGTATTATTTTTAAAAATTCGCGAAAAATCGCTGTCCCGGGCCTTATCTCGAAAAGTACTTATGAAAAAATTTCGAAAAAATTCTGGAATATTCTTCATGGGGTGTAGATTGAACGAAAATTATCACGAGTGCATTACCTTTAATAATTTATATGGTACATAAAAAAAACAAAAATTTCAAGGTCATCAGATTTCAGTAAAGATTGGAAACAAACTTTGTTGACAACTCATTTGGGGTGTGTTTTGTGAAGTCACTGATCATTTTATACCACCGTAACATAAATTTTGACTTAAGGGGTTCGTTTTGAGGGGTGAAATCGGAAGTGAATAAAATTTTTTTTTACTAGATCATCGAGTATGGTGTCAAATGAAAGCTTGTAAAAACAAGAGTAAAAAATATATATATATATAATGTAATACTTGCGCACACTTTTCTTCGTATTACTTTTAAAAAATCGCTGTCCCCTACCTTATCTCGAAAAGTACTGATCAAAAAATTTTGAAAAAATTCTGAAATATTCTCCACGGGGTGTAGATTGAATGAAAATTATCACGAGTGCATTACCTTTAATAATTTATATGGTACATAAAAAAAAAAAAAAAAAAATTTCAAGGTCACCAGTTTTCAGTAAAGATTGGAAACAAACTTTGTTGAAAACTCATTTGGGGTGTGTTTTGTGAAGTCACTGATCATTTTATACCACCTTAACAAAAATTTTTATTTTAAAAACAATCTACGTACGGAACACTAATTGTGCAAGTTCAACTTGCACTTGACCGGTTTTTTTCGTTTAAGTGAATTACACTAAATATATTGTTTATACACGATCTACTAGCTCTACAACCAAATTGTTGTTCAATTTCGTGAGGACTATATTCATCCTCAATGATATTTCTTAAAATTTTTCTATAAATTTGACTAAGGGTGCCATTTCTTAGTTCCTTCTTTAAAATATACCAGTCTTTAGTGTGAGAAAATCAAATTCCATATTTATTTAACAACTTGTATTTGCAAAATGATTTTACCATTTTTTATTTAATTTCGGCCGTTTTGGCCAACAACAGGAATTTGTATTTTTAAGAAAATGACTGCGTCGAAAACGGCTCACCACATAATGTCTTTATGATCATTATTAATATTCATATAGGTTTTGAAAATGATGGTGGGCAACAATCTCAAAGACACCCAGCTTCAGCAAATCGTCGACAAGACCATTCTGTTCGCCGACAAGGACGAAGATGGCAAAATCTCCTTCGAGGAATTTTGCAACGTAGTCGGCAATACTGACATCCATAAAAAGATGGTAGTCGACGTTTAAAATAAAAAAAAGGAATGATCCACCTAAGATTGAAGACCACATTGTAGTTGAAACACTATATTTAATTGAAAAAAAAAATCGGTGTATGTTTAGTCCCATCACAGCTTCACTTCACTAATAGATATAATAAGTTCATTGGTTCTGGTATCTTGGGATGGATTAGGTCATTGTCATTATATAACATTCTCTCTCTAGTCATTTTATTTTAATTTTTATAACTTGGTATACAATACCGCTTATATTATCATTGAAACTTAAAAATAAGAACCGGAAAAGTTACGAAGCTTTATTCTTTGCTACATAATATACGTGCGTGTTGTGTAACTGTTATTTTTGACAATGGCCGAATTATTTGCCACAAAATTAGTTATTATTCTAAAAAGAAGTAATCCCTTTAAGTAAGGTGAATTCTTACACTGTAAAAAATGTTAAGCTCGTTGCATGATAAGCTTGTTGTTTCCAAGTTATTAAAAGCTACTAAATTCATAAAAAACGGTTGTTCTTTATAATTCTAGGTGTTGTGTGTTTAGCTTTAAGGAATATATAGTCGCAATTTACTTAATCTAGTGCTTTAAAGGGAATTATAGATTTTGTTATTATGTTTTTGTTAACTAACTGAAATATTATTGGTAAATTTTAGCAGGGCGACTATGTGGCCAATTTTAGCGGAATTGTATTGTCTAAGAAAAAAGGATGAAATTTGGCCTATTCGTTAGTAACTTATTGATTATTGTTGTAGATTGTAAGTCATTTGAATCATTCTTTATAGGGCCGTAATGAGGGAAAATGTTTACCAAAAAATTCTTGCCCTTGTGTGACTCATACCGAACTTATATACCTTTTTTTGAATAAAAAATTGAGTGCTGGGCAAAATTATGGGATGTGGAAATTTGATGTGTTCAAGTTAAAAGTATTTTTTTTTAATGAAAGTTCTGTATTTTTTGTAAGATCTGAAAGAACAATATAGAAGACTGTGAGTTGAAAATTGCATGAGTGAAACATATGAGCCTGTTTTTTGCTGCATGAAGAGTACCAAAATGTAGTCTAATACCTCTTTAGGTGTTGCGTGCGGAACTAAGTATTAGTTAATTTACTTTTAGTTCATTCATGAGATAGCAATTCTCTTACGGCAGCTTTAATCTAACTTACTTTATATTAAATTTTTTGTTAAAATGTTTGCTATATTTGAATGATGACGATGATCGTTTCGACAGCACTGTGTCTTCTCCAGATGACTTACAATAACTGTAGTATCAGTAGTTGTAACTCATCTGTAGAAAACACAATGCTGTCGAAATTATCGTCACGGTAATTAAAATAAAGTGGAAATGTTAACAAAAAACCTTCCAGTGGATTATATAGAATACTTTATATTCCAGTAACTCACACATAGGATGTCACAATATTGTTTCATTGAAAAAATTTTACACATTTTACACATGACACCTAAAACAGTAGACTATACTTTGATACTTTTCATGTGCCGTACCAATCATGTTCTTATCTTTTATCTATATATTTCTCAATTCTTCTAATTTTTCTAAGAGAAATTAAGGCAAGAAACACAGTCCTTTATTTAAAAATAGAATTGTGAATTTATCGGTCCATTTTTCTTATAAATTCATTAGATTCTTACATAACAAACTATTATGTTAATATTGCGTTTTTCACATTATTCTTCAAATTAAACTAAAGGGGAAAAATTAGCACTTTACAAGGAGCTTGCAAAACAAAATTTTTAGCGTTTTCTAATATTCTTGCCAGTTAAAATGTGACTCAAAATGACCTTATAGCCTAAAACGATCGCTAATGAGTTCGTAACAAATGTGTCAGATTTAATACTTCTACCTTAACAATTACTTTACATAATCGTCCTGCTACTCCGAGGTAGTCCCTCAATAGGTTTATGGGTGGGTGAGCCCGGAAACCTATCAAAGGGTCTACCTGATAACCTCAAAAACTGGCTTCTAAATATGGTAAAAAAATACATGAAAATCGAAAAAAAAAAGAAACGATGGATAAATAGTAAAAAAGATAAAGAGCAACCAATAAAAAAGTGTTATTGTTGGCCAACAAAACTTTCTCTTTTTCTTTTTTATAATTGGCTTTTATGTATATTTTTATATTTGGAGGTTCGTTTGTCGGTGGTGCCATCTACGTATGTTTTAAGATATTTTTGTTATTGTACACTTAAGTTTGGATTGAAATATACGTGTAATAATACTGCTTGTAGTTGGAGAGTTATTTATTCCAATGTAATGTTAATTCAAATGCGTGATTATATAATACTGTTTATGTTGTTCAATAAAAATTATTTACCTCTCTATATTCATTCTTTTTTTTTCTCTTGATGGAGGGAAGTATTGTATTTATGAAAAATACCACCTTTCGAGATTTGTGCATTTCTTCACGTTTCAGGGTGTCTACATCACGAGAAACATGGTTTCCTTCAGCGTGTCTGTTGCATTGAAGAAAAATATCCCAAAACACTAGCCAAAATATTGTTATTATTCGATTTCGACAAAACTTGGTATATCGGAGGTTTCGGGACCGCCGATATAAAGTGAAATTTTCAAAAACAAAATGGCGGACTCTTTTTGGAGAAACGTGAGTTATTTTTATGAAACTCTGTATACATAGGTTTTTAGGATCGCTGATTACGAATATAAAGTTAAAATTTCAAAAAACAAAATGCAGCTCCAAAATGACGGACTATTTTTGCAAAACCGTGACTTATTTCTACAAAACTCCGTATACATGGGGTTTTGGCGTCGCTAATTACGAATATGAAGTTCAAATTTCAAAAAACAAAACGGACTATTTTTGAAAAAACGTGAGTTTTTTTTATGATACTCTGTATATATATGTTTTTGGGGTTGCTGATTGCGAATATGAAGTTCAAATTTTAAAAAAAACATAATGGTGGACTATTTTTGGAAAATCGTGACTTATTTTTATGAAATTCTGTGTACAATGAGGTTTTGGGGTCGCTGATTACGAATATGAAGTTAAAGTTTCAAAAAACTAAGTGGCAGTTCCAAAACGGCGAACTATTTTTGGAAAACCGTGACTTATTTTTATGAAACTCTGTGTACATGAGGTTTTGGAGTCGCTGATTACGTATATAAAGTTCAAATTTCAAAAACAAAATGGCGGACTATTTTTGGAAAAACGTGAGTTATTTTTATGAAACTTTGTATACATGAGTTTTTGGTGTTACTGATTGCGAATTTGAAGTTTAAATTGTAAAAAAAAAATGGCGAAGTATTTTTGGAAAAACGAGTTATTTTTATGAAACTTTTTCACAATTTCCAGAATTTTAAAATTATTTTTCTAGTTTAGTGACATTTTATTGAAATTTTCAAATATTTTTCAATTTTAGCAACGATTTCCCGAAGTTGTAAACAATTTGCTACATGTTGCAACATTTTCCCGAATTGGTTTAACCAACTTGATCATTTTGCAACAATTTACAGAATTTTTAAAGTATTTTTCCCATTCTGCAACATTTACTAGAATTTGTTAACTATTTTTCACATTTTGCAACAATTTTCAACACTCCCGAATTTTAAGAAAAATGCGTCCACGCACACCTTCGCACAAAAACTAACACAGATATCAAACTTGCGACATCTAGCACTCAAATTTTCTATATTTTGGCAAAAAATGTCTAATAAACAATCTTCAACTCATTTCACGTTAGAGTTCAATGGAATTTTTAACTTACTGCTTGTTCTTTAAAGTTTTTTGGGCATATTTTCTTAAAAAACTCGATAATTGAACAATTAATTACTCATTTAATATTAAATAAATATGAAATTCCAGAAACACAATGAAATTGTATTTACCTTTAAGGACACTTCATTTTACAAAATTAAAATTCGTTCGCTTTGGTACCTTCTATAATAGTTTAAACTTGATGTCTGACGTGCTTCACGAGGAATGCTGCGTGGCACTTGACGCTTCGGAATGAAATGAAAGCTCTGAGAGAGATGCAAGCGGAAGATGCACTTGAGTAATCGTATATTATAGTAGAGGAATTGGCAGAAGTATTCAAACAGGTAAAAATTCCTAAACAGAACCTTTGTTTCTTACATTATGGCCAGTTTTTTTTTCGGGTTTTCGGACTCCTGTGTGTTGGTCGGTTTGTCTATCTTTCTTCTTTGAAGCAGGAAAGGAACCCACAGTTATTGAACTGAACTCTGCTTCAACTCTACTGTTGTAACTTATATCACACATGTTTGGAACAACAGAATTGAACATTTTAGAAAGAGAGGTTGCACTGGCATATCCAAGGGATTTAACCATATTTGACATGACGGATTTTTTGCCAAGCTATGCTACTATGCTATGTAGCAGGTTTTTGAGCTCTACAGATACGCTTCTTCCTTCATTCACCTGGAACGCTTGAACATCAGGTAACCATGCAAATATCTGCAGATAGCAGGACGATGTTCAACTTGACAAAGTCCTAGAAGAAATATAAGTAGAATTTACTGCTACAAAAATCTAGACGGAAGTTTTTTCTAAAAAAGTTAACATTACAGAACCCGACATGACGCTTCATTCCTTCTGCATCGCCACTGAACTTGCTGGGCGTTAACTTGGAAGCAAATATGTCTTGGCATGAACATATTGCATACCTCGCAAGGAAAGCTCAAAAGCCGGAAATATTATTTCGTACTAGAAAACTTCATAGTACACAAGTTTTATACCACCTTTAGGTTCTTTCGACTATAAACTAACAAATTATTGCCGTAATATGAAGGAAGGAAAATGAGTTTTTTTTCATTTACATCCCACAGATATATATATATATATATATATATATATATATATATATATATATATATATATATATATATATATATATATATATATATACATACATACATACATACATACATACATACATACATACATACATACATACATACATACATACATACATACATACATACATACATACATACATACATACATACATACATACATACATACATACATACATACATACATACATACATACATACATACATACATACATACATACATACATACATACATACATACGTATCCATACGTATACATACGTATACATACGTATACATACGTATACATACGTATACATACGTATACATACGTATACATACGTATACATACGTATACATACGTATACATACGTATACATACGTATACATACGTATACATACGTATACATACGTATACATACATACATACATATACATACACATACATACATACATATACATACATACATACATACATATACATACATACATATACATACATACATACATACATACATATACATACATATACATACATATACATACATATACATACATACATATACATACATATACATACATATACATACATATACATACATACATACATACATACATATACATACATATACATACATACATATACATACATATACATACATATACATACATATACATACATACATATACATACATATACATACATACATATACTTACAACATACATATTTCATAAAAACATTGCGGTTTGTTTGAGCTCTCGAAGTTTCGTGATTTTTGTCGGTTTAAGTTGGTTTTAATACAAGTGTTTGGTATCTACGTGTCGTGAAAATTCAGGTGATTTTGTCAGTTTCCATCTCAGCTCGAGAATTTCCACAGCAACTGTGAAAAATTGGAAAATATTCTGAACAAAAGCAGGCAAATCCATACAAAAAAGAAAACTGTTGGAATGTTATCTTTTGTCTTTTTTTTGTGCTGCCTAAATCGAGACATATTTTAAATGTAAATAACGCGTCTGGGGAGTTTTAGCATAGCGTACAATAGAGTATTATTGCATAGTCAAAGATTAAATAAGGAGGCTATAAAGATTACTACATTAAATGAGGCAAGAGTAAGATTATGAATGATGGTTGGAAATGAAAAGCAACATTGTTTGAAATGTAAAAATAAAATCGAAGGAGAGTACTACCAATGCGATATTTGTCATGAGAAAATTCATATGGGATGTTCAAACTTATCAGCTTCAGAGGTGAAATGTATGCCTCTACAAAGAAGGCTATTAATCTTTTCTTGTGATAGCTGTAAGGAAGTGCTGAAAAAAATTCCAACAATGTTGACACTTCTAGAGGATGTAAAACATCACCTAGTAAATATGAATAGTTCAAATTCACAATGCCCAGTACCTGTTCAAAAATACAATGAAGTTATTAAGAAAAAACAAGAAGTTATAGTAATAAAACCAAAAGATAAAAACCAAGATAGTTCATCTACTAAGAAGGCAATTGAAGAACAAATAGATCCCAAATCTATTGGTGCAGAGGTATCCAGAATCAAGTTTGTTCGAGAGGGGGGCATTGCTATAAGTTGCACGAAGAAGGACGATATAAGAAACATCTCCAGCAGTATTAAAGACAAAATGAGCAGAGACTATGAAATTAAGGTACCTGAAAAGAAAAATCCACGATTAAAGATAACAAATATTGAAAAAAAATTAGTGCAGAATTATGATACACTAACTGAAAGCATTATTTTACAAAATGGGATAACAACAGAAGAAGAAAAAAGAGTGATGAAGGTTCTGAGCACATATGAGGACAGACGACGAAAATCAAATGTAGCAATATTAGAAGTTGATGATGTAACATATGGTCAGATAAGCAGAAGAGATGTCTTGCATATAGGATGGAGAAGATGTAGGTATTTTGACCATGTTAACATCATTCAATGCTTTAAGTGTTGGAAATTTGGGCACATAGCACAAAAGTGTACAAGCAGAGAGGTAGTCTGTCCTAAATGTAGTCAGAATCATAAAAAAGAGGAATGTACAAGTGAAGTTGAAATCTGTACTAACTGCAAACATGCAAAGGAGGTACTGAAAATTGCAAATATAGATTACCACCATTCAGCTTACAATAGAAAATGTGAAGCATTCAAAAGATTATTCGAACAATTACAATTAAGAGTTAATTATCCAGATGCATTTGAGAAATCAACAAAGTAGCAATTAAAAAAACAAAATATGATGTATCTTAATATAAATAGTTTAACCGCAAATAAAACAGAACTTGAATGGACAGTTACTCAGTGGAAGCCTACAGTATTTTGTTTAGTAGAAACACATATTACCAAAGACTTAGAAGACAGCGAAATAAACATTAATGGCTATAAAGCAGTTCATGCACTTTCAACAAGTAGGCATACAGGAGGAGCTTCTATATATGTGAAAGAAGAACTTCATTACAGGTCAACTATAAATATAGTAATAGATGGGAATTTATGGTTGGTTGGTATAAACCTATGTGTTAATGGCAAAAAATACAATGTTCTTAATGTCTACCATTCTCCTAATGCCAGTGATATTGTATTTTTGGATAAATTAGAAGAAATAATAGGAGAATATGCTGTAAAACCTGACGGGTTTATTTTAACAGGGGATTTCAACATCAATGTTGCAAAAGATTCATATTATTCCAAGAAACTTAAAGATATTATAAAAAGTAATGGTATGTATCAAATCGTTCAAAACTTTACAAGAATTACACAGAATACAGCAACAATGATTGATCTTATAATAACTAATGAAAAAAGTATTGAATATCAAATTCACCACTCACCCAAAATAGCGGATCACTCCATTATAACTACAGAATTTCCTTCTTTTAAAAGAGTTAAGCAAAAAAACAAGTGTCAGAGATACGAAAAACTTTAATGAACTTCAGTTTCAATTGGACATTATGAGCTGTGTATGGCCTATAACCTTGAAGTCCACAAACGAGATTGCAAACTATCTGGTACAAATTATAACTGAGAAATTAAACAAGCATGCTCCAATAGTAGAAAGAGAGGCAATGTGCAAATGGGGAAACAAAAAATGGTGGACGCTCGGAATTAAAGATGCAATTTCTAATAGAGACAGATTGTACAGAAGAGCAATGATAACTAGACTTGAAGATGACTGGATAAGCTATAAACAGAATAGAAACAGAGTGGTTCAGCTTATTAAAGAAAAAAAGCAAGCATATTATAATAGAAAAATAGATGAAGCTAAAGGAGATTCTAAAGAAATGTGGAGGACTCTGAAGGGTCTAATCATTTCTAGTAAAAACAGTAAACGACAAGAAGGCATTTTTTTCAAGGGAAAGATGGAAAAGGATAACAAAATAATAGCAGAAAAATTTAATGACTACTTTTTGCAAAGTATTAGTGCCATAACAAAAGACATGGGGGAAATTGAAACCCAGGAAGTTCTAAACAATATCGAAACCCCAATAAATAAGTTTAATAATTTTGATACATTAGAACTAGCTGACCTTAGAAAAACTGTAAAAAATTTAAAAAATAAGACAAGTAGTGTTGATGGCATTAATGTCAGAATTTTAAAACTAGCATTTGAAGTAATAGGTGATTGCTTTCTGAAACTAATTAACACTAGCCTAGTAAGAGGAAGATTCCCCCAAGAATGGAAAATGACAACGATTATTCCTATTGAGAAAGTAACTAACACTAATAGATGTGAAGAATATCGACCAATTAATATGGTAGCTACATATGAAAAACTTCTTGAAACTATTGTAAGCAAACAAATGAGAAAATACGTAGAGGAAAACAAGTTGCTTACATATTGTCAGGCTGGTTTTAGGAAAAATCATTCTTGTGAAAGTGCACTACAGACTGTTATTTCCAAGTGGAAGTCTTCTATAGGTGAGAAAAAATTGGTTGGTGTACTTCTACTTGACTTTCAAAGGGCTTTTGAAACTATAAACAGAAAGTTGTTGGTTCAGAAATTGGAAAAATATGGTTTTGAGGGAAATGTGTTAAAATGGTTCTGTGAATATCTGGACAGCAGAACACAACAAACAAAATATAATGGAGCGTTATCTTCTATTAGGATCAATAGTCATGGTGTTCCACAGGGCACAGTGCTAGGACCTGACTTATTCATATTATATATAAATGATATAGTGAAAGTCATAAAAAAATGTGAATTACAGCTATTTGCAGATGACACAATCCTCTATTATGAAAGTGATAACATAACAGATCTAGTGCAAACAATAAATGAAGACTTAGATAGGTTACACAAGTGGCTGTGTTGTAATAGTCTTAGTGTCAATGTTAAAAAAACCAAATTTATGATACTAAAAGGCAAAAATAATACCCTAGATAACACTACTCATAATGGCATTGTGATAGACAATGACAGAATTGAACAAGTTAAAGAATGTAAATATTTGGGTGTAGTTATTGATGAAAATCTATCATTTTCTAGTCACGCCACTTATATAACAAAAAAAGTATCAAAAAAAATTTATTTTTTATGTAGAATAGGTAAAAATTTAAGTACTTGGGCTAAATTGCTAATATATAAGTCGATAATAATGCCCCACCTCAATTATTGTTCCACAATTCTCTATATGTTCAACAAAAGAGATATAGACAATCTCCAGAAAAAGCAAAACTGGGCATTAAGATGTATAATAGGTTGTAATAGGTATTCAAGAATAAAAGATATGTTGAAAACAACAGACTTATTAAGTGTAAAACAAAATATCTTTTTAAATACAATGATAGTTGTTTTTAAAATTAAAAATAGAATGTACCCTGAACATATTTTAGAAAAATTACAATATGTCAATGACATTCACGCATATAACACTAGAAATAGATTGGACTTTTATGTTCCCACTGTGAATTCATCATATGCTGAAAATTGCTTATTCCATCGAGGACTTATAGAATTTAACAATCTTCCAATAAATTTGAAAAATGAAAACTTTGTAAACTTTAAAAAATTGTTAAGAAGCTACATAATAGATAACCATAGCATTTAAGTTAGTTTGTAATTATATATATTGTAATTGTACTTGTTTAGCTTTGCTAATAATAAAGATTATTATTATTATTATATACATACATATACATACATATACATACATACATATACATACATATACATACATATACATACATATACATACATACATATACATACATATACATACATATACATACATATACATACATACATATACATACATATACATACATATACATACATATACATACATATACATACATATACATACATACATATACATACATATACATACATATACATACATACATATACATACATATACATACATATACATACATACATATACATACATATACATACATACATATACATACATATACATACATACATATACATACATATACATACATATACATACATATACATACATATACATACATACATATAAATACATATACATACATATACATACATACATATACATACATATACATACATACATATACATACATATACATACATACATATACATACATATACATACATATACATACATACATATACATACATATACATACATATACATACATACATATACATACATATACATACATATACATACATATACATACATACATATATACATACATATACATACATATACATACATATACATACATACATATACATACATATACATACATACATATACATATACATATACATACATATACATACATATACATACATAGATATACATACATATACATACATATACATACATATACATACATACATATACATACATATACATACATATACATACATATACATACATACATATACATACATATACATACATATACATACATATACATACATACATATACATACATATACATACATATACATACATACATATACATACATATACATACATATACATACATATACATACATATACATACATATACATACATATACATACATATACATACATATACAGACATATACATACATATACATACATATACATACATACATATATATACATATATATATATATATATATATATATATATATATATATATATATATATATATATATATATATATATATATAATAATAATAATAATAACCACACACATAACAGACCTTGCAACGGAAATAAAAAGGCTATGGAGACAGGAAAAAGTCATCATTGTCCCCCTCATTATATCAGCCACAGGCCTTACACCAATAACATTCACACCACATTTAGTGCAATTGGGACTCAACACGGACATACACAGAAACATTCAGAAGTCAGTGATTTTGAAAACATGTAACATTGTCAGGTCATTCCTTAATACGGAATGGTAATAGCGTTTGTGCTGACTTGGTTTTGGCCCGTCAGCCAAACATGGAACCACATTGATCAAATGTGAGAAAGAAGAACTTTTTGTAATAATAATAATAATGATGACTTTATTGTATAATATACAAAAGGCGAAGTTGAAGCTTGGCTTCCTATCTTAACCTATCCTAACCTAAAAATTATTATATTACTTATGTATCATATATAATTATGGGGCATACATGTACTGCTGCAAATATATTTCGGATGTATCATGTAAACATAAGAAAACAATGTATAAAAATAATGATATAATTTTGCCAATTTCATTTTTAAATTTCAAGCCTTTAAGACTTTTTAAATTATCTGGAACTTTATTATAAATGCTATAGACCTGGTAACTGAATGATCTTTGATATTGTGCTGTTCTATGCAAGGGTGGTGATATTTGTTGTTTATGCCTTAAGTCTAGGTTATGAGCATAATGTCTAAATTTAATTTTTTGATACAAGTAATTTGGGCGCTTTTTACAAATTATTTTATTAAATATTACTAAACTATGAAGAAGTCTCCTTTCTTTCATGGAGCGCCACCCAACTTCTTTCATCTTTGCAGTCACACCTCTATCATATTTTCTTATACCACCAATCAGCCTGACACAGTAATTCTGAATGCGCTGAATACGCCGAGCATCCCATTCCAGGAGACAGGGTCCATACACTGTATCACAAAATGTGAAGTGGGACAAAACTAAGCTATCGCATAATAGTTTTTTCAAATTTACACTTAATAAATGACGCTGGCTATATATAAGTTTAAGATTAGTAAACGCCTTTTTTTATGCAATTATTTATATGTGCTGTGAATCTCAACTCTATATCCATTATCAAACCCAAGTTCCTAGCATTATCCAAGTTTTCTAGCCGCTCAGTACCTACAATAATGTTTAAATGATTAGAATATTGCTTTCTCCAAGCGGTACGTCCAAACAATAGCAACTGACATTTTTTTGGGTTTAGTACCAAACAGTGTTTTTCGGAGGCACTCACCAAAAGTTAATTTTATTATTACCCTCAATAATTTGTTCAGGCTTGAAAGACAAGTAGATTTGTGAGTCGTCAGCGTAAAGATGTAAATCTGAATATTTAAGATAGGTACAGAGCTGAGATGTATATAGAGTGAAAAATAGAGGCCCTAAGATAGACCCCTGTGGAACACCATTACAGATTTTTATTGGCTTGGACTTATGTCCATTTAGTTTTACACACTGCAGTCTTCCTGCAAGATAACTCTCAATCATAAGACAAGCCTCACCACTAAACCCAAGATATCTTAGTATAGCAATAAGCAGATGATGATCTAGTCTGTCAAATGCTTTGGAGAAGTCCAGCAGAACAATCACAGTAAGCTCACCACGATCGGTAGCCTCAAAGATGTCATCGGTCACTTTTAGAAGAGCAGTGGTACAGCTGTGATCTTTGCGAAATCCTGACTGTGTTGATGGTAACAAGTTATGGGTTTCGATGTATCTACGTATTTGAGCATCTAGGACTCTTTCAAGGATCTTTGACATAGTTGGTAAGATGCTTATGGGTCGCAGGTCTTTTAGTTCACTTGGGTTGGAAGATTTTGGAATCGGGAGTAAAAAACGAGCTTTTCCACCGATCAGGAAACGTTTTGGTTTCTATACAACTGTTGACCAGATGCAAAACAATGGGTACAATATATGGATAGCAATTGCATATCATTTTAATCCCAATGCCGTCAGTACCAATGGCCTCCGATTTTATGGAACTCATTGCCCTTTCAATGTCGTCCATGCTTGCCAAAGTAAAATCAAAATCACCAGCGTCTTTTTTTTTATTTTGCAAATAAAAATTTAACGTGTCTGCATCTGGATTTTTTGAAGTAGCCGCGTCAATAAAGTACCGGCTAATCTTTTCAACATCGTTTAATGTGGCCGGAATTGTGTTTTTAGGTTTAGAGTAAATGTTTAGATCTCGCAAGACTTTCCAATTGTTTTTTGAGTTTTTAGGTGTTAAGTTATTAGTAAGGTACTGTTTTTTAGCATTTTCCACTGCAATTGTCACCTGGTTTCGAATTAGTTTCTACGTGTCCCAGTTAGTATGAGTTTTATTTTTTTGATACTTATGTAGGGCTTTATTTCGTATGCACATAGCATCTTTTATTTCCTGGGTAAGCCAGGGTGCTATTCTTTTAGTAATACGAGCTGTTTGTATTGGTGCATGTAAAGCAAAAAGTCCGGTAAGATAAGTATTAAATAATTCCAGTTTTACATTGATGTCACGAGTGTAGAATATATTACGGAACGGAACTGACAAAAGATCGTTGTGAAAGTGTTGTTTATTAAAATTGCGAAAGTTCCTGTAGTTTAAGAAGAAAGGTTTTTGTTTAAATATTTGAAGTTTTAGTTCACATTTAATTAGTAAGTGATCGGAAATATTAAGGGTAGGATCCACTACAGCACTCACCAGAAACTCATCGTTTGAACATAAGATAAAATCAATTAGAGTTGCACTGGTTTGACAATATCTAGTAGGCTCATTAATAATTTGTTTTAGACCGTCTGACTGCAAAACTGAAAAAAATTTTTGGGTGTATCCCGAGTCTAAGTCCAACCCATTAATATTAAAGTCCCCAAGACATACGAAATTGTCAGATCTCAGTAGATGCTGAGAGACATTTAACTCAAATTCTTCAAGAAATTCATTGAAGTTAGTAAATCCAGGGGGCCTGTAGATTGCCCCTAAGAGGGTCACAATATTCCCGGCTCTGAACTCAACCCATAGTTGTTCAGAATGATTGGCTGCATAACTATTTACCATTTCGCATTGCAAGGTAGTTCGAATATACAAGACGATACCCCCACCTCTGCCTTGCCCACGATCAAATCTTAGAAGCTTATACCCATTTATGTTGAGTGTTTCATTAACTCTCGAGTCAGTTAGCCAGGTCTCAGTTATAGCTAAAATGTTAATTTCGCTATTTTCCAAGTAGTTTTTAACTTGATTAAATTTGGGAAAAAAAGACCTTGAGTTTATATGACCTATTACTATCTTTTTTTGTTTGCTACTCATGATAAAGAACTCAAATTATTCACTTTCATGGATACCAGTAAAATATAAAAAAGAAGAAAAAAGAATAATTAACCTAAGAGTTCATTAAGGTGATCTTCGTCAGCAATTACAGTGTCCGTCTGCCTTACGTGCCAAGACCCTTCCATTTCTCTGCCAGACATATTTGTAATTTGTTTCATTCTTAAGCCGCTTACATTTTTTAAGAAAAGTGTAGGTTTCCTTTGTAAGTTCCTCCGAGATATATATCACACTTTCAGATTCATCAAGGCCGACAGTGCTTCTGGTTACTCTTCCCTTGTGAGCTTTGGCCCTTAAAATTTTTTGTTTCAAATCTAAGTCTGCTACTTTAACTATGGATCTAATTGTATTGTTGGTTTTGAAGTGCTTGATAACCTCAAATTTACTCTCAGATGAGGGCACCTTAAGAAAGTTACACAATGTGACAAGTTTTGTAACGTGGAGTCTTTTTCGGATTCTTTGCATACCAGGCCACTGATGCAGATGTTGTTTTTTATTTTATATGCTTCTTGCGCGCCCATGGTTTGCTCTAGTTTTGCGACCTTGTCCTTCAGTAAACGATTTTCTTTCGACATTTCGGAGACCATGTCCGACATGACCTTATTGCGTTGCTTTTCCTCCTCATACCTTACGTTGAGAAACTCGATAAATTGCTTCATCTCTCTAACGTCATTTTGCAGTTCTCTTAAAATGGTTTTCATTTCGTAAATTCCTCCCTCGTCTCCCACATCTAGACCTGGGTTAGGGGGTATAATAGACATCCTACGGGATCTGGTGGATTGATCTGCTAGGCTCATCCTTCTCTCGCCAGTACATTCATCACAGTACCAAGATGTTTTATTCTGCTGCATAATTCGGGCGTCAAGCTCACTTACTTCCACACAATCTAAATGAAAATAACACTTGCATATCCCACAAACTAATTTCATTTTCATTTTGCCTATATTACGGTGGCAATGCTTACAAGTTTTTGAATTTGTCATTTTAACTTTGCAAGTGACTAATACAGCAACTGTTCAAACTCTCAGCCTGTGACCTCGTTGGTTCGATTTACTTACTTATCGGAGAATAGCAAAAAAGAAAACCGTCGAATTCCACACCATTGTTCAGCACTCAAGTTTAAATAGTAAGCGACACACGAAAACTATAGCACACTGGTCCCCACACAATCTCTCAAAAAATCCCAATTTTCTGAGCACTACAACAATATAATATATATATATATATATATATATATATATATATATATATATATATATATATATATATATATATAATATAGATATATATCTATCTATATATATATATATATATATATATATATATATATATATATATATATATATATATATATATATTTATATATATCCCGATTATCCAAATCGCAATTATCTGTTAAAAAGCAAATTGTATTCCCATTAAACGAAAAAATCCCCATTATTCGAAACAGACGTCGGGGACTCTCCGACGTCTAGAATTTCACCGCTGTCTATGTTTTGGTTAGTCGACGAGTGTTATAAGTTACTCATTACGTCTATTATTATCGCAGAGGTAATAGTTTCGTTTTAATAGATATTTTATAAAATGGAGCGTCATAATAATAAGCGTAAACATGTTGTTAGCTCAAAAGAGAAACTTGAAGCAATTCAACGTTTAGATAATGGTGAACTTCTTAAAAATATAGCGAAGGATTTAGGTGTAGCCGTGAGTACTGTTTCAAAGTGAAGAAAAAATCGGGAAAAACTTGAAAAATGGTGTAGTGTTTTATCATCGCCCACAGAAGCACGAAAAAGTATGAAAAGCGGTGAATACCAAAAAGTGGATGATTCTCGATGATTGTCGGTTGATGTATTTGCTGCAAAAAAATTTGCAGAGAATTTTGAGTAGCTTATAAAAGAATATGGTTTACAACCAGACCAAATCTAATTGTGATGAAACAGGCTTGAACTACAAAATGTTGCCGTCAAATACCTTAGCTTCAAAGACGGAAGCTGGAGCACCTAGTTACAAAAGTAGCAAAGAACGTATTACTGTTCTTGCATGCAGTAATGCTTCTAGAAGACACAAACTCCCATTATTATGTATCGGTAAGTCAGTAAATCCACGAACCTTTAAGAATATTCGTCACGATGCTTTTCCTGTTTTGTATAAAAATCAAAACAATGGCTGGATAAACGCGACTCTATTTAAAGACTGGTTTTTTTTGGAGACTTTGTTCCCAAAGTGGAACTTTTTTAAAAGAACATGGATATCCTAGAAAATGTATTCAGTTACTAGATAACGCCCCCACTCACCCAAGTGCAGAGCAACTTGAAAGTGGGGAAATAAAAGCAATGTTTTTGCCTCCTGCTATAACTTCTCTCATTCAGCCTATGGATCAGGGTGTACTGGAAATTTAAAACGCAATTACAGGCGTTTGTTATTGGAGCATATTTTTAGAAGAAGTAGATAAAGATGGCAATCTTGTTGTCTAAAAAATATAAATTTGAAAAATGTTATATATTGGATAGCTTCAGCCTGGAATCAAGTAAAGAGTAGTACTCTGGAAAAATCTTGGTCAAAATTGATTCCACAAGAGGAGAAACATTACTCAGAGACAGAAACAGAAGATAATGAAAGTTTACATCAAATTATTACAAGAATATCAGGATGTGAAAGTGTTACGGAAACCGATGTTTGTAAATGGTTAAACAGGGAAAGTGACGAAGATGAAATGACTGACCAAGAATTAATTAAGTGTATGCAAAAATGCTAATAAAATAGACAGTGATGACGATGATGATAACGAAGTAGAAGCCACTGACAATATTCCAGTAAAAATGTCACATTCAGAAGGACTAGAGGCCCTAGAAAAAACGTTAACTTATATAGAACAACAAGAAAATGCAACCGCCGCGGATGTTTTGCTTATCAAACGTTGGAGAGACATTGCAGCCAAAAATAGAACTAACACAAAACGAGTGCAGTTAAAAATTACCTCACTTTTAAGACATTAAAGTTAAGAATGAAACTGTTTTATTTTCGATTTTCCGTACATATACATAAAATCAGTAAATTAATTGTTCTATTCTTTGTTTTAATAAATACCTATGTACGTAATAGCATATCGTATAAATGCTTTTAAGTCAATCTGCAATGTTGTCTTCATTCTAAACTTCTATTTTATAAAAAAAATTCGGATTAACTGAAATTTCGATTATCTGAAATCACTTTGGTTCATATTATTTCGGATAATCGAGATTCTACTGTGTGTGTATGTATATATATATATATATATATATATATATATATATATATATATATATATATAAATATATATATATATATATATATATATATATATATATATATATATATATATATATATATAAAATTATGGAAAAAGCTATCAGCATCTTTCAAAATATCTAGGATTTAATATCAACATGGGTTTTGTAAACAAAGATCAACAGGAAATTTAACTCACGTAGCATATGTTTGAAACAAAGCAATTTGCATATAATATATATCCAAAGCATTCAACCGTCTTTGGCATGACGGATTGTTGGCTAAGCTACGCTTAGCTACATCTGACGTGTTTTCTCAGAGAGAGTTCTTTACGAGTAGCAGTTGATGGACTTCTTTCCAATACCTTCACTATTAACGCCGGTATGCCCCAAGACTCCGGACTGTCTTCTACTCTTTTTCTCATTTAAATTAACGATCTGCTGGACCGGATCAGGAATCCAATCTACAGCTTCACAGATAACAGTACACTTATTTCTTCATTCACTTCAAACATCGGCTACTCATACAAATATCCACAGATAGCAGGAAGTCGTTCAATTTAACAAAGACCTGGAGAAAATTCTATCTTGGGGTGTCAGTAGGTAGAATTTAACGTTACAAAAACCCAGGCAGCAGTTTTTTCTAAAAAAGTTAATGTTACTAAGCCCTACATACTCGTGGTTTTCTCGGGAGACTCCATTCCTCTAGCAACGTCACTTAATTTGCTGGGCGTTAATTTGGGAACAATTATATCTTGGCATGAACATCTTGCATGCATGAGACCTTCTCAAAAGCTGGGAATGTTATTTCGAACTAGAAAGCTTTACACCCCATAACAGCTGTTAAAAACTCAAATTCGAGCAACAATAGAATACTGCTCCCACGTTTGGGGCTTTGCTCCCAAACATACATGCGTCTGTTGGATTCTCAATCCTAATTTCTTGGAACATCGAAGAACCATCGGGGACTCGAGTCTATTCTACAAGTATTTTTCATGAAAAGTGTTCGATAGATATTAATTCTCCCCAGAGCGGTGCATTCTAGGAATACACGTCGCTTATTTCTAGCATGCACCATATGAGATTCAGCTTGTCACTCCACAACCCTTTTTATGCAGTCTTTTATATGGAGAACCTCATTCCTTTGGAATGATTTGCCCAGTGTGTTTTAGACCGAGTACAATTTACAGTGATTCAGGACCAACGTGAATCACTTTTTCCGCACACGTATCGCTCCAGCCCGCCCATAAAAAAACCTATACACAGCTCAAACTCGCCTAACGGTGGAATACTGCTTGCATGTTTTGGGCTCTAATCCCAAACATACGCTGTTTTTGTCAGATTCTATTCAGAAAGAAGCTATTTGTCTGACTGGTTTAGCTTGTTGCCCTTCGTACCACACTTTTCAAGAATTCTTTTATATGTGTAACTTCATCCCTTTACAATCAATTGGTTAGGACTGTTTCCAACCGAATATAAGTTGTAACGATTTAAGAACTTGCTCCTGTAGCGTTTTACGGATTTCCTTGCAGTAAGTTTGCTGCAGAAGACATGAGCTAGCATCACTGGTCATACGGGGAGGGGTGTTGAAGGCAAACACTACAGGTTTTGTTACTACTACCTTCAAGTTGGGTAGGTGAAGTGAAACAGCTAAGTGGGAGGTCATTGCATGATGCATCAGAGAATGCACAGAATCGAGAACGGTGGTGATAGTTCAGTCCACTTATTGAGTACAGAGTCACCATACCCTCTCGAGGGTGAAAGGACTTAGGAGGCGAAGGAGCCACCAGAATAAAGTGTATTTTCAGTACTGTTGTGCTGATAATGATAATTTTAACATATAGGCTGAAAAGTTTTTGGTCTAGCTAATTTTTTTTGCAACATTCGACTTTATTCATCAATACAGTCCCCTTCAAGAGCGATGGAATTAGTCCAAAGCGTTTCTAACATTTCTATACCTTTCTTGTAGAAGGATTTGTCTTTGCCTTCAAAATAGGCCTCAGTTTCGGCCATAACTTGTTCACTGGAGCAAAATCTCTTTCCTGCAAGCATTTTTTTGAGGTTTGGGAATAGATAACAGTAGCTGGGGGCCAAATCTGGGGAATACGGTGGATGAGGAAGCAATTCATTCAATTCATGCAATTTTGCCATCGTAACCATTGACTTGTGACACGGTACATCGTCTTGATGAAAGAGCACTTTTTTCTTGTTCATTTGGGTCCGTTTCTCTGCGATTTCTGCTTTCAAACGCATCAATAACTTTATGTAATAATCGCTTTTGATGGTTTTTCCCTTCTCAGCATAGTCGATGACAATTATTCCAGGAACATCCCAAAATACAGAGGCCACAACCTTCCCAGCCAACTATTGTGTGCCGATTTTATTTCGGTGTGTAGTGGTGGATCCATGTTTCATCCATTGTCATATATCGCATGAAAAAATCCTTTTTATTGCGTTTAAACAGGTTCAAACCGCGCTCAGAATCATCAACACGTTGTTTTTGGTCCACTGTGAGCAAACGCGGTACCCATTTCGATCAGAACTTTCTCATGCCCAATCGTTCATGCAAAATATGACCAACATATTCTTTTAATATCTTTAGGGTGTAAGCTATCTCCGGCAATATCACTTTACGGTCATCCAAAACAATTTTTTATGTTTTCCAGTGTAACCACCTCACTTGGGCGTCCAGAGCGTTCAGCATCATTTGTATCTCTACGACCCCGTTTAAATTCAGCATACCAGTAGAAGATCAGTGATTTTTTAGCGGCAGAGTCCCCGTAACACTTATCAAGTCATTGCTTTGCTTGAACGGTGTTTTTTTCCATCAAAAAACAGTGTTTAGTCAACATATGAAACTCGATTTTTTCCATTGTTTTGAAAATATCAAAAGTAGCTTCATTAATTTAGACACGTATCGTTTGAAAGTTGGTTCTTTCCTAAAAATCATATGGATTTTTTGGAAAAGGCCACATCTATGTGTCAGATCAAAAACTTTTTAGCCTACGTGTTAGGTTTTCTCTATATTAAAATTATAAGAAAATTAATAAAAATACGATGAAAAATTAGATATAACCAAACACTAATCTCAAATGCAATCAGGAAAGCTGGGATTATTCGTTTTCTACGTTAAAATTCTGCCGCTCTAGTTGCATGTCTATTTGTCTCCTATGAGATGAATTCTTTCATTAAAGTGAACCTGAACTAACAACAAAAGTCAATAATTCACAAAAACAATATTAATTCAAAAATAACATCTATATTTACATTTTGTAGCAAAACTTCAATTTCTGCAAATGCTACAAGTGGTATATTAGGTATTTATTATTTTTAACACAAAGTAATGGACAAATATATTTATAAAAAATTAAAGGCATTATTTAATAAATCATTCAAGAAGGTAGTCAACTATTTGCTTTTCCATCCATGAGTCATGTTTACACGTATAACTTCGTGCATATTCAATTAAATACTGTATTTACAGTATGTGCATACTTATAAATGATGAAGAAAGTTAATTTTTTTAGTATAATTAACAAACGTTTTATGTGACTTCTCATAGTCATTTTAATATATTAACATAATAACTATGAATATATACATAGCTTAAATTTTCAATTTAAAAATTTGCAACCAAACATAAATGGTCCGATCCGATTAAGCCATTTGGGATTTTCATCGAACCTAACTCACTCTTACGAGGTAACCTGTATCTTGAAACTAGTTTCAGTTTGTTCTCTTTGATATCACCTTCCTTTCGCTTCTTCCCGCTGAAACAGAAAAAATATTGAAAAAATTGCTTATTCAGAATTGATAACTTTTGTTAGTAGTATAGGTGGAATGATATTACATCACAGTTGATGATGGCGCATGTCCATCAAAAGAGATCATTCTTCAGCAAGCTGAGCACAATAAGTCCTGAAAACTTCCAGAAAAAATCAAAGAAGTAACGTAATTTCTACAAGGAGTGATCGATAATGATGTAAAAATTTATGTGTATAGGTGTATGTTTTTATAGGATGACATTTGTGAGGGTGTAGTTCTGACAGGTAGGTAGTAGTTAGGGTAGCTGAAGAAGTGATCAACAATAACATCCCAGTCTGGAAGTTCTTGACGACAGCGGCTTTAATTACACTAAATAAGTTTTCGCTTAATCTAGAGTAGTTGTATTATGTTACATCCTATGTCATCCTATAAACACCTACACCTATACGCAGTAGTGAAATTATTGTTCGTCGCTGGTCACATCATCTCCGTATTTCTTGCTGGATGTTTTCTTTTAATTGTTTCAAAGAGCAAGGATTAATACGGTAAAATTTAGATTTAGATCTGCCCACAAGAAACAATCCATCGGTGTCAAATCCGGGCTATGCAGAGCTCAAATTATGTCATCTCTTTTGGATTCGGTTTACTATGCTTATCATCTTCCTGTATTTATATATTTATATATATATATATATATATATATATATATATATATATATATATATATACATATGTATATATCAGGTATACAAGTATGAAATGCGGATTTCAGACAACAGATGGTGCACCAATGCAGTTTGTGTTATAAAGCACAAAGCGCAATAGCGCCATTTTGTTGTGTCATCAACAAGTGTCAGACGCGCACGAGTGATAAATTGGAAAAGTGTGTGTATAGCGTTGTATTGTTGTGTTCAATATGTCGAAATTTATACCAAACAAAGAGCATTCGCGGACAGCATTAATTTTTTGTTTTCATTTGAAGAAAACTGCTGTTGAATTATACCGATTACTTCGAGAAGCTTATGATGAACATGTTCCATCCCAAGATACGTGTGAACGATGATTTCGGCGTTTCAAAAGTGGTGACTTCGATGTTGCAGACAAGGAACGTGGAAAACCGCCAAAAAAAATACGAAGATGTGTAATTGCAAGCATTGTTGGACGAAAATGATTCGCAAATACAAAAACAACTCGCCAAGCAATTGGGCGATAGTCAACAAGCTGCTAAATTTCATGAGTGTACTAAGAAACAAAAAAGTTTTTAATAGACATGAGTAAGTAGGAGGGAAGAAATTAATGTATTTTATAGCACTTACGGAAAGCCTCAATTGTGACTCAGCTCACACTGTGAGTAATATTTACTTCAAAACAGGTTTTTAGTGTTCCGTACGGAACACTTATGGGATCACTACGATATCCGTCTGTCTGTCTGTTACACTAGATTTTCTCCGAAACCATTTGACATAGAAAGTTGAATTTTGTCACAAATATAGTAATTGATGGCACAATCAAAACTGTGCAGTTTAGAAAGTTAAATTTTGACTTTAGGCATTAGTTTTGGGGGGTGAAATCAGAAAAATTCCAGGATCATCGAGTGGAGTGTCAAATGAAAGCTTGTGAAAACACGAGTTCAAATATAAATGTAAATAAATAAATATATATATATATATATATATATATATATATATATATATATATATATATATATGTATAGATATAAAATATATAAATATATAAATATATAAATATATAAATATATATATATATATATATATATATATATATATATATATATATATATAATATATATATATATATATATATATATATATATATATATATATATATATATATATATATATATATATATATATATATAACACATGGGCTGAAAAGTCCCGGGCCTAACACATAGATGGCGCTAGTTTTATTGCAGTCACCTTTTTTTCAGTTAATACTAACCTTCAAAAGACAGTTGTTAAAATTTCATGATATTCTATTCATTAGTTTGTGAGTTATTGTGCTAAGAGTGACGCTACTTTTGTTATTTTCAAAACAATGGATCAAAAACAATTTCGTGTTTTAATTTTACACTGCTTCTTGATGGGAAAAAAAATACCGTTCAAGCGAAGCAATGGCTTGAAAAGTGTTATGGGGACTCCGCTCCATCAGAAACAACAATAAAACGTTGGTTTGCTGACTTCAAACGTGGTCGTAGAGACACCGATGATGCAGAACGCAGTGGACGTCCAAATGAGGCGGTAACACCAGAAAACATCAAAAAAATCCATAAAATCGTTTTGAATGATCGAAAAGTGAAGTTGCGTGAGTTAGCTGACATCGTAAAGATATCAAAAGAACGTGTTGGCTTTATATTGCATGAGCATTTGACTATGAGAAAGCTCTGTTCAAAGTGGGTGCCGCGTTTGCTCACTGTTGATCAAAAACAAGAACGTGTTGATGATTCTGAGCAGTGTTTGGCCATGTTTAAACGTAACAAACCGGAATTTTTGCGTCGATATGTGACAATGGATGAAACATGGATCCATCACTTCACTCCGGAATCAAAACGATCGTCATCTGAGTGGACAGCAACTGGTGAACCTCGTCCAAAGCGCCCGAAAGCACAACAATCGGCTGGAAAGGTTATGGCCTCGGTATTTTGGGATGTGCGTGGTGTAATATTCATCGACTATCTTGAGAAAGGAAATACCATCAAGAGTGAATATTATATAGCGTTATTGGAGCGTTTGAAGGCCGAAATTGCAAAGAAACGACCGCATATGGCAAAGAAAAAAAATTTTGTTTCATCAAGACAACGCACCGTGTCACAAGTCAATCAAAACAATGGCAAAACTACATGAATTGAACTTCGAATTGCACCCACATCCACCGTATTCGCCAGATTTGGCTCCCAGCGACTACTGGCTGTTCGCAGACCTGAAAAAAATGCTCGCCGGTAAGAAATTTCGCACGAATGAAGAGGTTATCGCTGAAACTGAGGCCTATTTTGAGGCAAAAGATAAATCGTTCTACAAAAGTGGTATTGAAATGTTAGAGCGGCGCTGGAATGATTGCGTTGCTCTTGATGGAGATTACGTTGATGAATAAAGCTAATTTTGAACCAAAAAAAACCGTGTTTTCTTTGTTAGGCCCGGGACTTTTCAGCCCATGTGTTATATATATATATATATATATATATATATATATATATATATATATATATATATATATATATAATATATATATATATATATATATATATATATATATATATATATATATTAAAAAAAATCGCGGTCTCCCAACCCTATCTGTAAGAGCACTAATCATAAAATT
The DNA here is from genome assembly GCA_019049505.1 of Pachyrhynchus sulphureomaculatus. NCBI lineage: Eukaryota > Metazoa > Arthropoda > Insecta > Coleoptera > Curculionidae > Pachyrhynchus > Pachyrhynchus sulphureomaculatus. The sequence continues at coordinate 40,162,577 of CM032449.1, forward strand.
TAGAAATTAGTATGAGTGTACCTTTGATAACTTATCTGGTATGTAAAAACAAAGATCGGATACAAATTTTGTTGACAACTGAATTGGGATGTGTTTTATGAAGTCCCTGATCATTTTATACCTCCGTAACAAAAATTGTTATTTTAGAAGCAATTGCCGTATGAAACGTCTGATAAAATATGATCAAATTTACCAAAAATATATGAAAAATTAGGTACTAATATTGAATGTCTTTTGTGGAACTGGAACACAACATCGGAAGCTTCTTTTATTGTAACCTCTAAGCATACCGCTTTCTGAATTGAAGTTACTCGTAAATCAAGATCACGCTGTTGGAAAATGTTTTAAATGTAAAATTTATTCTTAAAATGTCTCATATGTATGATTTTATAAGCAAAAGAATGTTTTTTTGTTGTTCCAAAGTTATTATCTAATAGGAAAAACAGATAATCGTTTGTCTATTCGTAGCCATTAGGTAGTCAGAAGTAGGTCAGTATTCAGTTAGGTAACTCAAGTAACATAATTTTTTTTAAAAAATGTCCATTAACGAATTTTTTATTCTCACCTGTAAAATATATAGTCGACAGATATCCACGCATCCTGATAAGTAGTACCTTCGACATTGTCCACATCACCATGTGTATAAACGGAGTTAAAAGCGAACAAGTGTGACAGTGTTCCAGAGCTAAAATATTCCCGGTTGTCGATTACTTCCGTGCTTATTTTCCTCACATTTTTACCACTGTTGTAGAGTTTTATTAATGCGGCTTCTTCCGTTCGAGAAATCTTTTGGTTTTGCTGTCGTTTATGTACTAGCCTGACGTGTTGACATGTATCTAAAATAGTAAAATAAAGTTCGGCAGTGCTTTTTTATATAATATTATTTATGTGAGCTTCACAGATGCATAGTTGGAAGTTGCAGGGAACTTGACACTAAGTTTTGGATGTAAGATATAAAGGTAATCATGATGCAAGGGTACTATTTCCAAATAAGAAGTAATAATATAATTGGGGTTTTGCACACAAATTTTTTTGTCATGAATGGAAAGATCATATATTAGTTTTATAACAAAACTATTTTTATTTTTTCTTTATAATTAAAAAGATATATAGAATTGAAAATATATTTTTAAACTTATTATCGATGACGTGTCGAAAAATCCCAAGCGCGTGTGACGTCACAATCTTTATTTTTCCCCAACATCATAAAGAGCTAATACGAGTATTTTAGTTTTCGATCAATTTATTCTTGTTATTATCATTAGCGTATAGATAAATTTATTGAAAATGTCTAATCTAAAAAGTTATCGTGCCTTTTTCGTACCATTTTGTATGAATACTACGAAAACAACTCCCGAAAAAATGTTTTTAAATGTGCCACAAGATGTTAAACGTCGAAATCAATGGTGCCAAGCATCACGACGTATTAATCCTAAAACAACATCAAATTTTTTTCGGTTGTGAAGATCACTTCGATGTAATAAATAAACAATAATAATAATCATTTTTGCGTATAAATTGAACATAACCCATAGCCTTGGGACCGTAACTTTCGCATGACCCCCTACAGATAATTTAATTATATTTAATAAAAATATTTTGTTTCTTATTTACATTTATATTTTTAACAAATATAACAAAATATAGCATACTTCAATAATTTTGACAGTATACCAGGTGTACAAGTATGAAACGCGGATGTTTTTTCTAAAAAAACATGTTAAATTCGGAAGAATGATAAAAAGTACTTTATTCAAATGCTCCATCGCTTGTTATACATTTTTCCCATCTTTCGGGTAATTTGTGAATACCACGCCAGTAAAAATCTTCCCCTTTTGCTGCGAACCATTAATCGAGCCATTTTTTCACATCTTCGTACGAACCAAAATGCTGCTCAGCAAGCGAACTGGTTTTGCCGTATGCGATGAAGCACTGTCGTGAAGAAAAATGACTTTGTGTTGCCTCTTTCGGTATTCTGGCCTTTTTTTCAAGCAGCGAACGGTTCAAATCGGTCAATTGTTGTTGGTAATGTTTAGTATTAACCGTTTCCTCAGGTTTTAACAGCTCATAATAGACCACGCCCCTCTGGTCCCACCAAAGCGATTCGGTCTTGCGGTCGATGTGGATGGTGCGCCTGGGTCTACCCATGATTTTTTGCGCTTGGGATTCTCAAAATACCTACTTATTTTTGGGCTGTTTATTGTTTTTTATTTGTAAGTTTTTTTATATAAACGTTTCAAAATGCCAAGAAAGTGTGTTAATCAACCACACAATTTCTGCTACGTGTGTGATGAACTGACCTTCAAGTCTCACAGGCGAAATTTTACACCACTTGTGAAAAAAATCTTATGAGCTTTATTTTGGGTGTAAAGCTGATGATTTGGTAAAGACTGGGCCCAAAACTTATGCTGTGTATCATGTGTTAGGCTTCTCGCTGGTTGGAAAAATGGTACTCATCATATGCCGTTTTCAGTTCCTATGATTTAGAGTGAACAAAAGGACCATTTAACTGATTGTTATTTCTGCTTAACTAACATTAAAGAAACTACGTCCAAAACAAAATATACAGTTAAGTACCCCAATTTGGCATCTGCAATTAGACCTGTGCCACATAGTGAAGAGTATCCTGTACCAAAGTTTCCAGATTTCATGACCTTAAGTGATAACTCCGACCCAGTTCATACTGAAGACGGAAAAAGCGAGAGAAGTGACCCTTACATTTAAAGCAAGTAGTTCATCAGAACCTCATTTTTTATCTCAAGAAGATCTTAATGGAGATACGAAATTTAAATTTGTCTAAACAGTCAGCTGAGTTTTTAAGTTCCAGGCTCAAAGATTGGAATCTACTCCAAAAAGATACAAGGATATGCGTTTATCGTAGACGCCATAGTGATTTCAGTGACTACTTCTCTAAAGAAGGCCATATAGTTTTTGTAGTGATGTTTGCGCAACAATGCAGACTCTTGGATATCAACACCAGCCAGATGAGTGGCGACTGCTCATAGACTCAGCGAAAGTCAGTTTGAAGGCTGTACTACTCCATAATGGGAATGAGTTACCATCAATTCTTGTCGCGCATGCCAGTGATATGAAGGAGACATATGAAAATATGAAATTGCTGTTAGAAAAAATTCAGTATACTAAATATAACTGGAATATCTGTGGTGATTTGAAGGTTATAGCTTTATTGTTAGGTTTGCAACTTGGATACGCAATTCTGTTATTTCTTGTGTGAATGGGATAGCAGAGATAAGGAGTCTCACTACATAAGGAAACAATAACCTTAACGTGAATCTCTTATTCCTAGGCATAAAAATGTATCAAATACCCCATTAGTGGATCCCGAAAAGGTGTATTTACCTCCCCTGCACATAAAACTGGGGCTTATAAAAAATTTTGTAAAAAAATGGATAAAGTTTCTGCTGCATTTATGTATTTGAAATCTAAATTTCCTAAAATAAGTGATGCGAAATTGAAGGAAGGAATTTTTATAGGGTCCCAAATAAAATCATTAATATCGGACATTTTGAGGAACTGTTACATCCACCGGAAAAAGCAGCGTGGAAATCATTCAAAAATATCTGAATTTCTGAAAATCTTGGGGCTCTCTCTGATGAGCATGGTGAGCGTTTTCATCAGCAGATTTCTACTATGGAAAAGAGGTACCAAGCCAAATCGAGTCCCAGTATGCTGGCCGACTACTGTTGGGCCATGAAAAGAGATATCCCGAAGGCAAAATATGACCGAAAATCATCATATAAAACTTTTTAGGTTAGACAAAATTACTCGTGTATTTATTATTCAGTGTTTTGTAAATACTAATTATTTTAAAATCTTAAACACGTGCTAAAAAAAACCCTGCCTGATGGATAAAATCTGAGAATAAATTTAAATATATTCCGTTAATTTAGCCCTTGCGAAAGAAAAAAAAAATTGTAGACCAGTGCAATATTATTTATGATAAAGTTTTAAAATAAAGTAAAAAAAGCGATAACTATTTTTTATACAAAAACCCAATATTGTCTTCGATCTATGAAAAACGATAAAATGGCACGAAGCATTCAACTCCACGACCTGGTTGCTAAGGGGTTGATTCAAGTCAGACTGCAGTTGGCAACACTCATCAAAAGAGGATATTTCCAATAAAACTTTAAACCATCAGCAAAAAGGACAATCTGTCACATTGAAAACGACGATTCAAATCAATAGTAAACAAAGTAAAAGAGGAGTCTCAGATGAGAACTTTAGCGAGTTCCAGGCGGGCTCGTATGTTATTTACTAAATAAAAAAATGTGTGAGCGTCCGATTATTCCACGGTTAGTCATGCATCGCTCGGCCAATACCCATATTCCTTAGCTTGAACGAAAGAACACTATAGTTTACTATATCGAATGCCTTGGAGAAGTCGGTATAAATTAATTACACCTAAGTGCTTCACTCCAAAGCGTCCAATGTAAAGCCAACATAGGTATGTAGTATGGAATCAACTAAGAAGTTAAGACCTAAGTTACTACATACTCGAGGGCCTTGGGAATTTCACCTATTATGGTCATTTGCAAGGATAAAACTGCAACGACTGAGTAACAATGGACACACAAAAATAATATTAAAAATGTGTTTTCTATTTTCTCGTCCCAAATCTTGATAGTTACTTCCAGAACGATGTTATCACAATAGCATACCAAAAAATGAACATTTTCTACAAGAATGACATCATTAATTACAATGAAATATTTAAATTCTGATAGCGCTATTCAAGAGGCAGCGAAAAAAAAACAATCCGTAATTCTATACTTACCTGTGATCTCTAGATCACGGGGTACTAAAACATTCCCGTGACGACTACTACTACCAGTACTAGCTGAATCTAGTCTTCTTGCTGATAAATGATCATATCTCAGACTTCCTTTCGTTATTAATTCGTAAACAGCCGAATCCGGAGTGGAGTTAAAATCGCCGGTTATTATTATGGGCCAATAGCTTGAATCTTCTTCGCTAAAAATCACAGTTTACTACATCCAACATGCTTTAAACTTATAAATAGCTGGCCAAGTGCAAGTCGAACTTGCGCAATTAGTGTTCCGTACGTTGATTGCTTTTAAAATAAAAAATTTTGTGACAGAGGTATAAAATGATCAATAACTTCAGAAAACACATCCCAAATGAGTTTTCAACAAAGTTTTTTCCGAACTTTACTGAAAGCCGATGACTGTAAATTTTATATATATATATATATATATATATATATATATATATATATATATATATATATATATATATATATATATATATATATATGTATATATATACCAGATAAATTACACAGGCCGACAAATTTTTTACCCAGAATATATTTTTCCGAAGGTTTTTTCACGCGCTAAATTCGAATCTGAGGTCAGGATTTCTTTGATGGCTCCGGTTTTCGAGATATTCTAACCTAAAAGTTCGAAAATCACGGTTTTTTTTTTTTTTGAGATATTTGTGGTTATGTTACATCGAAAGGTAATTTTTTTATGAAACTATTAATGAGGTCCGAAAGAACTACTCTTCCTCTTCAGAACGCATTTAGATTTCTCTGGATATCTTTTTTTATCTTTGAGAAATCGTATGTTTTTCGATTTTTAGAAAATGAAAGGCATCGAATAAATAAAATTCTTGGACGCATTAACTTTCCTATTTGTTTAATAAACTCAAAATAAATCTAATTTGAAACACCCTTCACCATAAATTAACAATCGTTACAAAAGTTAATGCGTCGAAGAACTGTACTTATTCGATGCCTTTTATTTTTCAAAAATCGAGAAATAAGTCGAAATACTTAATTTCAACATACGATTCCTCAAAGATGAAAAAAGATATCCTGACAAATCTAAATTCATTTTGAAGAGGAAAAATAGTTCTTTCGGACCACATTAAGGGTTTAATAAAAAAAAATATCTTTCGATGTAACATAACCTCAAATATGTCGAAAAACCGTAATTTTCGAACTTTTAAGTTAGAATATCTCGAAAACCGGAGCCATCAGAGAATTTCTGACCTAGGATTCGAATTCAACGCGTCAAACCTTATTCTGTTTTCTGGGTAAAAGGTTTGGCTAAATTTTGTCGGCCTGTGTTATTAAAGGTAATGTACTCGTAATTATTTTTGTTCAATCTACACCCTGTAGAGAATATTCCAGAATTTTTTCAAAATTTTTTGATTAGTACTTTTCGAGATAAGGGGGGCAGCGACTTTTCGCAATTTTTTAAAAATAATACAAAGAAAAGTGTGCGCAAGTATTACATTATATATGTATATTCTTGGACTCGTGTTTTTACATACTCTCATCTGACATCCCATTCGGTGACCTGGTAATTTTTTTTTTTTTCATTTCGGTTTCACCCCCGAAACTAATCCCTTAAGTCATAATTTAACTTTCAAAACTACACGGCTCTGATAAGGCCATCAATTCATATATTAGTGCCAAATTTCAACTTTCTATGTCAAATAGTTTCAGAGAAAATCGGGTGTGACAGACGGAGAGACACCGAAGTGATCTTATAAGTGTTCCGTACGGAACACTAAAAATGCATTCGAATATCAAGTGACAAAAAGAATTTGCTTTTGGGCAACAATATACGATCACAAACATTGGGAAGATTGTCACCTCAACCAAACAGCAGCAAGAAGAACATTTTGAGATCGATTTTATTAAATACTCTGCTGAAATCGGTATTTATGCACTCTATCTGCTTCCTAGGATCCACAGATTTACAAATTATTTAAAAATGCGCGTTTGAGAGAATCCCCATTCCACAACATTGTAAACAAAAGAGCGTAGGGAAGATGTTTATAGCAATCAGAATTTGGCGGGATCAACTGTACCAATCAAAATAGGCAATTAATCCCGCCAAATTTTGGTTGCCATAAACATCTCTCCTAAGCTCTTTTGTTTAAAATGTTGTAGAATGGTGGCCCCTTAATTTCAACCGGTTATAAGAAAATAAATCTCTCTAGATTATTGTGGACAAAATGTATGCTGTTGAGACTAAATAAAATATAAACATAAACAATTTTTTTTTGTGTTTTAGCAAAAATGCAAATTCTACTTATGTGCGTGTAATTACTTACAATACATGTTTTTAAAAATTGGAATTATAGATTAAATTTTCTAGTTTTAAATATACCATATTTTACAGAATCCGACCAAAAATAAAATGCAATAGACGGATTAAACTAAAGTTGCAATTTTTATCAAAATAGTAAGGTAAATCATCAGGTTCCGAACCCTTTTAAGATCTAAATCATCAGTTAATTTTAAATCACCTTATCATCTCCACAAATTTTAGAATAATTGTTACTCTCGAAGCATAGATTAGGCACACTTTTAATAACAGACAAAAATATCCTGAAAAAGTCAGCAAAAAGATCTCAAATTTCTGAAACATTCCTAAGTATCATGTATTGAAGATGGAGAGTATAAAGTATAGCTTTTTGACTTTTCTTTTTAGTGTTCCGTTCGAAGATCACTTCGGTACCTGTCTGTCCGTCTGTCACACCCGTTAATTCGGGGGGGGGGGGGATGATATCGGAAGTGAAAAAAAGATTTTTTACCAGATCATCGAGCGGGGTGTCGAATAAAAGCTTGTAAAGACACGAGTTCAAACATATATATAATGCAATACTTGCGTACAATTTTCTGTGTATTATATTTAAAAAATTGCGAATTGCGAAAAGTACTGATCAAGAAATTTTGAAAAAAGTCTGAAATATTCTGTAGAGGGTGTAGATTGAACGAAAGTTATCACGAGCGCATTAACTTTAATAATTTATCTGGTATATTAAAAAAAAAATTCAAGGTCAACAGTTTTCACTAAAGATCGGGAAAAAACTTTGTTGAAAACTCATTTGAAATATGTTTTGTGAAGTCATTGATCTTTTTATACCTCCGTAACAACATTTTTTATTTTAAATGCAATCAACGTACGGAACACTTATTGCACAAGTCCGACTTGCACTCGGCAGGTTGTTATTTCCAAATTGTCTTATTTTTGCCGGCCCAGGTCGTTCCCATACTTCTCGTATATTCGACAAAATCTCTTTTAGTGAACCGTTTAAATTGACTTCTTTATGAGAAAACTCAATATAATATTCGTCACTTCTAAACCCTTTAAATTATTTGTTTCACTTCTTTATGAGAAAACTCAATATAATATTCGTCACTTTTAAACCCTTTAAATTGCTTGTGAGCTTTCTTGACTTAGTTACTAACAAAATTCAATATACTATTCGTCATTTCTAAATCCTTTAAATTGTTTGTGCATTTTTTTGAACTAACAACTAATAATTATTATGTCTAAGAAAGCAGCAAACTGTTCTTCACTCAAAATTAACTACACCTCCCTTACTAAAGGGAAATCTGGTATCCAATCCAAGATTTTTGCATTTCTTCAAGTTTTAGGCTAGATAGCCTTTATTATGAAAAACATAGTCACTCTTTTCTGCCGGCTGGCAGGACGACTCTCGAAACGAATGAGACATCGATTTTAAATTTGGTACACATATAACTTTTGTACCATTAAATTTATGTGTAAGGAAAAAAATTAAAGGAATTAAGAAGTCTGTTATAAATTACATTTGAAGACTACATAGAGTGCTCGAAGACATTTTTCGGAAAAATCTGTCATCAAAAATACAATAACATCACCTATTTACCATCAGACAAACTAAGGTCGGATGACATGATGATAAAAGGCTAATATCAAAAAATTCCGTTAATACGCTACCACGGGGACATTATTCAGTCGTATGATTATGTTTAAATGTTTTATATGTTAGTTGAAACTCATTATTATATATATATATAAACATACGATGAAAGACCAAAATGGTTTCCTTGAAAAAAACGCGTCGGGGATTCCCCGACGTCTAGAATTTCACCGCTGTCTATGTTTTTTGGTTAATCGACGAGTGTTATAAGTGCTATAACTACTCATTACGTCTATTATTATCGCAGAGGTAATAGTTTCGTTTTAATAGATATTTTACAAAATGGAGCGTCATAATAATAAGCGTAAACGTGTTGTTATTACCTTAAAGGAGAAACTTGAAGCAATTCAACGTTTAGATAATGGTGAACTTCTTAAAAATATAGCGAAGGATTTAGGTGTAGCCGTGAGTACTGCTTCAGAGTGGAGAAAAAATCGCGAAAACTTGAAAAATGGTAGTGTTTTGTCATCGCCCACACAGGCACGAATAAGTACGAAAAGCGGTGAATACCAAAAAGTGGATGATTCTTTATTTTTACGGTGTACACAGAATCGAGAACGTGGAATACCAATTTCAGGAACAATTTTAAAACATAAGGCAGTGAGTTTAAGCGAAGAGTTGCCGGTTATTGAAGCGCCTGTAAATTTTTCTGCAAGTGATCGATGGCTAGAGAGGTGGAAAGAAAGACATGGTGTACGTCAACTGAAAGTTTGTGGAGAAAGATTGTCAGCTGATGTATCTGCTGCAAAAAAATTTGCAGAGAATTTTGAGCAGCTTATGAAAGAACATGGTTTACAACCAGACCAAATCTATAATTGTGATGAAACTTGAACTACAAAATGTTGCCGTCAAATACCTTAGTTTCAAAAACGAAAGCTGGAGCACCTGGTTACAAACGTAGCAAAGAACGTATTACTGTTCTTGCATGCAGTAATGCGTTTTTAGAAGCAAAACACAAACTCATTTTATAATCGAGATTCTACTGTATATATATATATATATATATATATATATATATATATATATATATATATATATATATATATATATATATATATATATATATATATATGTACAGGGTGAGTCAACGATAGAGTAAAGTTCATTATCTCATTTGTTTCGGGAAAGACGAAAAAATGTTAAATACAATAGTTTTAAGGAATGTTAAGGTGAACAGTTTAAAATTACTTCTGAGTATACAGGGTAATTCAAAAAAGTGTGGCCGATATAACATGTTTTTTTTTAAATGGAACATTCTATTTTCTAATTTATTTTTAAGTTCTGCGTAAACTTTTATAACTTTTTTATTAATAATGTTATATACCTAAACCTAGTAACTTTGAAACGGAACAAATGTGGATTCAACAAGACGGAGCTCCTGCTCATTACCACCGGGCAGTTCGGGAATTTCTAAACGATCGTTACCCACAAAAATGGATTTTTTTTATGGGTCTAGCACACGTGCTACAGGGAAGTCCCTAAAGCGCCCTAGGAGCGGCATGTATGCCGAAAAAGCGATTCACGTTGTTCTTGAATCGCTGTAAATTGTACTCGGTGGGAAACACAGCGCTGGGCAAATTATTCCAAAGGGATGATGTTCTCCACATAAAAGACTGCATGAAAAGCGTTGTACGCGGAGTAACAAGCTGAACCTCATACGGATGTGAAGTATTAGCGTGACGTGTATTTTTAACATGCACCGCTCTGGGTGGAATTAAGCGGGCTACATCCTTCGAACACTTTCCAAGAAAATACTTGTAGAACAGACTCAAGTCGCCAAACGTTGTTCGATGTTCCAGCGAATCAAGGCCGCTAGACAGTTCCGGATCTCCAATCAGACAAACAGCTTTTCTCTGAACAGAATCCAACAAATGCAGTGTGTATTTGCGAGCGGAGCCCCAAACATGGCAGCAATATTCCATAGTTGGTCGAATTTGAGCTTTGTAAAGAATTAACAGTTGTTGTGGAGTGTAAAGCTTTCTGGTTCGAAAAAATATTCCCAACTTTTGGGAAGCTCTCTGCTATGCCTGCAACATGTTCATGCCAGTACATATTACCTCCCAAATTAACGCCCAACAAATTGAGTGACGATGCTAGGGGAATGGAGTGCCCCGACATGAATATGTCGGGTTCAGCAACGTTAACTTTTTTAGAAAAAACTGCCGCCTGGGTTTTTGTAGCGTTAAATTCCACTTGGTTACTGTCACCCCAAGATCGAATTTCTTCCAGGTCTTTGTTAAGTTGAACGACCTCCTGCTGTCTGCGGATATTCGCCTGAGTAGCCGATGTCCGAGCGTTCAAAGTGAATGGAGAGATAAGCGTACTGTCATCTGCAAAGCTGTAGATTGGATTCCCGGTCTCTTCCAGCAGATCGTTAATGTAAATGAGAAAGAGAGTAGGAGACAGTATGGAACCTTGGGGCACAGGGGCGTTGATAGTGAAGGTGCTAGAAAGAAATCCGTCGACGGCCACTCGTAAAGAACGCTCTCTGAGGAAACATGTGAGCCACAAACAGAACTTTTCAGACATACCACAAGAGCGTAGCTTAGCCAACAGTCCATCGTGCCAAACACGGTCGAATGCCTTGGATATGTTAAGAGCAACCGCTCGAGATTCTCCAAAGTGTTCAATTGCGTTGTTCCAAACATGTGTTACATAAGTCAGAAGATCTCCTGTTGATCTATGTTTACGAAAGTCATATTGGTGATCGCTAATAATGTTGAATCCTTCAAGATATTTTAGAAGATGCTGATTGATAACATTTTCCATGACTTTCCATATTATTGAAAGCAGTGCAACTGGTCGGTAGTTATTTCGCAAGGTCTTCTTGCCTTTTTTAGGTATCGGCTGAACTGCGGCACATTTCCAGCAGGAAGGAAATATTCCCTTTCTGTAGGATACGTTGCAAAGTCTACAGAAAACTGGTGTTAGTTCCCTCGCACAGTTTTTGAGAACTATGGCAGGTATTCCGTTAGCGCCAGAAGCCTTTTTTTGTGTCTAATACGCTTTACAGTAGAATGTGAAGCAAAGAGTTCAGCCAACAAGTTCGATTTCTCAACAGGTGTCGTTGCAATAGAAATGCAGTTGCAATAGGATTGGTAGGGATGGATTCATTCAGTGGCCCCCTCGATCATGTGACTTAACACCTTTAGACTTCTTTTTGTGGGGCTACATTAAAGATGTTTATGTGAATCTCCCTACAACACCAGTAGATATGGAAAATAGGATGTGGGATGCGTGCAGGACAATAACGCCCTTTATGCTAAAAAATATAGTAAAACGACTAAACATGTGTATTCAAGTAGACGGGCATATTTTTGAACATTTATTACGTCATAATAATTAATCATTGGATAAGTTAAACTATATTAAAATTATTATTAACTATTTGTTTATGTTTTTACAATAGCGTAAGTGTATTAAAAACGAGGGTAAAAACTGAAAAATTCTAAATAAATCGAAAACTATTAGAAATAGGTATATGACATACTTAATAAAAGTTGGGGGGTTTTGTAAAACCTATCAGAAAAAATAATAATATACAGGTGTGTGCCATTTAAAAAAATTGAGATTTTTCAATTCAAAATAGTCGAAATGCATAAATTTATTTTGAATACCCTCTAACCCATCTAACTCAAATTTCTTTACATATACCTTTGTTTTTATCTCTATAGAACGCTCGTACCAATTATGAGTATTTCACCATCAGAAACAATGGCGCTACTGGCAATTTTTTACCAAACTGAAAACTAGTATTTTTTTTTTTAATTTAAATATTAGAAAAACTACTAGGTTTAGGTATAATAGGTATTAATAAAATAGTTATAAAATTTTACGCAGAATTTAAAAATAAATTAGAAAATAAGATGTTCCATTTAAAAAAAACATATGTTATATCGGCCACACTTTTTTGAAAGACCCTGTATACTCAAAAATAATTTTTAAAACTATTGTATTTAACATTTTTTCGTCATTCCCGAAACAAATAAGATAATGAACTTTACTCTATCGTTGACTCACCCTGTACATCATCTATTTGCAAGGGAAGTACTGGATAACCTAATTTTTTTATTTGTTGTCTTGAATATTGAATAATGCTTACCCTGCTTTATGATGAAAACTTAGTCGTTCAACTTCAGCAAGTAACAACTGTGTCTGGGCTAACCTAACATCTTGTCTTCTCGGATTATACAGCAAATGTGTAGTAGCTACTATAAACTGAGCATGTGAACTGATCATAGGAGAAAATTTAGCTACAATGGCTACATTGTCCCTGTTTAGTACATCTGATTCCACGTTCGGTTGATAATACTCGACTGTTTCGTACTCTATCAATTTAAACTTGTCCGGTTTGTAGTAGATGGCGCAGCCGTCGCATCGTTCTCCTGTCTTTTTTTTGTAGATCCCTTTGTAACCTTTGAATTTTAAAGGTTTATTAAGTATGCTATGAATTATAATGCAGAAAAATTGCCTTACCGAGTGATTCAAGTTTAGAATAAAAGCTGGTCAGGTGAGATTCCTGAACTTCTTGAAGACACATAATCTAAAGGAAGAAGACAATTTATTCATTTTTTAAGGTATATATTTACAATAAATGGTGCAAAATGTAAATGCTGGATGTTTAAAAAAAAACCGGAGATGTTGCAGCTACTGATGACTGTTACATTATTACGCAAACTCATTAGACCAACAAAACGTCGCCTAGAGGGGTAATTTCCGGATCCACATCTTCTTGGCATTGGCAATATATTGATCTTATTTATTTATTTGTTTATTTATATATACCATATATATATATATATATATATATATATATATATATATATATATATATATATATATATATATATATATATATATATATATATATACAGTAATACCCCGCTTAGCGCGACCCCGTTACGCGCGGTTTCACTATAACGCGAAATACAAAATGCACTTTCAAAAATTTATTCAGGTTTGGACATATTGCAGAGTATAGACAATAATGATGACCGTGTCTTGACCGTGTGTCAAACAATTAAAAACAGTGTTGGGTGTTATGAACGTATTTTACAAGAACGTAAACAAAACGTTACCCAAAAGACAATAGATGTATTTTTCCGTAAAAAATAAGAGTATGTATTGCATAAAGTGTTCTTAGAATTAAAGTGATTGATTAAAATGATTTGTATTTTTTTGTATTAAATTTTGACTATGTTTAATCATAAACCTCGATATACGCGAATTTCAGTTAACGCGATTTTTTTCGGAACGTATCCCTCGCGTAAAGCGGGGTATTACTGTATATATATATATATATATATATATATATATATATATATATATATATATATATATATATATATATGTATATATATGTATGTATATATATATATATATATATATATATATATATATATATATATATATATATACTCGTGTATATATATATATATATATATATATATATATATATATATATATATATATATATATAAGTGTTGAGAGTTGGAAAACATTCTGAAAAGGTGAGACCAATAAAGGTGATAATGCATGATGAGCGATCAGCACAGACCATCCTAAGTAATAAGTCAAGGTTTAGAGAACAGGGAACGACCATTGGTCCTGATCAAACTCTATGGCAAAGGCATCAGTTCAAGGAGTTGAGGTCTCAGTTACAGCAACGTATTCATAATGGTGTGAAACTAAACTGGGCATAAAATATTTCGGAGGTGTGCCTAAGATTGTGCATGTGGATGAGCCGCGACAGGACTCTATACGGCAGAGAAAAAACTTAATAGGGGCAGGCCGAACTTAACACTTTATTACCAAAACATCAGAGGTATTAAAACCAAAATGAAAGACTTAACACTCAGTATATCACATTGTGATTTTGACGTGGTGGTATTCTCTGAAACTTGGCTTAGTGATTATATCTGTGATGCTGAGATTGGTATGTCTGATTATGTATTGTATCGAAAAGATCGGTCAAACCAGACTAGTGACAAAAAAAGTGGAGGCGGGGTGCTTATTGCAGTACGAAACTGTTATCAGTCTTGTATAGTGCCAAGCAACTACCATAGTGTGGAACACTTGTTTTGTGTTAATTCGATGTGGTACGGAGAAACTTGTGGTGGGTGCTGTGTACTTGCCGCCACCCATTAAAGTGGATGATGTTCAGGCTCACTGCTGTGCGATAGAGGAGATCATTCAAGAGTATCCCAGCGATAATATATGTGTCCTAGGTGACTATAACTTGCCTCATATAGAATGGACTAGTGACAGTTTTGGAAGTTCAGCCATTGGCCATGGTGGGGTCGTTGTGAGGCTACTTAGTGACTGTTTCTCTTATAATCAGTTATTCCAAGTGAACGAAATTAGTAATGCGAATGGTGTGAAATTAGATCTGGTGGTAACACGAGACAGTAGAACATCTGTTTGGGTGGCACTGGAGAGTCTGCTGCCCTGCGACCGGCACCATCCATCCCTTATGGTTGATGTGCTGCTTAATGACTATCCTGAGCGTTTGCACTATGATTTCAGTTTCTATGACTTTAAGCGTGCGGACTATAATATGTTAAATAATTATTATCACTCAGTGGACTGGGAATATGTCTTGGGTGGTATTGCGGATGTAAATACTGCAAAGTCTGTCTTCGATGAAGTTTTGTATGCTGGTATTAGTCTGTATGTCCCTGTGGTTCGTTCCAAAAATCCGAAGTTCCCGAAGTGGTTTTCTGATGAACTTAAAGATTTTATCTTAAAAAAGAAGTTGTGTCACAAAGAATACAAAAAAAAACCGTCGGTGGGGAACTTATCAGAAGTTTTCAGAGTGAAGAACCCAATCCAATATCTTCAAGAGCAACTGCTACTTGCAGCATGTTAAGAATATTGAGACAAATTTAAAGCATAACACCAAACAATTTTGGAATTTCATTAACAGTAAAAAGGGGGGCAAGTCCACCCCTACCTTAATAAATCTGGACGAGCTAACAGGGACGGATGGACAGACTATTGTGGAAATTTTTAAGTCTCATTTTCAGGGTGTTTATAGGTCGGATACTGACGGTGGTGAGCCTGGGCTTGAGGATGGTGGGGATAGTGGTGGATCATTCTCCTCTGTTGAGATCTCCCTGGGGGAGGTGTTTGACTGTATGTCCAAACTTGACATAAATAAGGGACCGGGTCCTGATGGTATATCTCCCAGATTTTTGGTTGACTGTGTCTATGCTTTGACCAAACCGCTCCATATGCTTTTTAAAATGTCCCTAGAGAGCGGTGTTTTCCCTGACCAATGGAAATATAGTTTCATTACTCCAGTATTTAAGTCTGGCGACAAATCAGACGCTAAAAATTATCGACCTATGTCCATTCTTAAGTTCTATTCCAAAAGTATTCGAAAAAATTGTTTGCGACAAATTAAAACTATTCATAAAACCTTTTTTGGTTCCAGAACAGCACGGTTTCGTTGGTGGCAGATCGACGGCTACAAACATAATCTTGTTGGTTCAAAGTACTATTGATGTAATGGAGGTGGGTGGTCAGGTTGACGTGGTTTATACGGATTTCAGTAAGGCCTTCGACATGGTCAACCACGATATCCTGATAGGGAAGTTAAGAGGTTATGGGTTTTGTGGATCACTACTGAATTGGTTGACCTGCTACCTTACATACAGGAAACAGTTTGTTAAAGTAAAGGGCTTTGTGTCGAGTGAGGTATCTGTTGCATCGGGTGTGCCGCAGGGTAGCCACCTGGGCCCGTTGCTGTTTAATATATTTATTAACGAGCTACGAAAGATGATTCTATTTTCAAGGCCCTTGTTTTTTGCAGATGACTTGAAATTGTCTATGGCAATTCATTCTGTTGACGATGCTATGAGACTGCAGGGAGACTTAGATGTGGTGAGTGAGTGGTGCAGGAGAAACAAAATGAAACTAAATATTAAAAAATGTAAGATTATGTCGTTCTTTCGAGTGAAAGTTCCGCTTTTGTATGACTACAATATTAATAATTGTCTTCTCAAAAGAGTCTCCTCATTGTGTGACTTGGGTATTTATTTGGGCACTAAGCTTGATTTTCATATTCATTATGACTTTATTACTAACAAATGTATTAAACCCCTTGGCTTCGTCTGTAGGAATACTAGGGATTTCCAGACCGTAGATAGCGTGAATATTTTGTACAAGGCCTTGGTGAGATCTTCTTTGGAGTATCTATCATGTGTGTGGTCGCCATCGTATGCTGTGCATATTGAGGGTGTTGAAAGGGTACAGAGGAAGTATGCTAGATATGTCTCTTGCAAATTTAAGTGGAACATCACTGCCTATGGGGACCAGCTACGAAGACTTCAGCTGCAATCACTTTCAAGACATAGAAAAGTTGCTGATATATGTTTCTTATTTCGACTTGTAAATGGTCATATAGACTGCTCTGATCTCTTGAGTCTGATAAATTTTCATGTTCCACCAAGATCAACAAAGGACCACGTACTCTTTGCCCCGAGGTACCACAGATGTAACTATGACCTATTCTCGCCGATCACTAGAATCACTAATGGTGCCAGTGAAGCGGATCTTGATTTTTTTAATCTCTCTTTAAAACGTTTAAAAGAAAAACTGTTGACAGTCCACTGAGTTTTTGAAATGATAATTACTGGTGTAATTGTATTGATATAGCTTTACTATATTATTGAAATTTTTTTGTAAATACTATGTGCAAAATGGGTCTGCCCGTAAATAAATAAATAAAAAATAAAATAAATAAATAAATAAATAAATATATATATATATATATATATATATATATATATATATATATATATATATATATATATATATATATATATATATATATACATACATATATATACATATATATATATATATATATATATATATATATATATATATATATATATATATATAGGTATATAAAACACGTAGGCTAAAAAGTTCTTAGTCTAGCTACTTAAAACACATTTTTCTTTTGCAAAATCCGAGTTTATTCATCAACATAGTCTCCTTCAAGAGCGATACAATCATTCCAATGCTTTTCTAACATTTCTATACCTTTCTTGTAGAAGGATTTGTCTTTGCCTTCAAAATAGGCCTCAGTTTCGACGATAACTGCTTCATTGGAGCCAAATCTCTTTCCTGCGAGCATTTTTTGAGGTCTGCGAATAGATAATAGTCGCTGGGGGCCAAATCTGGAGAATACGGTGGATGAGGAAGCAATTCGAACATCAATTCATGCAATTTTGCCATCGTAACCATTGATTTGTGACACGGGTCTTGATGGAAGAGCACTTTTTTATCCATTTGGGGCCGTTCCTTTGCGATTTCTGTCTTCAAACGCACCAATAATTTTATATAATATCCGCTATTGATAGTTTTTCCCTTCTAAGCATAGTCGATGAAAATTATTCCATGCGCATCCCAAATATAGAGGCCACAACCTTCCCTTCCGACTATTGTGTCGTTCGGGCGACTTTCTCCGGCTGCTGTCCGTTCAGCTGATTGCCGATTTGATTCCGGTGTGTAGTGGTGGATCCATATTTCATCCATTATCACGTATCGCATGAAAAAATTCTTTTGATTGTGCTTAAACAGGTCCAAACAGCGTTCAGAATTATCAACACGTTGTGGTTTTTGATCCACTGTGACCAGACGCGGTACCTATTTCGAACAGAGCTTTTTCATGCCCAAATGTTCATGCAAAATATGACCAACACGTTCTTTTGATACCTTTAGGGTGTCAGGTTTTATTTTATTTGTCATTAGTAAGCTAAAGCTAGCAGTTTGGGTACTACATTTGCGTAAATACCTAACTTTTTTAGTGTTCCCGAGATGACATTTCCACAAAACTGGGCATAGACTCGAACGACAAAGTACCGGCTGTTCATATTTCAAACCCAAAAAATTTAGAATTTCAAGTGTGCAGGACCACACTTTTACCGGGTATGCTGCCGACAAAAAATTTTGTGGATTTTTTTTTTATGTTTTCCAGTCTAACCACTTCATTTGGGCGTCCAGCGCGTTCAGCAACATTTGTGTCTGTACGACCGCGTTTAAATTCAGCATACCAGTAGATGATGAGTGATTTTCCAGGGACAGACTCCCCATAACACTTATCAAGCCATTGCTTTGCTTGAACGGTATTTTTTCCCATAAAAAAACAGCGTTTAATCAACACACGAAATTCGATTTTTTCCATTGTTTTGAAAATATCAAAAGTAGCGTCACTAAAACAATTGCAACTTGTAAACTATCGTCAAAATGTCATGAAATTATGACCCGTATCGTTTGAAGGTTGACACTTCCTAAAAAATCATATAGATTTTCTGAAAAGGGCGACATCTATGGTCAGACCAAAACCGTTTCAGTCTACGTGTTATATACATATATACCATATATATATATATATATATATATATATATATATATATATATATATATATATATATATATATATATATATATATATATATATACACTTAAAACGGAAAAGAACCTGTTCTACTGTTACTAAGTAAGAGAAAGAGGAACTGAAGAAGCGTTTCCTTCGTTAGAAATGCAATAAAGGGGGGTCTTTTTGGGACAGTCTGTAATATTTTACACCAGATAGTAACAAGGATCCCTTTTTTAACTCATTAATAATGAATATTGGGCTTTCGTTAATATATGGTAAGACCTAAATTAAACAACAAAAATTACTTACATCTGGTAACAGCTTACTTATTTCATCAAATAGGTTCTTCCATCTTTTTTCCCAGTGTAACGCGCGAGAATTATGATTTTTATACAAATAAAAATGATCATTTATTAAATCTTGAGCAAGAACATTGTAAGACATCACCGTAAATTCCACCCCTGGCTTTGAGGATTTTCTCTTCTTTTTCACATTTTCCCAATATCTTTTTGATAATACTCTAAGCACTAAAAAACATATTAATGCTATATTATAATAGGTAGTGGTTTGACCTTATATCTATGGATGTTAGTAGTTCTACAATACTTATATGTCATGCAGCATTACATTAAAATATCTCTTTTAATACTGAAAATTATATAAACAATACGTAATAATAATGAAAATATAACATTACCAATTATGTTACCCATAAATACCTAAAAATCAATACTTTACAATAAGCAAAGAAATATATTCTATTCAATATTCGGTGAAAAAAGTTCTTACATAATGTATACATTTAACAAGCAATGATAAGATAACATTGGTAGTAATAGACAAAAGACAGGTATTAATAAAAGACAATATACTTCAAACATGAAAAGAAAGCCTTTATTTACAATATAAACATGTTTTACCAGGGTTATTTGAAAATTTCTTTTCAATATTACAAGTCGAAAATACCAGACGGAGCTTTACCACCTTTTAAGTAAAACTGCAAATTATTTAACATCATGAATCCTATTATGATCCATTACTTGAAGCTAATTGGCTAAAAAATCAAGTCAAGTCCAAACCAATCATCAAGTCATATTATTCTGGTCAAGTAAAGCTAGATGATCTTATGAATTCTAAAAGGATTCACTACTTGACTTGATTTAACTTAACTTGAAACCAAGTCAAGTTCAAGTCAAGTAATGTGCATTGATCTTTATGTCAAGTAAATTACAATGAAGTTAAATTACGTGACTTCAATCATCCTAATAGAATTCATTACTTGGCTTGGTTTTAAAGCCACTCAATTTGACTAGTTTTGAAAAAAGTCAAGTAAGTACAATTAATGAAAATCAACTTAAGTGACTTTATCATTGAGTAAAGCTTATTGATTTGATTAAGTCAATCAGTAAAAACTGATCAAGTCAAGTAGTTTATATTCAAGTTAAAATATTTGACTAGATTAATCCTAATCACTTGCTTGCTTAACTTTAAAACTGTTCTACTTAACCTGCCTTGAAATAGAGTCAACTTCAAGTAATCAAAACTAGAGATGTCAATATTGTAACTACCGGATACAAAGTACCCGTTACTCGTCCGGATCCGAAGTACTGGGTAGTCGACAATAAATGTACCCGGTACCAGGTATCTACACATTGATAGCTGGTAACTAAGTCTGCGGCCAACCAAACTAAAACTGTCAATGCCATACTGGTAGTGGTAGATACCTACTCGTCTCCACGAAATATACCTCGTCTTCATCGGTGCGTTCGGTTTCGGTACATTCGGTATCAATAGTAATGATCAATAGTGTAACCAAAGTACCGAACGCCACCGGCTGGTGTAGGTAGGTATATTGGCAACTACGTAACGAGATCGGTACTTTGTACCTGGTACAATGTATCGGGTACCCTAAATACTCGAAAGTACCGACATCACTAATCAAAACCGCTCATTAAGTCAGTGGATAATCAAATAAACCTAACTGACTTGATGACTCGTAGGGCTTACTCTTTGATTTAATTTGCAAATCAACTTAAAACTTAACGTGAAATCAAATCAAGCTGAAGTTGTCACTCTATTTCAAAGGGTGAATTCTTAACATTTTAAAAGTCTAATATTTAAATCTTAGAAAGTGTCCCCGATGTTGAGACACTGACTCAAGTAATCATTGTGAAAAATGTTTTCGGACTTTAAAGAAAATGCATTTTTTACCCCATTCAGTATATACAGATAGCTTGTTTCCGAAAAAACGCAAAAATACTGGTAAAGCTTCTTAGAGGAGGGGTACCTTTTAAGCTAAACCCCTCTCTTCAAAACTGCGTATATTGCGTCATTTGTAGTACAGTTCTTGCTCAAAATAAGGAAAATTGTGGAAGCTACACTATGCATTACAGAATCAAGAGGGAATAGATCTTTTGATTAAGTATCTGATGGAGTTGCAAGCTCGTCATTTTATTTTTTGATTAATTTCGTGGTTCTTATAAAAAATTCCCGAAATTCAAGCCAAAAGTTGCCCAGAGTTTTCTAAAAAAAAATATTATTAAATTGTTAAAGCTTACAAACGTGACGAACCAAACATAGAATTTAATTGCCTTAATAATTGACATAACAATAAATGTTAATTTTTTATAAAACAATTTTTTGAGTCTTTCAAGTGAAGAGCTTAGATCTTTTGAATTACTTTTAAAACCCAATAATGAGATATCATATAAGGGATAAAAATCGTCTTCTTCGAGAATATTTTTGCGTATTCATGCGTTTTTCGTAAAAACAAATTGTTGTGGAATTACTTTAGATAGTTATTTGTTAGCTGGGATGGCAATATACTAGTATAACTGGAAAAAAAATGTAAGTTAGACAGACAGATAGACCATGTATTAACAAGATGAACCCACACTAACATACAAATTACAAGTATTATAGTGCAGAACATAGAGCCCAAATAATAAATCACTCCGTGGTCTCGTTTTAAGTACAAACATAATCCTAAAATTAATTAAAGGTTTTAGAATACAATTTTACATCATATACAAATTATATAATCTTTGAACAACCTTTGTAATAAGTTAAATTTCACTATATAAATTTGCCGTACAATACTATTTTCATACAAGTGACCTAATCGGGCGTTTTTCAAAATTAACCCATGGATTCAACGGTTTCACCAGCTAAATTTTTAAAAATATTTTAGTAATAGATTTTTGTAAGGTTATTTGTGGTAACTATAAAGTTCATACTATAAAGAAAACTGATGTAATGAAGTTACATAAGTTTCTGAAAACGCCATAGCGTGAAACTGGGAACCTCCAGTTTTAAATTTTCTTAGCCGTTACCTCGTGTTAATATCATACTAACGGTGCAGCGACACCGCTGACGCAAGCTTATACCTCTCGCCATCGCATTTCTACTAGCTCCCTGGTTTACAAAATCGTGACACCGCGAGGTAAAAACACTCCAGTTAGGGCTTCCACTCGACTCCACGTTGCTGGCATTGTGCCCTGTCAAATCACCTGTTGTTAAATATCACCCTCACAGCCTTGCTGCTTTATTGGATAGACTTTAGAAACGTTTAGCGGAGGTTTTTGTTTGTAAGACATAATTAGGTTCATGTAAATATCTTTAAATAGTGTATGTTTTTGTTGTTTTGTAAATAAAGTTGCAGTGCGTTAGTAGAAAACTATTAGTTTGATTCGCCATTCCGATGTCTCGACTCTTGGAGTTTACTTTCTCCACGAGAACCTGCCCGAGGTAAATGGAGTCTAAGCCAGATACAAGAATACTGCTCTGATACATTTTCGGACAGGAAAACAAAAGCCATTACAAATTATATAGTTGAAGAAACTAATTTTTTATTAAAATAAGTTGAAATTACGGAAATCACAATTAAATATTAGGTTGGGAGGAAAATAATGTCCGCATAATAACTGCAACATTCGTTTCAAAAATTTCAGTATGAGAATCATCCCTGAAGGTGAACAAGAGCGTATCCATCCTTTGACAATTGGCATTTGAAGGCGTTGGTTGAGACTGACCCCGCGAGAGTTCGCTGAAAAGTTAGACGTAAGTCATCTGACAGTTATATAGGTTTTGCGCAACAATCAACGAAATTCAGTACTTTGGTTGGACCCAGCGGAAGCTCTACATTTTGCAAAGCTGAAGCTGAACCAAAAGAAAACTGCAGTGACTGTGCGACGGTTGACCGGACGGAGCATTCATCAAAAGAATGGTCAACATTGATGTTTGAACAGAAAAGGTCTCATTATTCTCCACGATAATGCCGGACTACATATCGCCAGGCAGCATTGCAGAAGCTGAAGGAATTGGGCTATAAAATATTGTCTTACCTAAAACACTCATTGGACCTCATGCTAGTGTATTCTCAACAACCAAGGTGCTACCAAATATGCCTTTTTATAGTTTATCGAATCCATAATGCCAATATGCATATAACTTTCCAATAAAACTAAAAATGCAAAAAATCTTACCTCTTGGATTCACACTATCGTTGTCTGATATATTGGCACCATTATTATTTCTCCTTACGTAGTATTGTCTCCTCTGCATATTACTATCACTTTGACTTGAAAATAAATTAAAAGGTGCTAGCTGAGGTGGCGGTCCTACTTCGTGAAAAAAATAATTTTCTTGAACGGTACGAATAAAATTTCCAGGGAAATTAACATGACTATTAGGGTAAAATGCGTTTGTAACTGGAGATGTGGGGCAATGGTAACCTACAAGTTTCCGTCATAAAAAATCTTAAAGTAATTCTTTAATTCTATAGTGTATATATATCAAATCAAATCAAATAAAGCTTTATTGTAAAAAAAAGATTGTTCCTTTGTCTACAAAGCTATCTAATCTAACCTAATAATATGGAGTATGTCATTTACATCAATACAAAAATAAAAAAAATATATAATATGAAAATAAAATAAAATATGAGTCATATGAGTTCAAGTTAAATAGCAGAAACAATATAATGTCATTACATCAATCAAAATATCAGTCAGTGCGAAAACAATGCAGAAATAAGAAGATGCCAAGAACATAACTCAGAAAAAGACATATACACTAGGGTGACCGCAAAAAATCGATGTCGGAATTTTGTTCGTCTGGACCCCACAAAACGATTCCCCTTTCCAGATATTGAGATTGCCGAAATTTGAGCTCGATTAAACGACGTTAACCCGTGCCGCTCGTCGCTCAGTGTTTGAAAAAATCCAAATTTTTGGCCAAAAAGCATAACTCCAGAACGGTAAATAATAGAAACACGCTTAATATCTCAAAAGAACGCTAATGTTGTTCTTCAAAATTTATATTCTATACATAATTGTTATTTTAAGTCAAACCGAGTTACAACAGCCTTTAGCCCCAAAAACGTGACCTGGTACCAGTAGGAGCCAGTTTGGGAGTATTCTAAGAATTTTACGGGTTTTTACATAATGTGTCTCGGAATTAACATTTTTTTGTTATAAAGTATTTTGGAACTCAATTTTCAAACATAAAGAGCCTTTTGTTCAAATTTAATCTTTTATTATAAGGCGATTACCTGACTAGTTTACCAAAGAAAGACCCGTTTGACAGGTAAAAAGGAGGGTGAATCTAATTTCTATTTTAGGGATGGTGATTTTACTTCAGCGTACAACCGACGTTTTATTTATTCAGTTTAGTTTCTAAAGTGCCTTTGAGCTGGTTAGATCGAACAATTATCTAGTGAAGATATTTTAACGTTTTTTTTTTTAATTTTCCAAGTGTGTGTTTATTGAAATTAAAGTTTGCAATATATTTTGTTTCATTTTCCAAGTTAACTGTTATTTACCTATTGGCCTCTGAAATGGCATCCACATTAGGTGTACAAAGCCGGACCAAGGATAAAATATTTCGTGTGGGCTATCCCATTCACCAGATCACCGGTTGTAAACTACCCTCAAATCGTCAAGTTTTGTGTGCTTTATTTTATAATTTACGTACTGTGAAATTAACTGTAAGAGCATCAGCAAAACTTACAATACGAGAAGTGTTCATTTTTTGGGAGAAAGCTCGAATCCCCCGACTAAACATGAGCAAGATGCAATTATTAAGCTGGGAAAAACTTCACGCCGAGTGGAGAACTCTTCAAAAAGACCGGAAGAAAACATCGAAAACGGCCAAGAACAAATTTAAACAGTTTGTTGAAAAGTTGGATGATCTCTTTGATATTGCTCAACAAGATGCCTTGGCTCTGATGAAATCGGAAGAAGATAAGGCGTTTCTCGTGAAACAGAGGCAGAAGGGCCGCCCAGGTTCCATGACTGGAGTGGATCTCAAGTTGTCTCGAGCTGAAGAAATCAAGGTGCAAAAGGAACTTGCAAAAATGAACCGACAAATCCAAGAAGCAAGCAAGAGTTTTTTTTTTATTATAAGTATTCTAAAAAATAGATAAACAAATAAGTAAATAGTTTCATTATAATTGAAAGAAAATTGTATATGAGAGCATGATTTGGCATCTTTATGATTGAGTTTATATTTTTTAAACAATACCTTTTGATAATTAGAAGTAGGTAATTTAGTACCTATGTATTATTACTATTCTGCTAAAACTACAAGTTTTTATAGTCTTTTTTTTTATCTTTCTTTTGTTGCTTCTTAGAGACGGATGATGAAGACAAGTTCGAAGAAGGAGAAGAAGACACTGAAGAGGACAGCATCTACCAGGAACTTGAGAGCTTGGAGGAAATGGACATCCCTGAAGAAGCTGCAGAAGATCCAGGACCATCTGAGAGCAAGAGGATGAAAGTTTCATTTACAAGGGGCGTTAAAGAGATTTTAAACATGAAATTGTCCATTTTATTAGATCGATGTAAGGTATCCGACAGAAATGCCACGAGAATTTTAATAGCTACTCTAGAAGCACTAAACCTTGACCCTCTTGAGTACAAAGTCTCGAAAACTTTATTACATGATAGAAGGCAAATGTTCAGAGAACAATATAATAAAAAAATATATAATAAAAAATTTTTTGATAAAGTAAACATTCCTGAAAAAAAGAGCCCGTGGTTGTCCATTGGGACGGTAAACTTTTACCGGGTGTTTTAAAAAATGAACAATGTGAGCGAATAGCTATAGCTATTTCATATGGCGAAAAGGAACAGCTGCTAGGAGTTCCTGTAACAGCAAACAGCTCTGGAGAGGAGCAAGCCGTTAGCCGTATATGAATGCCTACATGAATGGGGTCTTCTCAACACCGTCAAGGCGATGTGCTTCGACACTACAGCATCCAACACGGGAAGACTCAAAGGAGCATGCGTCATATTGGAGCAAATGTTAGGAAGAGAATTGTTATACTTAGCTTGCCATCACCATATCTTGGAAATTCTGTTAAGAGGCGTATTCGACACAAAAAATGGGATCAACCACTGGACCTCATCCAGACATTTTCAAGAGATTCCTCACTGCGTGGCCCAAGATAGACAAAGGAAAATACGACACAGGTATCAGTGACAATCTAATACAAAAGCAGCTAACTCCAGAAGTAATTGCAAATGTTACTGCTGAATTCGAGACCAAATTAACTGAGAGCCACCCCAGAGATGACTACAAGGAGCTATTGCAGTTGGTTCTCGTATTTGTTGGATCACTAGACGGCAATGTTGTGGCTTTTAGAACTCCAGGAGCCATTCATCACGCTAGGTGGATGGCAAAGGCTATTTACTGCCTAAAAATGTTCATTTTTCGTCGTCAATTTAAGATGTCTAAAGAAGAAGAAAGTTCTGTGCGTGCCATTTCTGTTTTCCTAGTTAAAATTTATTGTAAAGCTTGGTTCAATGCTCCAAAAGCTCATCTTGCACCAAAGCAGATTTAGGTATTTTGCATAGTCTGTTAGACTATAAAGAATGTGACAACGACATTGCAGAAATAGCCCTGACCAAATTTTCGAACCATTTGTGGTATTTGAATGCAAAGTTGGTGGGATTATCGTTTTTTTGATCCCACCATTACAGACGATGAAAAGTTGTTAATGGCTAATGAATTGCTCAGTAGCACAGATGAAGCATCACAGCACGCTAGGGTTGTAAATCCAAAAGTTAGGAAAGAAAACTTAAAAGAGGTAGTTGAAGGAGAATAAATTTACTTACCAAAGAAACGTTTTACATTCTTTGACCAATTTAATATAAAAAACAGATTTCCTAAGACAACATCCAAACACCTGGCCTCAAAATAATGACTTCCAAGAAGGATTGAAAATTGTCAAAACATTAAAAGTAGTTAATGATATGGCTGAGCGTGGTGTTAAATTAATAACCGACTTTAACGACCTTCTGACAAAAGATGAAGACCAAAAGCAATATGTCCTGCAAGTTGTAAGTAAATGCCGAGCATTATATCCTGACGTTTCAAAAACTACTTTAACAAAAGCTCTAGAATAGATTAGATAACAATGTAAAATTATCAACTCATGTAGGTACTACGTCTGTATCTTTTCTGTGTCTGTTTTGTATGTATTATATACCTAATTTTTATATTTTAAAATAAAAAATGTCATTAGACTTATCAGTATTACTTATTTTTTTTATTATATTTCTACTTTAAACTCAAAAATATACCAAAAAAAAAGCAAAATTTATCACTTAATAACAAAATATACGAAGTATGCTCCTAGTGGTACCAGGCCACGTTTTTGGGGCTAAAGGCTGTTGTAACTCGGTTTGACTTAAAATAACAACAATTACGTATAGAATATAAATTCTGAAGAACAACATTAGCTTTCTTTTGAGATATTAAGCGTGTTTCTATTATTTACCGTTCTGGAGTTATGGCTCCATATGTCAGCTTTTTGGCCAAAAATTTGGATTTTTTCAAACTTTGAGCGACGAGCGGCACGGGTTAACGTCGTTTAATCGAGCTCAAATTTCGGCTATCTCAATATCTGGAAAGGGGAATCGTTTTGTGGGGTCCAGACGAACAAGATTCCGACATTTTTTTTTCCCCTCTATGAGATCCGGTCACTCCAATATACACTATACACCTACACGCCATACACACCCTCAGCAATCAAAGAGTGTCATCAAAAAACTCAGTAACTGAATAATAGGCCTTCTCAATCAAGAGCTTTCGAACTTCCCTCCTAAATCGGTTATTAGGTAAGTGGTTGAATATTTTTTTACTCATATATATTATAGAGTCCCTTATGAAAGCTGAAGAGGGAATGGGTAGTGAGGCCACATAAGATGAACGCGTCATGGACACACAAGAAGTCCCTATCTCTCCCTCAAACTTATTATGTAAAAGGCAGGCTCTTTTAATAATAAATATACAAGGCAACATCAGAATTCTCTTAGTAATAAACATATTCCTGCAGGATTGCCGAGAACTTAATTGGGACATATAACGCAGTACTCGCTTTTGTAGCATAAAGGCCTTATTCAGTAATTGATTAGAGCAGGAACCCCAGAAACATACCCCATAACGGAGGTGCGATTCAATCAGAGCAAAGTATACATTTCTCGCGGTAGAAACATCCAATTCCCGAGACACTACTCTCAAGGCAAAACATCCCTTGGCAATTCTTTTACAAAGCTGCAAAATGTGAGTAAAGAATCTCAATTTAGTATCTATAAACCACCCCAAAAAATTGTTATAAGTCAAGCCTTCAATAATTTGCGAATCAAGGGAAATATCGTTCAATTGACATTTAAACGTAATAATGTTAGTGTTAGAAATATTCAAGGTTAAATAATTTGAATGACAACCAATCTACGATTTTCACTATATCCCCATTCCAACTGTACCACGTCTCTATTGTGCCACATAACGATTGTGTCATCGGCAAACATCGTAAATACCCCTCTAACATTAAGTTTTGAAAGGTCATTAATATAATTTAGAAATAACAGAGGACCCAAAACAGAGCCTTGTGGAACTCCACAAGTGACACTCAATTCTCGCGACTCATCACCGTTAAAAAAAGACAGATTGACAGCGCGATGATAAGTAAGATGCCAACCAGGCCAACGCTACTCCTCTGAATCCGTAGATTTCAAGCTTACTCAGCAATATCCCATGATTCACACAATCAAAAGCTTTTGCGAGGTCACAGAACACCGCCGCAGCAACCTCTCCATCATTTAACTTGCCACATAGGTTTTCTAGAGACGAAAAAATCGCGTCATTAGCGTTTCTGCCAGCCCGAAAATCAAACTGAGGGGTGCTCAACAAGTTATGCTTAAGGACGAAATGGAGAATACGACCACTCACGAGCCTCTCGACCACCTTAGCCAACGTAGGAAGCAATGATATTGGTCTGTAGTTAGAGGGTAAGCTAGTCTCGCCCCCCTTTAAAGAGCGGAATAACTCGTGCCCGTTTCAAAGAAGGAGGGAAATGTCCTACAAGAAATGATTGATTGATTGCCTCAACAAGCATTACGCAATGCTGCGTCAGGCAAAGCAGATATAACCTTCATTGAAATATTATCCCAACCTGAGGCATTCTTATTTTTCACTTCAGCAAATATGCTCTTCATTTCGTATCCGTAGGATAAAAATAAAACATGTCATCTACCCGTAAATAATCAAAATAACGCAAAACATCCGACTTAGGATTTAAGTCAGAGGTTAAGTCAGCCGCTATCGTGCAATAAAAAGAGTTTAAGATATCAGACATTAAACCAGAACCATTGGACAGAGTGATGTTCTTAATACTATTAAGCTCGTTCACAATTTCCCAACTCTCCCTCTGTCTGTTATTAGAGTTATGTAGTCGGTCATTATAGTACAGTTGCTTTGCGGATTTAATTGTCCTTCTATAAATGCCACGGTATTTGTTAAAATAAAGAACAAAATCAAAGTTGTCGGCAAAATATTTTCTTAGCAAATGCATAGAACGCATGTTTCGCGACGATATTATAATTCCCTTAGTAAGCCATGGTTTTTTTTTTTCTCTTTTATTTTCAATGGATCCTTCAGGAAAGGATCGGTTGAAAGTATAATATAGTAATTCGTGAAAGTGTGCTAGTGGGTCATCCGAGTGCATAATTCACACTCAGCACATAATTGAGAGTGATGGAAAAGGACTTTCTTGTGGGCCAATCGTGGGCGTTTTTCTTGCAGCTCGGTTTTCAAACGGTCCAATAACGATGAATAATATTCACCTGTAATAGTTTTACCCTTTTCCAGATAGTCGATGAGGATTATCCCTTGCGAATCCCAAAAGATAGTCGCCATAAACTTTCCCGCCGAAGAAACGGTCTTCGCCTTTTTTGGTGCAGATTCCCCCTTGGTAACCCATTGTTGAGATTGTTGTTTGGTCTCAGGAGTATAGTAATGTATCCATGTTTCATCCACAGTGACGAAACGACGCTTAAAGTCCTCCGGATTCTTCTGGAACAGTTGCAAACCATCCTTGCAACACTTCACACGATTCCGTTTTTGGTCAAGCGTGAGCAATCGCGGCACCCATCTTGCGGATAGCTTTCTCATGTCCAAATGTTTATGCAAAATATTATGTACCTGTTCAGTCGAGATGCCCACAGCACTAGCAATCTAATCGAAGGTGCAGAGTCACCATAATGTTTATCAAGCTTCTCTTTAGTCTCCTGAGGCGTTTTGCCTTTCATAAAGTAATGTTTAATCACCACACGAAATTCTTTTTCGTCCATTTCTTGAAAATCACTCGACTTCCTTGATTCACACGAATGCCAAACACAAAGAAATAGACCAATATGGCTGAAACTTGGTGTGCGTTCATTCAAGAGATGCTACTAACTAAACATGACCTCGATACGCACCAGTGGTGCCATCTCTCGGACTTTGCACGGACTTTTCAAACCAGCCTCGTATATATATATATATATATATATATATATACAGTCCCTGGCCAAATTATTAGACGCACTGTATTTTTTTTAGTAATTTTATGTTTCTTAAGAGTTTTATGCAATAATGGTATATTTAAACTACAATATTATTGATTTTTATTTAAAAGAATTGTTGTAGACTACATATTTGTATTTATTTTTAACATATGGCAACACTGTGTTGACAAAGTGATACATGAACGTAAATAAGTACAAACCTGTATCAGTCGCGATCGGAATCGAGTCAGGTACGGACGGGTTTCTGTGGCTTTATGGACTGTGATTGTTTGTTTAACAGTTTTATACTACTCAGTTATTA
Organism: Pachyrhynchus sulphureomaculatus; assembly: GCA_019049505.1. Lineage (NCBI taxonomy): Eukaryota > Metazoa > Arthropoda > Insecta > Coleoptera > Curculionidae > Pachyrhynchus > Pachyrhynchus sulphureomaculatus. Next base: position 40,193,868 of record CM032449.1, read on the forward strand.
GTTTATTTTGTATGCAGTGTTTTAAAAAAGTAATTGGACTATTTTCATTATGGGTAGAAAAGGCGGTCTTTCACCACGTAAAAAAGCTGAAGTGAAGGCCCTTGTGATTGCGAAAACATTTACAAACCGAGAAATATCACGAAGATTGGAGGTTTCTGAAGCTAGTGTACGACGCATAAAAAAGAAAATTGAGTCAGGGAAGGAATTAAGCCCGAAAAGAAAGAAAAAATGCGGTAGAAAACCAATTTTCACTTCACGGTCAGAGAGATGTTTGAAGAAAATTTGTGTAGAAAACAGATTTGCTACCACAAAGGTAATAAAATCACAACTCCAGGATGCTAGCGTAAATGCCTCTGAGCGCACTGTTCGAAGAAAATTGAAAGAATTAGATTTTAAGGCCTGTCGCCCCGCCAGGAAGCCCAAGTTAACAGCTGCAATGAAAGCAAAGCGCCTGAAGTGGGCCAAACAATGGCGAGACAAAGATGTGGACTTCTGGAGATCGGTAAGATACAGCAATTTAATCAATAATTGATACATTATTATCATTTTCAGTTAAATAAAGCAAATAAACATGGAAGTTTATATATTTTTCCTATTTTTGACAGGTCTGCTTCAGTGACGAAAGCACATTCGAAATTTTGCAGAATAAAGCTCAGTATGTGCGTCGTCGTCATGGAGAAAAGTTTCATCCTGATTGTGTCGTCCCGACGGTTAAACATCCCACCAAAGTGATGATTTGGTCAGTCATCAGCGGCAAGGGCACTGGACGTCTGTACGTCGTCAAAGGAATAATGAGGCAAGATCAGTACAAAGAAGTATTACAAAATTGGTTGATTCCGCAGCTCAGAGAATGGTTTCCAAATGGGGAACCATTCACTTTCCGGTAACTAATATTTTACATGAAATCTTGCAGTGCGTCTAATAATTTGGCCAGGGACTGTATATATATATATATATATATATATATATATATATATATATATATATATATATATATATATATATATATATATATGTGTATATATGTGTATATATATGTATATATATGTATATATGTATATATGTATGTATGTATGTATGTATGTATGTATATATGTATGTATGTATGTATGTATGTATGTATGTATGTATTTATGTATGTATGTATGTATGGATGTAATGTAATAAGGCCATTTTAAGCATATTTTTAAAAATAACCTCCCTTTTTTCTAAAAAGCCAACATATCAAAATTTTACCATATAATTAAGTATATTTTTAAAATCATTAAATGTTTGTTGTTCTATAACTGAAAATAAATTCCTGGACAATTCTTACCATTACCCCAATGATATCCCGCTGGTGGCGCTGAATAACATGGAGGATAGTTCCAATTTACATAAAAAGATGGTTCACCAGTCGACCAGGATTGACATGGGGAAGCTAGTATATTTTCTGCACTCCAAGCTCGTCTCAATGTGCAGTCATTAAAAATATTAAAAGCTGGGACATCATTTATTGCAGTATTTCTGTTCGTACTGTTATTGTCTTCATTAGCTTGTGCTGATATGTTTCCATTATTATACATAGTTTCCTTCAAGAGATGCTTACATATATTGGTTTTTTTAAGGAGTGTGAGGTAATAATTATCTAAAATGAAACTAAAAATGGTAAATCTTAGTTGTCCTGCTACTAACATGAAGACATTTTAATGAAAAAATAGTTTTGCATATTTCACTATGATTATTTAATTTTTTTTATTAAAAAAATAAGATTTAGGTTACGAATTTTTCTTGGCATACTGGATATTGTCAGATCGGCGAACAATTATTTTATGCACTAAAGACTCGGTCAGGCAATTAAATATTTGAATTTTTTATTTGTATAAAAATATAGGATGCAAATATATGCATACATTAAAAGATTTTTTTTTAAATAATTTCAGTTCCATTTTTGATTATCAAATAATCCCGAAAGCTTAAGTGAATTTTATGGTGATCCGACATTATCTAGGCAGCTTGACTCAGGCTTCAAACTTTGTTTAATAATTTCATTAATTTATTAGTATTCACTGAACATTTTTGGCTTCAAAACTGAAGTTATTTGGCGATTTGGGATCTTAGTTGGCAAGTATAATATGGGGTCAATTAGGTGCTGAAAGTGATTAAAAAATGAAATAGGCAATTTGGTAGATAAATTGGAAAATCATTTCAGTTGATTGCTAAGTCAATCGATTGTAGTGTAGTTTTTTTAAAAATCCCTTCGTAAAATAGCTAATCAGATCTTTTACGTAAAAATTAGGTTATGTGAAAATATTGTTTTGGTTTTTAATCTAATCGTTGGTTATTGATCTTTAGTGCGTTTAGAATATTAAATATAAATAAATATGAATATATTTAATAAAGGGAGATTATTAGTACTTTCGTCTAGAAGCTTATATCGATATACTAGCACAAAATCAGCAGATGACATTAAGAAATTAGTCACAAATAACAAGGTAGTAGTTTTTATGAAAGGTGTACCTGAGCAACCCCAATGTGGTTTTAGTAATGCAGTTGTACAGATCTTAAGAATGCATGGAGTGTCTTATGATGCTCACAATATACTTAAAGATGAATCTTTAAGGCAAGGTAATACTTTAATATGTATTAATATGACTTGCGACCATTCTATAATTTTTATACATAATTTGTACTAGATAAAGTAATATTCATATTTTAGGTGTAAAGGAGTACTCAAATTGGCCAACAATTCCACAAATATTTATAAATGGTGAATTTGTTGGTGGTTGTGATATTATGTTGCAAATGCATCAGTCAGGTGATTTAATCGAAGAACTTGAAAAAGTAGGAATTAGAAGTGCTTTATTAGATAAAAAGAAACAAGAAGAAAAAAAGGTTGGTGGTGAATAGCATGCCTTTATAAAAATATATGTTACATTTGTTTACTTAAATTAGTAATGTGACTTCACTGAAATATTGTATATACTGATTTTGTTTAAATATAATGTGTTATTTTGTGGATATAGATTAAATTTTTGTTAAACTAATGATTTTTTTATCCCAGTAGCTAGACCAGTTTATAATATAGAAATTAAACTTAATTGCATATTTGAAATAAATGTAATAGAAAAGTCAAAAATTTAACTTCAACTAAACAGTTTTTTACTCATCCTTAAAATTCTTCCGGCATTATTTATTTTTTTTTGTGCCATGCTTGAACTGTTTTAACTGGCGTCCACTGCCTAGTTCCAAAACCACAAGTAATTTGTCAACCAGGCAGTGCAATGTACTATTTTTGGCCATCTCAGGTTTCAACTTCATCAAAAACAAACCCTTGCTACAAGTTGTGTTCCATCTACCTCTGCTAAACCAAACCAGAGAGATTTTTAAAATCTCCCTAAACTGGCGATCTACGACCTGATACAGCAAACAATCCATTTGTCAGTATTGTATATATTGAATGGAAATTTTTTATGTAGTTCTTATGGCTGGCTAATAAGGATAGCATAAAAAATTTTCACATCTAAGCTGACCATTTCATATTTGTCATAAAAATTTTATAAGTATCGATGTCGGTACGATACGAACGGAAAGTAGAATGTCGTTCCGGACCTCTGTAATGGCCTTTTTCGAATTTATTCATGCTATAAATTGCATGCATATGGCCCTAATTTTGGTAGGAAGCTTAATATACCGGAAATGACAGTTAATTTCAACTCTATCGTTAATTCCAAGCTTCAGACCAATATAGTACACTCATTCCATGTCAGTATTATCTGGCGTTTGGATATATTGCTTTAAATATCGGCTATTGTCCGGCATTATCGATTACTTCGTCAAGAGAAACAAGAGGACAGATTTTGCCGACGATACGTTTGTCTAAATGGAACCATAGACCTATTCCAGTCCAGCATGGTGTCGAATGTCACACACACACAGAACTACCCTCGAGTCCATTCAAAATAAGGCCCTCCGAATCATCGCCAAAGCCCCATGGTTCATCCGTAACACCTGAGATTCGTCGAGACCTCCAAATGCCTACAATCCAAGATTCATGAACAACGCTCAACTGAAATTCTTGGATAAAGTTATTCACCACCCCAACCTATGGACCTTCACCAACGCCAGACGTCCTTACCTAAGACCCTCCGACCCCCTGCCTTAAGATTAGTTTTAAGTTGATCTTAAGTTTAATTTTAAGTTTATACTCAAGAAATATCTTAAGTTCTAATATCTCTCATTATTGTAGGTACTTTTTTCTGTTTTTTTTTTTCTACATTGTTTTATTTTAGATTTGTGCTTTATGCAGGGTTTTTCTTTGTTTTGTATCAGATAATTGATTAAAACAAGTTCACACAAAATGGTCGCCTACTTGGCAAATTTGCGGAAATAGATCCTTTAAATAATCTTAACCTTAATACCGTAAAAGTTTATAAAAAAGTAAAAATTACTCGTTTTATAACATTCAAACAACAACTCTAAATCTATTTAAAATTTTCAACTAGTTGAAAATGGCGCCATTTTCCGTTACTACATTCTGCGCAAGGGGAGGCGTGTTTTCTATCCTCTTCACTCTCTGATATAACTACAAGATGCAAGATTTCTGTTAAAGATTTTTTTAGTGGATAACTGTACCTATTTTTATACAATTTAAGTGGTTCCTAAAAATGATTCAATATTTAGTCCTTCGATTACAGCAATTTGATATGGCAAAATATTTCAATAGTTGTAAAAACGCAGATATAGTTTACCGGGCAATATGCACCTAGTAAAATTGTATTACTTTGTAAAAAACCTTTATGTCATTGATAATTTAAAAAATCATCATGTCATTGTGCACAGAAACAATCATTTTGATCTCATTTTTTTTAGTAGTGTGAACAAGTTATTCCACAAAGATATTCAAACGAGATATATTTTTGTAACAATGGTTGACTCTCTTAACCTGTCTCTATGAAGCTTACTTCTAACCATAGACATAGAGGATGGATTGAGGGTTCCGTATCCCGCTGTGAAGTAAATATGGACGCAAAAGTGTTAGAGAGACAAAGCGAATGAGTGGCCAGTAGCTGTCTCTTTTTAGAATGCCACTAAGCTACGGCGCTCTTAAAAATATATTTCTAAGTGTTCTATTTGAAGTAAAATCGGGTATGAGGCTTTTTTCACCTTGAATTTCGTCTCGGGGTACAGCGCCTTGTTTATTACTGGCCTACAGAAAAGAAAGAGGTATTGGCCGCACAATCGCTTTGTCTTTTTCTAGAAAGTGGTCCATTCTCTATGTCTATGCTTCTAACATTTAAATGGGAACTTTGTAGTTGCAGATCTTCCAACGCCAAAAAATTGCTCATGGTGAGGACCCGCTCTTATCGTCATTTGTCATTTAGGATGACATTTACACCGCATTGGGAATCTTGGCAACATTGAGAAAATGTCGGATTATTGAAATGGGTAGATTGTTGTGATTTCTGATTAAAATTGCTGTAAATACGTTTACAATTTCGCTTTTTACAGAAATATCTTAGAAACGGTAAACTATCTTTCTTACTGATCTTACTTTGGTGCTTATCGATTTTCTGTATTCTAGA